>JAYEVE010001205.1:0-458590 GCA_036346375.1 Guadua angustifolia | reverse complement strand
CCAGCGACAGCCCGCGATGTCCGCCGCCGCGTTCTTCCCCGTCGTCGGCTGCGGCGGCGGCTTGGGTGGCGCGTCCTCCTCCAGCTTGGGACGCCGGAGCGACGCGGAGCGGAACATCTCCGACCAGGGGAGGTTCGGCGCCCCGTCCTTGCACGCGGCGCGGTCGCCGTTGGGCACGAGCGCCATGCGCTCGACGGAATGCCGCGGCGCTGGCGAACTGCGGCTCCGCCCTCGTCGGCTGCACCCCTTCGTGTCGGGGGAGGTGGCGGAATTGCGAAGGAGAGGGAGGAGGGATGGATTTGGGGGGTAACCATAATGGCGATTAATTAAGTGGGGGATTAAGTTGTCGTCGCGTTCCGGAAGGGGATGGATTAACCGGTTGCTAAATGCCAATTGGGGGACGCTCTCGGCGGCTGTCATGTGGGGTCCGCGAGGGATGTGACACGTGGCGGCTACGGGTTGCACCGTTTCGATCCTCTTGCGCCCTTGAGCGTTGGTCTGACAGCTGTGCCATGTCGGGTCTCTCCTTTGTCTGAGCTGGGGGAGGGAGGAAAGGATTGAACGCTGCGGATCTGGAACGCGGAAATTCCCAGCTAAGGAAGTATTCATTTTTACTTGAACGTGGAGCAGGGTTAATAAAACCACCGTAAACTAATTGTAAAATTTTAAAATTTTATATAAAATTTTCTAAAATTAGTATTAATTGTTTTATGACCTCTAGTGTGAATATATTTTTAAAAAACAAAGTTCGGAGACATTTTTGCCATTTAAAATGTAGAAATTAGAAAATCCAAAAAAGAGAAATTAGAAGTATTTTTAGTAGCAATATTTGTTCAAGTATGTCGAGTAGCAATATTTACTTCAACATATTTTCTTGACAATATTTGTTCAATTATATTTAGCACAATATTTGTTCAAGTGTGTCAAGTAGCAATATTTACTTAAACATATTTTAGTAATAATATTTGTTCAATCATATTTAGTAGCAATATTTGTTGAAGTATGTCAAGGAGCAATATTTGTTCAATTATATCAAGTAGTAATATTCATTGAAGTATATTTAGTAGTAATATTTGTTGAATTATATTTAGTAGCAATATTTGTTGAAGTATATTAATGAATCGGCCTAAAATGGTACTATTTATTCAAGTAGCGATATTTGTATGCACAGAAATTATCTTACTATGGTATATTTTAATATATTAAAGTTATCCAATATTGAAAAGCTTCTCATTGTATGCATGCATAAATTACCGAAACTTTAGTATGTAAGTTATACTTTGTACTACTAGTTATATTCTGTACTTATTTTGTTGTACAACGTGCAACTTGATACAAGTAATTTGTAACATCCCAAATTTTTGGCTTTTTATTTAGTTAATAGTGTTTATTTGCAATTTGTGTTTTTAGTGAATTTTCGGGTTTATTTGGATTTTCTAGGATTTATTTGAATTATTTTAAAATTAAGTATATTGCTTTTTGCCAAAAATTAATTATAAATAGATGAGTTTAAAATAATTTTTTTCAAAAATATTTTATTTGAGTCCAGAACATCTCATAATATTTTTGAGATTTTTCTGGGATTTTTATTGGTATTTTTATTGCCTTAAATAAATCAAAGTAATTTCTTTATTTATTTTAAAAGCAAAAACCCGAAATTCGATAGTAATGATAATGGGTGAGCCCATTCTTGTCTTGCTTAGCATTTCGCTTCGTCATGACCAATCGCTCGGCCCGTTCGGCCGCCTTCTAGAAGCTTCGCCCATCGCCGTTGGATCTCCATCTCGTGGCCTTCATCAAGTCGTGCGCTGCGTGAAACTCTAACGCCTAGGAGCCGTCGGATCTTGTTCGAGCGATCATCATTCATCGGGCCAAAGCAAAACCCTAGCGCATCCCGGCCGTTGGATGCGATGTGCGGTTTAGGTCGTGCCGCGCCTGGCTTCCTTCGTGGCTGTCCGATGTAGATCCGAGGGCCGCCTGCCTTCGCTCTCGGCGAGGACTCAAGTCCACTCGCCGCCGCCGCCAGCCGTTAGGTTTCCGAGATTCGCGCGTCCCCCGAGGGCTATTTAAGGAGCCGACCTGACCCCCGAGGATCCCCTTGAGCTGTCGCATCTTCCAGACCTAGCGCCACCGTCAGTAGAGCCTCGTAGCGCCCACCGTAGCTCGCCGGAGTGCCGAGAGGCTTTCCGCCGTGGTTCACCGTTGCCGTGACTCTCTTCCGCCGATCCAAGACCAGAGCCGAGTTCGTCTCGTCGAGCCGTGTGTGTTCCGCCGTCCGTGGGTCATCGAAGATTACCGAAGCGCCGCAAGCGAGGTCGTCGTCCTCATCTCCGGTCATCTAGCGCCGCCGCATCTCCATCGCGAGGGCCGGAAGTTTTTGAACCGTCGGATCACCAGTGGACCGCCAAGATCAAGCCACGTCGTCTCGGGAAACAGTGAGCGCCTCGGGTAAGTGTCAACCGTCCGATCGTGGGTGCACGGTCTAGATCACGCCACGTCGCCTCGGTCCGAAGCCGTCCGATGAAGATCCAACGTGTCTCGGCTCGACCAATCAAATACGACGCAGCGTGGCGATCGACATCACAATGACATCACCGATCCATCGATGCAAGACCGTGGTCTACGGTGGACCAAGTCCACGGTGCACCAGTCCACGGAATAGTGCCATGTGCCACGTGTCACGCCTCGATTGGTCCGGATCAGGGCTGACGTCAGCATGACGCAATAAATCGGTTTTCCTTTTATAAAATAATTCGGGATATTATTGATTTTCCAATTTTCTGGATTTTTAGATTTTTGAATCTTCCGAGAGCTCGTTCTCCCTCATACGAACTCCGATTGGGGTGATTCAAATTTCTAAAAATTTGTAAAATTGAGATCCATCTAATGGTGGCTTTTGTTTGATTTTTGGAGTTCATTTACTCTCTGTTTTAGGTGTTTATTTGCTCTTCTCTCTCGATTCGCGTAGACGTTGAACTGTGTGACGTTTCGGAAGAGGATTTGGCACTTCAAGATCAACTTCCAGATCAGGACCTGGAGCTTAACCAAGGTAAGTTGTGCTTTGATCATGTTGGACCCATGTTTGCAAAATTGCTATTTTGTTTTACCTTATTGCATATTATTTCATGTGTATAAATGATTTCAATCTGAATTGGGACTTAGCTAGCATACCTGTTGAATTATACCCTACATTGTCAATCGTATGCCATGACTCACTTGTCACCTTAGATTGGTTTACTATAGTTGGTTAATAATAGAATCAACATGGGATAGTTAGATCGGATTAGATTGCTTAGCCTTGCCACGTCATCACATGTACATGAATCACTGATTATTAATCTTGACTAATGGAATATGGAACAATGATATGAATTTGTGTGTTATGTGTGGTTACACAAAGATATTGAGTTGTTGTGGCGAGAAGGTCACGCAACAATGTTGATTTGTGGATAGCATGTGGTGCTTGGTAATCCACTGGGTTAGTAATCACTTAGATTGAAGCAAGTAGTAAGGGCAAGTGTGCCAGGGTGGGCCCGATGGGCAGAGGGTATGTGCAAGTCTTGCTTTGATCAACCCTAAGGACTTAACCTTACGAACCTTTGACCTGAGTCAATCATGCAACCACATGTCATATATGGGCAACCTAGTGACTAATTTGTACTGTCTTAGCTTGGGTACTATCGTGGTGGTGTGAGTCCGTGTACGGATGAACTCACATGGCGCAAGAGGGGGGCCCTGTTGTGGTGGTTTATCCCATCAGTGTTGAAACCTCAGCGGGTAGTTCTAGGTTAAGGCGGGGCATTGTAAAGGCTTTGTTATAATCATTCGCCTGTGTGGTGCATGGTTGTATCGTGTGGGTAAAGTGCATAACCTCTGCAGAGTGTACAATCTATTCGGATAGCCGTGCTCACGGTATTGAGCGATACTCGGGAATTACAGTCAAGGGTTAGTTAATTAATTGAACAACTAAATGGGATGGCATGATTGCCATGTGGATGATGAAACTTGACTTAGGATGGAAACTTGGTTTACTTGAGAATCATTGAATCTATTTACTATTATTATTTGTTTTACTGTCTTTTCAATCTATGTAATGTATGTGTTCATAAATGCTGCTTTACTGCAAATAAACCACTTAGCCTTTCTTTGGAATAAGCCTTGCATATAGCTATGATAGAAATGCATTCTGTGCACAACTTGTTGAGTGCTTTTGTACTCACCCTTGCCATCAACAACAAATCAACAGTGGAGGAATCATCGCCCGTGTTGAAGGAGGATTTTCAGGTGAACACGAGTCACTAGGCCAAGCCTTGTCAGTCGTCTGTGGTGTACTGATGAGTCACTACGTCTTCTTTTATTTTCCGCTGCATTCGCCTTATTTTATTCTTAGTCTTGCCTGCGTGGCTGAATAATGTAAGTGATCATAAGATCATACACTAGTTATATTAATAATTGAAGTCTTATTATTATTATCATTATGTATGGTGTGATGCTTACCGATGTAAAGCTGTGTGCACTAGCGTTGATCCTGGGACTAGTGCGGTAAAACACAGTGGATTCGAATTGGTGAATTCGGGTCCTTACATAATTTCTTCAAATTATTTACACAAGCAATTTCTGTAAGGTATGGAAATGTAAATAGTGTTGATATGTGAATTGTATTAGTATGTGATTATGCAAATGCCTATTTTTGCACTTGTTGGATTGACATGTGAGTAGTATTGAAATGAAAGATTATTTGTTGATATATTATTGCTAAATACCTAATTTACAATTTGCAATTTTCTAAAATATAACAAATGTCATGTTAAATTTTTTTCATATTTAGGAGAGATCATACCGAATTTTTTTGTGTTTTCATGTATTTTATATATATTTCTTACATTTTCCTATTTTTTAGCCTTTAATGGTTTTTTACAAATTTTACAATATTTTTTCAATTTTACCTTTTTATATTTTTTCTATTTTTTCAAGCGGCTTGGTTTTTGGCGGTTTTCGCCAAAAACCACTCAGTTTTTGAGTATTTTTGAATGGTTTTTGTTCATTTATCATAAAATTTGCTTGCCGGTTTGACCAGATTTAAAAATGGTTTGAATTTCCATACCATTCAGTTTTCAGCAATTTTTTAGTGGTTTTCGCTATCGTCGGGGGGGGGGGGGTTCAAAATTCGCACTCCATACGGTTTTGTTAACCCTGCATGAGGGTTTATATGACACTCAAATAAGAATCCTCAGAATATGTTTTCAGGTTCAACTAATTTGAAACTACCCTCAAACTAAGAAGAAATATATACCCTCCAAAGATACTATATGTCATCTTCTATATTCATCTCTACCTTTTTCCCTTTCCCTCTTCTCTCCCCACCTTCTCCACCTCCCTTTCTTCTTCTCTGACATAAAATTTTAAATTAGAAATTTTTTACTTTGAAAAATAGAAGTTTCAACACAAAAACTTTTAATTCAAAAAATTTCAGCTCAAAAATTTTTGAATTAGAAAGTTTCGACTCAAAAAATTTCAAATGGAAAATTTTCGAGTTAGAAAGTATGCACAGAAAAATTTTA
This sequence comes from Guadua angustifolia, assembly GCA_036346375.1. Classification (NCBI taxonomy): domain Eukaryota; kingdom Viridiplantae; phylum Streptophyta; class Magnoliopsida; order Poales; family Poaceae; genus Guadua; species Guadua angustifolia. The sequence continues at coordinate 453,029 of JAYEVE010001205.1, read as the reverse complement.
AATAAAAAATAATTAAATTAGAAAGTTTCAACTTTCGAAACTTTCAATTTAAAAACTATCGGTTTAAAACTTTTGGTTCAAATTTTTTGATTAAAAACCTTCAAAATTTTTTACAAAAATACTTCTTATTCAAAAACTCAGAGATAAAATTTGAAAAACAAAAACTATTTCGAATTTGATGGGAAGGGAATGGAGAAGAAAAGGGGACGAAGAAAATGGCGCTAAATGTCGTGATAAGAGAACCTTTGAGGGTAGAAGAAAAATAGAGGAAGCAAGGAGATGCTGTGTCAGGATCCGAATATGCAAATCCGAACCCTCTGTGTATACTGCACTAGTCCAGGATCACGCTAGTGCACACAGGCTCGATATCGAAGAAATATCACAATCATACACAGTGGTAATAAGATAAAAGACAACATATATTGAATATTACTAGTTGCATGACCTTATGGTCAACTTATGTGACTTTGCCTCGCAAGGCTGAACAACAAATTGAACTGTAGCGGAATGAAGACATAGATAACCCTCAAGATACCACGCACAACTGACAAGACTTGCACCCTAAACCTTCATTCCTTTCAAGGTTCTTCTCCTTCAGTACGGATGTAGACTCCTCAACTGGTGATGTTGGTGTTGGCAAGGGTGAGTACATAAAGCACTCAATAAGTTGTGTATAGAATGCAATTCTAACATAACTATATGCAAGGCTTATTCCAAAGGAATGGCTAACAATGGTTATTTTGCAGTAAAGCAGTATTTATGAATAAATACAATAAATAGATTGAAAAAGACAGTAAAACAAATAACAGTAATAGATAGATTCAGTATTTCTCAAATAAACCAAGTTTCAATTCCTAAATCAAGTTTCAACCTCCCATGGCAACCTGCCATCCATCCCAAGTTTTATTTTGCAAAAGTCTAACCCTTAACTGTAATTCCCGAGCATTACTCAATACCGTGAGCACGACTATTCGAATAGATTTTACACTTCGCAGAGGTTATGCACTTTACCCACATGACGTGATAATCTCTTTGTGCTTGGCCATTAGCATACTTCCTTTGGTGTGCCGGCAGAGAATCATGACAAACCCTTTACAATGTTGCCTTAACTTAGTACTACCTACTACCCGCTGAGGTTTCAACACTGATGGGCTGAACCACCACAACAGGGCCCTCCTCTTGTGCCATGTGAGTTGATCTGTGAACCCGGACTCACACCACCACAAGCAGTATTAAAACTCAGACATGGCAAATTAGTCAACTAGGTTGTCCCATAACAGACATGTGGTTGCATGATTAACTCAGGTCAAAGGCTTGTAAGGTTAAGTCCTTAGGGTGATCGAGGCAAGACTTCCACATACCCTCTGCCCTTCGGCCCACCTTAGCATATTGCCCCTTGCCACTTGCCCCAATCTAAATCATAACCACCCCAGTTGATTACCAAGCACCACGTGCCATCAACAATTCAATATCGTTGCGTAGCATCCATCGCCAAAACAACACAATCTCATCATGTGACCACACATGACACACAAGTTCACAACATTGTTCCATATTCCATTAGTCAGGATTAATTATCGATGATTCAAGCACATGTGATGACGTGGTAGTATGTTTTAACCATCCCATGTTGACTTTAATATCAATCAACTATAGTGAACCAATCTAGGGTGACAAATAGATCATGGTATACAAATGACAAGGTAGGGTATAGATCAATTTAGTATGATAACTAAGTCCTAATTTACATTGAAAACAATTGTATATGTGAAATAGCATGCAATATGGTAAAACAATATAGCGATTTTGTAAACATGGGTTCAACATGATCAAAGCATAACTTTCCTTAGGAAAGCCCTTATTCCTGCTCTAGACCTTGGTCTTGAGTTGATAAATCTCCCTCGGATGCGTCGCACAGTTTAACGTTTACGCGAAACGAAAGAGAAAGCCAAATAAATACTAAAATGGAGAGCAAATAAACTCCAAAAAATCAAATTCACCATTAGATAGATCTCAATTTTATAAATTTTTAGAAATTTGAATCACCTCAATCGGAGTTTGTATGAGGGAGAATGAGCTCTCGGAAGATTCAAAAATCATAAAAATCTGAAAATTAGAAAATCAAATATTAATCCAAATTATTTTTAAAATGAAAAATCAATTTATTGCGCAATGCTGACATCAGCATTGAGCCAGGCCAATCATAAGGTGACACGTGTGCTCGGTTCATAGACCCGGTCCGCGGTGTGGATCTGGTCCACCGTGGACCTGGTCCACGACTTATTGGCTCCGCACGACACGTGTCAATGCGCGATTAGCGAACACTGACATCTCGATCTGAACCGCAAATCTATGATCTAACGGCCTGCATCGATTTGTCCACGCGGCGAGATTAGAAGGCATCCACCTGACTCGCATCCACTGGCTCCCTTCTCGCATCCGATGGCTAGTGCAAGGCGCAGCCCCGGTGAACATTCTTCGGCGGTACCATTGACGGAGCTACGGACGATGGCACTGCAACAACGATGTAGCCCCAGATCTTACCTCCGACCTCATGAATCCGGTAGAGCTCCTCTCGGTGAACTTGGATCTACGCTCAGCTTCAACGAAAAATCCCTCAATGACGCAGATCAAGGCGGAAAAGACATTGGCGGTTCTTGGGCAACTTCGGCTAGCAAGATCTTCTTGACAGCTACACCTCAACCGACGCTGACTGGGGTAAGAGACGTGGCACCAAATGGCGATCCTCGGGGGCTACCCATTCCTTTTATAGCACCGGAAATCACCCGCTTCACGGAAACATAGCCGAACATGGCGGCGGCGGTGTATCGGAGTAGGAGTCCAACGGCGACTCGGAGAAGAGGCAATCCCAGGCATCCACGTGCTCTAATCCGACAACTCCTAACGCGCGCTACGCGACTCAATCCTGGCCTTCCCCGTGAACTCGATCCGACGGCCCAGATGCAATAGGGTTTCCGGGGTTAGTTCCCACCGTTGGATTAGAATCCGACGGCGGCTTCTAGAACTCGGGCCACACACGACAAGATCTTGACGCTCAAGATCGATCTTTTTTTTCAATTTCCAGGGTTTTTCGATTAAAATAATTATCAAAATTAATTTTATTTATTTGAGGCAAATAAAACATCAGGAAAAATCCAAGAAAAATCTCAAAAATACTTTGAGACATTCTCGACCCAAATATAATATTTTTGCAAAACTTTATTTAAATTTTATCTATAACTAATTAGTTTTCAACAAAAGGCCAATATACTTAATTTAAAATAATTTCAAATAAATCTCGAAAAATCCACAAAATTCACAAATTGCAATAAAACTCTATTAGCTAATGCTGACGAGCAAATTTTGGGATGTTACATGTTGCCACTTGTTATAATGAGGTGACACAGTTCCATATGATTTTTTGAGTGACTTCGCCAAGTGCAGAATTAATTTCGATGACAATTGAATTACAACAATAGTATATGTTTGAATTTTTTTTAATAATACATTTTATAAAAGTAATTGCGACATTAACACATGGAATAAAAAATTTACAAAAATAATACTCATTCGCCAAGCGGTATAGCGAAATAGGAGTAGCCACTAGGGAGATGGATGAAGAGCCTATTTTCACTGAACCGCACGGTGACAATACCTTAATTGTGTCATTAGCATTGTCCTGACAGAGCCAACGAACCATGGAGCGACACGTGGCAAATTCGCTGTACCGATGGGTGACAACTAGATGTCGCCATACAGTTCGGCGACAACTAGTTGTCACCCATCGACAGTGGCGGATCTAGGATTTTAAGTTAGGGTATTGTAACACCCTGGAGCCCATACGCGCCACGGATGCTACCAACCCTCTAAACTATTAAGACCGGCTTAGAAACTAAGCCACCGAAATTTACAAAATTTCGGCATGACCTCTCTAGAGCAGAGGACATCCACTCAGCAGACAAAAGAATAGCAGCAGATGATATCATTCTAGCAGGTCCTTAGTTAAGCAATCACACCCCCAACAGAATTTAAGAAACCTCATTACGATGAACAATAAATTACAATCACATTAATTACATTCAGGTTTGACGAATTGGTTAAATAAATTGCTGGAGACCGCAATGCGTACGCAGTTACTACTCCCAACCCGATGAATCAGCTTCAAGGTACCTAAAACAGGAAGCAAACAAGCGTGAGTCCAAGACTCAGCAAAGTGCAACAATAAAGAAACGCAACCGAATCAAACGAAATACCGATACTTTGAAAAGTAACATATTCAAATACTTGACTGAACTCGGTAAATAAATGAACTGGAACTGATTCCAAATACCACAACCATCTCAAGAATTATTTAAACTTTACTCATACCTCGACAGCCGCTTATTGGATGAGTCCGCGACTCAATCCTCAACCTATAAATGCCATTAGCTCCACGATTAACCATTAACAATTTTAATTCGCTGCCTTCATGCCCAAGTGCACAAAACATACAAAAGAAGAATCTCATATCCATACATCGCAATCAACTCATTAAACATAATTCATCATCGTCAATGCAATGCAGATGCAATTATGCCATACCAAAAGAAGAATTTCATATCCACACATCACAATCAACTCATTAAGCATGATTCATCATTGTCAATACAATGCAGTTGCAAACATGCCATACAAAGGAAGAATCTTATATCCATACATCACAATCAATTCATTAAACATGATTCATCATTATCAATGCAATGCAGATGCAAAAATGCTTACATGTTCATATGCTCGTCTCATTTCAAAATTCTCATCTCATTCCACCCTTCTCATGCATATTTCACCATTCTCATGCATATGATGCATCATGCATGTCTCATCTCCTCTTTTAGCACATACCGGTATTGCCGAGCACCACCTGTCAATGCGTGCCCTCAAAACCCAACCATCTCATGGAAGGGGCCTACCGAACACAGACTTGCCGCTACCCAATGAGCGGGTCCTACACTTATCACCGCTCCCATCCACGCCAAGGATGGGACTATCGGTAGGATCTCTCGAGCACTCGGATTAGTCATATACTCCATATGACTTTCTCACCGACTTGGCTCGATGCACTTGTCATGAATGCACATATGCAAATGTCATTCTCAACATTCAAATCACCTTCTCAACACTCATATCCATATTCTCACAAATCTTATCAACATGGTCACATCTGTCATTAACACTCGCACCAAAGACATAATCAATTTTCATAATCGCAAATCAACTATTCCTATTACTCCAACCTCACTACTTCATTATTCACATTCACCTATCATAGTAGTGAGCAATCTTATGAACGTGTGATATAGCAATATGTCAATTTGGCAATTATAGGGGATCCAACAAATAACCCACAAAGCATTCAATCCAAAGATGCACTTTTCATGAATACATAATTGCAAAAGCCATTCTCAACATTCATATCCATATTCTCAACGTTCATATCCACAAGGTCACATATATCATCAACACTCACATAAACGCCACAATCGTATATCATGACCACCAATCGAGCCATTTTCATAACTCAAATCTTATATCTTTTATGTTCCCATTAGCCTAATCATACTAGGGAGCATCATCATGGAATATATAAAATGTAACGCATGGCATATTGACAAGGCATATGGTCATCAATCGACACACATAGCAAACAAACACTGATGCACTTGCATATAATCTCGGTTTAAACGATAGCATAACCAATTAACCATTCTCATTCATCACATCGCATGCAAAATCAAACATGAAAAATATTAAAATAACACATGGATAATTGTATGATTGTGAAACCTAATGGCCACCTAAGCCACAACCGATACAATGCACTTACCTTCAACTTCTCGAGACGGTGTGGCGAGACGAGGTTGCCACACTCGGGGTCACACCACCTGCACATAGATATATCCCACTCAAAACACGCCCAAAATCATCACAAGACTCATAGCTAAGTCGGTTTCGCAACCCACTCCTAAAACCCGAAAACAGCAAACTGCCCACACGGAGTAGCACTCGGAAAAATAGGCATAACTTTCAAACGGCTGAACAAAACTTAGCGATTTCAGACTTCATTGAAAGGTAATTCGATTATCTACAACTTTTTCTACAGCTAACCGACCGGGAAAAGCACCGATTATTCCCAGATTTGCGACGAATAGCAAACAAACATAATTTAACTTGTTCTGGACAGCAATCGGTAAAACGGTCATAATTTTCAAACGGCTGAACGAAACTTAGCGATTTTGGACTTCATTGAAAGGTAATTAGATTATATACAACTTTTTATATAGCCGACTGATCGGAAAAAGCACTGATTATTCCCAGATTTGCGACGAACAGCAAACGAACATAATTTAACTTATTCTGGACAGCAATCGGTAAAATGGTCATAATTTTCAAACGGCTGAACGAAACTTAGCGATTTCAGTCTCTATTGAAAGGCAATTCAATTATCTACAACTTTTGTTATAGAGAAACCTCCAGAAAATGCTTGCAGAATTTTTCATTAGCAGTTCTAACCGAGGACGAAAATCTGCCCGGAACAGAAATCCCCAATTACTCTAGTCTCTCCATTCCCCAACCTCCCACATCTCAAAATTAGGAATCCTAGCTAAGCAATAGCACAAACACCTTGCATGCAAGCCAAAAGGATCCCCACCACCTAGGGTTTTACCTCAAGGAGAGTCCATGGAGGAAGAAGGGAGGTGGGGAAGAGGTTGCAGGTGCTGCTGCTGCTGGCTGAAGTTGCTGCCAGAGGGAGGTCGCCGGAGCAGCCAAAGGGAGGCTCGCCGGAGCTGCTGCTGCTGCTGCTCCTAGGGGAGGCGCTCGGCTGGCCATCAGGGAGGAAGCCAGGGAGGCGCAGGAGGAGGAGACCAGGAGGGAGGTGCACGGCTGGGAGGCGCCATGGGGAAGAAGACCAGGAGGGAGGCGCACGGCTGGGAGGGGCCAGGGGCGGCGCCATGTTTGGAGTCGGGGGGGAGAAAAAAAACTGGAGGCGCAGAGGAGTTGGGAGGAGTCAGCGCTGGGGTCTGGAGAAAATCAATGGCTGGCTCCCTTTTTTCTCTTGTGGTTGGTGGGTGTAACACCCCAAGCACCCGTGCCTCAATGTTACACCCTCACGAACCCAACAGATAGCACGAGACACTAGAACCATTTAGCCATACAACTAAATTGTTTAGCAACATACCGAAATTATTAGAAATTTCGCAAAGACCTCCTCTAAATCTAGGACATCCACTCAAAGACAAAAAGATAGCATTTAACATAACAATATCATAAGCAACTAAAGGAACCGACCAAGCACAAACATAGGTCAAGGTATCAACCAACCACCATGACCCCAAGCAAGCACAAAATAACTCCCAGAAATTAATTATTACAAAACATGAGCTCATTAAGTTTGAAAGCACAAGGCTAAAATAAAACTATGGTGATAAGCCGTGACGTGCTACTACTCCCATCCCAGCATGCCGACTTCAGGATACCTACACACATTTGCAAAAAAGAAATGTGAGCCGAAGACTCAGCAAGTACTACAAAGTAGCAATATCAATATCAATTAACATGTGTGAATCATAAACATGTCCATTCTTGAATACTAAATTGACACGTATAACAAAAAGAAGAAATCACTATTAGTTACCTCATCAACTACCTTATTCACAAATTTCACATACCTCATTAGACAACATTGAACGAGTCCACGACCCGATCCATTCTTAACCTGTAATTTACCCTTAACCCAAAGGTCATCTACTGCCATTCACCATTAGCTTTACCATGCAATGCATCCAACAAAACATAAACAAGGAATTTGGCACGCAATTTATTTAAACAATTTTGGGGGAGTTACCTCCGTCCCTTACCATTCACCACAATAGCCATTAAGTGCAACGCTATGCAATGCAAACATGTTGGAATGCTCAAGTGCACCTTTCAATGCCTTTACCGGTATGGCTAAGTACACACCCGTCGGTGTGCACCCTCTCAATCCCCTCCATCCCGTGGAGAGTGCCTACTCTTACTGACTCGCTCCCATACCCCCATGGGTATGAGACTACGAGGTAGGACTTTCATGTTCACTACGTGTGAACACAGAGGCCCGCAACGACATGGGTCGCCTCTCCCTTTTTTGAATGCATTTATGCAATTGACATGGACAACAGTACAAGTTGCACTCTCATAACATCCACCAGTACATGATTATTAACATAACTTCACGTCCCTAGACTTATAAGTTTCGTTAATCTAATCATATTCATGAGTAAAACATAATAATAAAATGTAACCTTCCGATAATACGGTTAATTTGCAATAAGAAGCAAGCATCACTCTATCATGCCATACTCATGAAAAGGTACTTGCCTTTAGCCTCGGCGATAAACTGACGGCCCGAGTGCGGTATTAGGGACCTCCAACCCTAGAGAACCAAACAACCCATAAAAGGCCAAGAGCACGATTGTCACATTCACCAACTCATCGGGAATTAAAGTAGCATGGTTAAATAAAAGCATACAAAACTCTAATGATAACATTACTCCCTATCCCAACAATACAAAACACTATCAAGACGCTCAATAGCTATTCATTTAACCAACTGTATATATACACACACACGCACATTAATCACATCGAATTCAAACATAAGCATGCACGAGCACCTCCAACAAACCATTTCATCACTAGAACTTGTAAGGCAACATGTAAGCATATAAATACATTACTTGATACTAACGAACATTACCCCAGATCTCAATAACATAAAACTCCATTAGTAAGCAAAGATCAATTTATTTAGACAATCAGTATCTACACGCATACACTAATCACTTTGCACAAGAAGACCTTTTGGATCACAGATATCACATAAGGGATTTATAGCAATTGAGCTAGAAGCATACATAAACCAGTTAGGCAGCTAGACCAAATCCAAAATAGAACATGAAGCATTCATGCCTTTGTAAATCAGGTCATAAACCCATATTCATATTCAATTGGCAATGCATGAAAAACATTCTTAATCACACATCTATACCATCCCTATTCCTAAACTTCAAAAATAGCAACACATTAAATCCTCGAGAACCCAATATGATACCAATATAATTAATGACGCATTACTGACAGGCCCAAATACATGCCCCTAATGGATCAACCAATAGGTGCTTATCATAGCCTCAATGCACAGAATCAATCTTTAAACTATAATAGAAATGACATATGGTAGTATCCAGTCTGTAGCAGAACACAAAATTCCATCCAAATCGTGCTCATGAAGCTAAGCTCATAATCTGACAGCCACTAGGAACTTTGCCATCACATTTCAGAATAACAACACAATTAACAATTTGGGATCTTATGCATAACCATGGCATTAACAAATTGAGCTAATACACAATATCGGTTCATCATCAAATGGTAGTAAATATTTCTTAACTCACTCATTTTAATTGAACCATGCAAAAGTAACAAGAATCAAGTCACAAAGATAAGATTCACAAACATTACCAATGTAAGGATGACATTACAGGGTTCATATACAAATAACACACATATGCGTATATATATATATATATATATCTCATTCCATAAACAGCAGCACGTAGAATCCTCAAGAATCTAATACCGGTTTACATAAATACTTGGTAGGCATCAGTAACAAATCCACATATGCAACACATAAGCAAGTCTTTAGTGATCACAACAGGAAAAAGACAACACCAATGCAATCATATTTAATCAACTAGGATCCAGCACACCGCTGGATGGTGTTCATTAACCAAAGATTCACAACCAAATGTTTCATACAAGTATTCATAGATCATTACTTAGAGACAGTGTAATACCCTAATATAACTCTTCTAGGCATTTCATCAAACACTTGATATGCACAAAGAACCAAACCCTCCTTTCAACTGCACTTGTGTACTCACCACCAAGGGGAAGGCAAGAGGGAGGGGAGGGCTCGCCGGCCATGGGGGAGAGATCACCGGCGGCTGGCTGGAGGAGGGGCGCCGGCACGAGCTGCTGCTTGCCATCGGAGGCTTGGCTGGGGGGAGGTGTCTGGAAGGAGGTGGCGCTGCCAGTGAGGGAGCACCGATCCAGTCATTGCTGCTGGGCCACTTGCTGCTTGCCCGACTAGGGAGGAGAGCAAGGAGGGGCGTCGGCTTGAGGTGGAGGAGGAGCCAGGGAGGACGCAGCCTGCTGGAGGAGAGGTCGCCGGTCTTTGGGATGAGCAGTAATGCAGGGAGGCGCCGCCAAGGAGGATGAGGCTGCTGCTCTTCTTCTGCTAATGCACTTGCCATCGATTGCCGGAGAGGAGGCGTAGGCGGGGGAGATGTCAGGGGTAGCGCCAGGAGGAGGCCAGGGGCGCTGGGGGGGTCGGCTAGGGGAGACGCCAGATGAGGCTGGGGAGGAGGCCAGGGGCGCTGGGAAGAAAAATCTTCTACCCACCAAGATTTTTCAGCCACACAAGGAAAAAGAAATGAGGTTAGGTGGAAGAGGTAGGTGAGAAGGGGAAATCCCAGAAAAACCCCTCCCACCTCCAAAACTCTTACCCCTAACACTCCCAACTGGGCTAGCCACCCCAGAGATTACCCGTCGAACGGGCCAAAAAATCCTGGTAAAACCATTTGCGGTATTACACCCTTGAATCAAGAAAATGAGAACATTACCGGCCAAAACCCTACAAAAGATTTGCAATATTACACTCTTCCGCCCTTTAACAGATTCACTCGAATTCACTCACCACAAGGACACCAAAGAAGAACAACGGAAAAAGATCGACAAAGCGAACCACCCTAAAACAATTTTGAGCACTTCACACGCACAAAGCCTCCAAAACTCGAGTCGCTTCCTTTTTCACTTTGAGAATTCACTTCTCCCACACGGAGGCGCTATTGGAATCGGGCCGACAACCAAATTCCCAAATTATACCACAAATCATCAACTCATGATGACACGATTACTGCAAGTCACAACACTGTATTAAGCCTCCAACCAAATCCGAATACACCACTATTTCTAACCAATTAACACCGGAATCCTCTAGGAAACAAAACACACTTTTATTTTTTCAACAGCTACCCTTGGAACAACAGGATCAAGAATCATTATTTACTATCAAAATGATTAGCCCCACAGGGCACCAGTCAAAATCCCTCATAACCTAAAATCGTACTTGACCTTTTTACATCTTGTCTCATACAACGAGACAACCACTCAAAGAAAAGGTTCACAATTGAACCATCCATTTCCAACTGACCCACATTGAGTCTAACCCATAAAACCGAGGGTTCCTACAAACTCAAGGAAATAAAGCACTTAGTGACTGATTCCACCCAGATCACAAACAACAAAGTCCCACATAACCTAGGGACAACACGATCAAAATGATCCTCCCACAAAGGTCGGAACCACGACAAGGAACACTTCTCAATACTCTCCACATTAAATCCATATACCATTAACACTTAACCCCAATTAGGACTTCATTAAATCCCATCCATACGAGGTTCTCCTTCTAGGACGATCTTGCCCGATGAACGAAAACAAAGAGCATAAATCTTTGAATTTCACTCCACCAGAACTCACGACCCAACATTTTCTTATCTCGCACTAGAGAGCAAAGTAAATCTCGATTCATTTAACAGGGCTGGCTACTTTCCTCAACTTGAAATCAAAGCAATAAAATACATAGCAAGGGAAGACTCAGCTGAGAAGAGAAACTTCACACAAACTTTATTCAAAAGCAGCCACAAAATCAAAGAGAACTCCATTCTCTTAACAACATAAACCATGCCCCTCACCTTGAGCCCTAAGGTGGAAGGCTTCACATCGAAAAATCACTCGATTAAAAGCAACACAACACACTAAACCAAAGAAAATCATCTTGCTTTTATCCAAGCAAAACCCCTCACACTAATCCCACAGAATCACTTACAAAACATTCACCAGATTCATACGTTGAAATACGTGCCAATACATCACCAACCATGGAAACAATCCATGAAGACTTTCTCATTCACATGCTCATATACTTCCTCAGTCACATTCTCATTTATGCAATGCAATGCAATGCAATGCATCATGCCTCTTTATTTAGCACATACCAAGATGCGAGCACCACCCGTCGATGTGTGCCTCAAACCCAACCATCCGTGGAAGGGTCCCACCAAACAGACTTGCCTACATGATGCATTATGCATGTCTCATCTCTTCTTTAGCACATACCCAGATTGCCGAGCACCACCGTCGTCGCGCCCTCAAACCCAACCATCCCGTGGAAGGGCTTGTCGAAAGCAGACTTGCCCGCTACCCGAGCGGTGTCCCACGCTAACACCGCTCCCATCCACGCCAAGGATGGGACTACTGGTAGTATCCCCGAAAGCACTCCGGATTAGTCATATATTCCATATGACTTTTTCACCGACTGCTCGATGCACTTTTCATGAATGCACTTATGCAAATGCCATTTCCAACATTCTTATGCATATTCTCCACATTTATATCTTTATGATCACAATTAACTTCTATATTCTTATAGATACCATACTCGCAAACTATGGCCACAAACCAGCCATTCTCCCAAATAGACATTTATCAAAGACAAAAACCCATCATTTATACAACCATTCCATATATATTCATTCTTTAATTTCACATCGATTAAATCATTTTGCCGATCCACCATTCAACTGACTCACAAGCAACATAAATCAACAACTCTCATGCCTTGGCGCTAATATACTTCGGTACTTTACATCAACATCTTACTAAAATAAATTCATCCATAGAATATTCTAGACCCTCTCAATCTTGATCAATACTAGACTTACCGGAACACAAATTTTGAACCTCCAAACAATTTTCAGGATTCACCACCATTGTAATAACTCTAATCAACTTTTTCACTTTAAAATCAGCTACCATTCCAATTAGTCATTCTCAGCATCACGCAATAAATGTGGTTGTCTTTAAATAACCAACAAGTTCTCTTTAACAAAATCAAGAACCCTCCTTATCCGGAAGTTCAACTACTCATCATACACTTAACGCCTTGAACATCCTCGTGAGTCACGTGCTCAACCTTTAAAGAAAAACCACGATTCTTAAGCATGAACAACAACAACAAAAACCATCTCTTTCCAAAAGACTCAACCATAAATCATAAGAGAATTCAGACCCTTGAATTCCCAAACCCAACGGAAACAACTTCTAGAAAGGAAAAGAGATACATGGGAAAAACCAAATGATCAACCAAACTTCTCGATAAAACCTTGACACCGAAGATCCACATGATTTAAGTTTTGCACCAAAAAAACTTCAATAAGTTCCGTAAAGAGAGAGAACAACAACTACAATAGTTTTCTCCACAAGGCAACCCACGATAACCAACAAAAACCAAAGAATCCAACAAAACCGAACACAACAATAAAAGCAATCCAAAAGGATTCATCGCTAAGCTTTTCACTTTAACTCCAAACATCGAAAGCCAAAGAAACCAACCTTCCCTCCTTACCCTCTAAACTACTCCACGAAAACGACGACTTAAGAACGAGAGGTTTCCCAAACAGCAAGGGGTGGCACTAACCAGTCCCACCCACAAGCAAGACCCACAACTCGGCGAAAAGAACAAGGTCGAAACCTTTCGGCTTAATCAATTACATGAACATAAGCGTACTGATTCCAACGGTCCTTTCATAGTTAAAGCAATATGCAACAATAAATTTAGCACTCAACACTTAGGCGCAATGCAATGTACCAATACCCATCCTACTGTGCATCAGAGTGTGTCAAGTTTTAAATTAATTAACCATTCTACCTCAAGTTTTAAGGTTGTTGCCCTAGGGCCACATTTTAAAGGTTCAACTTAAACCATGTTTCTATTTTCATACAACAAAATTTTAATTCATTCTAGAATTACTCACTACACTCAAGCACCACGGACCTGAAGCCCACTCTGATACCAATCAGAATACCCTAAGACCTCGCCTGCTCAATGTTACACCCTCACGAACCCAACAGATAGCACGAGACACTAGAACTATTTAGCCATACAACTAAATTGTTTAGCAACATACCGAAATTATTAGAAATTTCGGCAGCACCTCCCCTAAATCTAGGACATCCACTCAGCAGACAAAAGATAGCATTTAACATAACAATATCATAAGCAACTAAAGGAACCGACCAAGCACAAACATAGGTCATGGTATCAACCAACCACCATGACCCCAAGCAAGCACAAAATAACTCCCATAAATTAATTATTACAAAACATGAGCTCATTAAGTTTGAAAGCACAAGGCTAAAATAAAACTATGGTGATAAGCCGTGACGTGCTACTACTCCCATCCCAGCATGCCGACTTCAGGGTACCTACACACATTTACAAAAAAGAAACGTGAGCCGAAGACTCAGCAAGTACTACAAAGTAGCAATATCAATATCAATTAACATGTGTGAATCATAAACATGTCCATACTTGAATACTAAATTAACACGTATAACAAAAAGAAGAAATCACTATTAGTTACCTCATCAACTACCTTGTTCACAAATTTCACATACCTCATTAAACAACATTGAACGAGTCCACGACCCGATCCATTCTTAACTCAGTAATTTACCCTCAACCCAAAGGTCATCTCACGCCATTCACCATTAGCTTTACCATGCAATGCATCCAACAAAACATAAACAAGGAATTTGGCATGCAACTTATTTAAACAATTTTGGGGAGTTACTCCACACCTTACCATTCACCACAATAGCCATTATGCAACGCTATGCAATGCAAACATGCCGAATGCTCAAGTGCACCTTTCAATGCCTTTACTCAGATAGTATGAGTGCACACCCGCGTGTGCACCCTCTCAATCCTCCATCCCGTGGAGAGTGCCTACTTTATCGACTCGCCCCATACCCTATGGGTATGAGACTACGAGGTAGGACTTTCGTGTTCACTACGTGTGAACACAGAGGCCCGCATCGACATGGGTCGCCTCTCCCTTTTTTGAATGCATTTATGCAATTGACATGGACAACAGTACAAGTTGCACTCTCATAACATACACCAATACAAGATTATTAACATAACTTCACGTCCCAGGACTTATAAGTCTCGTTAATCTAGTCATATTCGTGAGTAAAACATAATAATAAAATGTAACCTTCCGATAATACGGTTAATCTGCAATAAGAAGCGAGCATCACTCTATCATGCCATACTCATGAAAAGGTACTTGCATTTAGCCTCGGCGATAAACTGATGGCCCGAGTGCGGTATTAGGGAGCTCCAACCCTAGAGAACCAAACAACCCATAAAAGGACAAGAGCACGATTGTCACATTCACCAACTCATCGGGAATTAAAGTAGCATGGTTAAATAAAAGCATACAAAACTCTAATGATAAACATTACTCCCTATCCCAACAATACAAAACACTATCAAGACGCTCAATAGCTATTCATTTAACCAACTCAGATATACACACACACACACGCACATTAATCACATCGAAATTCAAACATAAGCATGCACGAGCACCTCCAACAAACCATTTCATCACTAGAACTTGTAAGGCAACATGTAAGCATATAAATACATTACTTGATACTAATGTAACATTACCCTCAGATCTCAATAACATAAAACTCCATTAGTAAGCAAAGATCAATTTATTTAGACAATCGTATCTACACGCATACACTAATCACTTTGCACAAGAAGACCTTTTGGATCACAGATATCACATAAGGGATTTATAGCAATTGAGCTAGCAAAGATACATAAACTAGTTAGGCAAATGACCAAATCCAAAATAGAACATGAAGCATTCATGCCTTTGTAAATCGGTCATAAACCCATATTCATATTCAATTGGCAATGCATGAAAAACATTCTTAATCACACATCTATACCATCCCTATTCCTAAACTTCAAAAATAGCAAGACATTAAATCCTCGAGAACCCAATATGATACCAATATAATTAATGACGACATCGACAAAGCCCAAATACATGCCCCTAATGGATCAACCAATAGGTGCTTATCATAGCCTCAATGCACGTAATCAATCTTTAAACTATAATAGAAATGACATATGGTAGTATCCATTCAGAAAGTGAACACAAAATTCCATCCAAATCGTGCTCATGAAGCTAAGCTCATAATCGACAACCACTAGGAACTTTGCCATCACATTTCGTAATAACAAAGACAATTAACAATTTGGGATCTTATGCATAACCATGGCATTAAGAAATTGAGCTAATACACAATATCGGTTCATCATCAAATGGTAGTAAATATTTCTTAACTCACTCATTTTAATTGAGCCATGCAAAAAGTAACAAGAATCAAGTCACAGCATAAGATTCACAAACATTACCAATGCAAGGATGACATTACAGGGTTCATATACAAATAACACACATATATATATATATATATGTATATATATGTATATATATATATATGTATATATATATCTCATTCCATAAACAACAAAGACGAGAATTCTCAAGAATCTAATACCGGTATACATAAATACTTGGTAGGCATCAAGAATAAATCCACATATGCAACACATAAGCAAGTCTTTAGTGATCACAACAGAAAAAGACAACACCAATGCAATCATATTTAATCAACTAGAATCCAAAGACATCACGGATGGTGTTCATTAACCAAAGTTCACAACCAAATGTGTCATACAAGTACTCATTGAGCATTACTTAGAGACAGTAATACCCTAATATAACTCTTTCTAGGCATTTCATCAAATACTTGATATGCACAAAGAACCAAACCCTCCTTTCAATCGCACTTGTGTACTCACCACTAAGGGAAGGCAAGAGGGAGGGAGGGCTCGCCTACCATGGGGGAGGGATCGCCGGCGTGTCGGCCGAGCAGGGCACCAAGACGAGCTGGCTTCTTTGCCATCGAGGCTTGGCTGTGGGAGGTGATAGGGAAGGAGGTGGCGCCGCCAGGAGGAGCACCGATCCAGTTGCTGCTGCTGCCACTGCCTGCCGCTTGTCGCCGACTAGGAGGAGAGCAAGGAGGGCACCCTGCTTGAGGTGGAGGAGGAGCCAAGGAGGGCGCACTGGCTGAGGAGAGGTCGCCAGGCCGGGATGAGCATGCAATGGGGAGGCGCCGGCCAAGGAGGATGAGGGCTGCCGCTCTTCCTGCTGCTAATGCACGTCGCCATCGATTGCCGGGAGAGGAGGCGCAGTGGGAGAAGCTGTGGCAGCGCCATGAGGAGGCCGGGGCGCCGGG
Source organism: Guadua angustifolia (assembly GCA_036346375.1). Classification (NCBI taxonomy): domain Eukaryota; kingdom Viridiplantae; phylum Streptophyta; class Magnoliopsida; order Poales; family Poaceae; genus Guadua; species Guadua angustifolia. The sequence continues at coordinate 435,716 of JAYEVE010001205.1, read as the reverse complement.
GTCTGGCTGGGAGACGCCAGATGAGGCCGGGAGGAGGCAGGCACTGGAAGAAAAATCATGCCTACCAAGATTTTTCACCACACAAGGAAAGAAATGAGGTTAGGTGGAAGAGGTAGGTGAGAAGGGAAATCCTGAAATACCCTCCCACCTCCAAAACTCTTACCCCTAACACTCCCAATCGGGCCACCACCCCAGAGATTACCCGCTTGACGGGCCAAAAACCTCGTAAAACCATTTATGTATTACACCCTTGAATCAAGAAAATGAGAACATCACGGCCAAAACCCTACAAAAGATTTGCAGTATTATAGTGGGCTTTTAGGGTTAGGGGATAAATATAAACTACACCACATCTAGAAACCACAAAGCAACCTCCTCCAAAGATCGACACTTCAAACCCTCTACGAAAGGAACAATTTTTGAGTAAAGCTTGTCGCAGAAAATTACTACGGAGAAATTCCTTCCGATATGCATTCGATATGTCAAAACTTATCGCTAAAATTTTAAAATCATGAGGCAACCAAATCTTTTGCCCTTCCGAATAAATCCTTGGATCAAGAAGATGAAGACCATTCCGCCAAAAACCAGAAAACAATTTTTGCGGTATTACAGGCATGCCGAGCTAATACTATAATATACAATTTGGTAAAATCCAATGAATAATTCGGTAAACAACTACAAATGTTCTCGAGAAATTCGGTATACGAGTATAAAATAACTAGAAACATGATAATACATGTATAAATTACAATATAAATGGTTCGAACATTTTAAGTATGAAATATGTATAAAAGAAGCTTATGCACCTACAATAGTTCAAAGAATACAATATTACTTCTTGTCCTTCTTGTCTGGCCTCCGCCTTCTAATAGCCATGAAACTCTTGATTATACCATTTTCATCAACTTGGAAGAAAATATCTTGCTCAATAAATGTTTCCGAAAAAGAATTGCAATGTTTCCGGAAAAGAGATGAAGCAACAACAGCCTTCTTTGCTTCTAGTTTTGCAATGTTTCCGGAAAAGAGATGAAGCAAGAATGCCTTTCTTTGCTACATGTTTTCAAAAAGATATGCAATGTCTCCGCTCTTCATAATTCAACAACTCTACAAACAAAAAAAGCAATGTATCAACAAGCAACTCTCTAGTCTCTAGCAAAGTAGCAATTATATTTGTTTCTACTCTATAAATCAACTAGCAATCTTGCACTCAAATCACATGTAGGATTGATATACACTAATATAGCAATCAAAGGGGGGGTGAATGATTACGCGGAAGCTACAACAAATTTTTATTGATTCTCAAATCACCCTTAAACAAATTATAAAAAACTGCTTCGGTTTCAGCAAAAACAGACTAATATATGTTAACTAAAATAGTAATTTCTAAAGATCCAACTGTTGGATTGATGTGAAATTTTAACTGTAGAAACTATATTCAATTTTGAAACTAATCCAAGAAGAATCAGCTCAATCAGATCTACGGATCTAAAGTTATGACCTTCACAAGCTGACTGCATAAGATAATGGCGCATTATGGATCAGACAATAAATCTACAGGATATGCCATGGCCCACCCGATACCTCAGAGATCCGCCTGCCCATCGGTATGGCAACAATAGACTTCATACAAAATAAATTGTAAAAATTATAAAATGTATAGATGTTGTGATCTGATATTTGTATGGTAACTTGCTTCTAAAATCTTCACGAAGATTCTAGAGGGACTGACCCACTTATGAGCGTGAATAAGAATTGCAACAAACATTGAGTTAGTTTGCAATTGTCACTGTACGGATTAAAAAAGTTAGGTCATATGTGGTACAACCAATTGAGTGAATTTCATTTATGAGCATGAATAAGAATTGCAACAAACATTGTGTTAGTTTGCAATTGTCACTGTACGGATTAAAAAAGTTAGGTCATACGTTGTTCGGCCAATTGAGTAAATTTCTTCTATAGAAGAGATAGACTAATAATGAGGTATGCCCATGTGTATTCATTAAGAAATCGACTCATTTTGTATATATCTACATATATTGATGATTTGAATATCATTAGAACTATAGAAGATATCCTCGAAGCAAGCTCATACTAACAAGCAAAATTCAAGACAAAAGATTTAGATGCAACCAAATATTGTCTCAGTTTGCAGATCAAGCATTTGTCCGGTGGTATATTCTTGCACTAAGGCCTTTCCAGCACCTACCTTTGCAAAGAATGTTCGTGGCATTAGCATGATAAGGCTCAAGGAGTTGTTGCCTTTAGGGGGAGATTGAAATTTTCATATATATTCATCTTTGAGATAAAGTGATGTACTCCTTTTCTCTTAATTAAGTTTTGACCATGGGTTTTCTTAATTGAATGAGGCAACATATAAAATAGCAAGAATGCTAGCTATATATGTACTCTTTTTTTACATATTTTTTACACTGGATTTTTTAAAAGAGTTTTTAATGAGGTATGAGCATGGCATTGGCAAAGTGTCAAAGAGGAATGTTTTAATATCTGCCCATTAGGCTCGATCATGTAGACAATTTATCCAAACAAGACTTATTAGTGGTTAAGGCCCATAAGGGATGGTTGTCTAGTTTAGTCTCATATTCCTTATTCTATTGAGAGGGTAGGCCCGCTCCCCATATATAAGCAAAGGAAAAGCTACTCATTGTGCACATCTGCGAATCTCATATTCACTTGTCAATAAAGCGAGAAAGAGGTTGTTGGGACTACTTTCTTTTGTACCTTTTGTGTGATTGTTTGTTGTCAACATGACCACAACTCTTAACAATTTGACAGTACTTCCCTTTTATCGTGGCAAATTCCACGAAGGTGAATGTATTTTTTCGACACAAACAAATGACCACGTAGACGTTTTCTTAAGCGAGAGTGTGGACTTTTTTTTAGTAGTGTAAATAGTTGGCTAGTATGATTATGTCAAAGCTCACAGCCCAAACATCAAATCTCGAGAATAATAATGGAAATAAACAGAAATAACTCATCACATGCAGCAATTTGAATCAAAATATAGTTGTTAGTGAGAAACCCAAGGTGTCACATAGCATGGACTAGATTTTTTAAATAATATATTTTAAAAATAATTTTACAAAAATAACACACAAAAAAATTATAAAAATATATCTATATTGTCAAATGAATTATGACAAAGATTTCGTCGCTAATTCATTTGGATACGTAAGCCTCAACCTTATCGACCAAATAAATGCACAACAAAATAATCCATCAAAACATTCAATCCATGACAAAATAGATTTTTGTCACCATTTCAATTGGCGATATAAACTCTATCGCCATTTGAAATAACATCGAAGGTTTATTTTTGTAATTTTTTCAGTGTACTAGTTTTGTAAAATTAGTTAAATAATGTATTATTTTTTTAAAAAAAAATTGGCTTGGACTACGCGAGGGGTCAGCTACGGCCATGCCGATTGAGAGCGTAGAGAAGAGCAAAGCTGTTTCAACTCCTTGTTATGCTTTAGTCTCAGTACGGTGGATGCTACGTCATTGTCGCGCAGATGTCTCTTCGTGAGCTGTCCGACAACGGCAACTGGTATTCGGGAGCACTCATACGGAGTATATTCCGAGTAAACCATTTTTACTATGCAAATTCTACGAAAATTACGTGTACAACTTTTGAAAAATTCTCAAAAAAGTATCCTACATAAGGAAGGTGAACTTCTATAACCTTACAAAATTTGAAAACCAAACCCAATCATATTTGAAAGATATGAAATTGATAAGCAGCCACCTGAATAGTGCTGAAAAGTGAAAAATCACTATTTAGGTTGAATTTGTCCTTTTCATATCTTTCAAATAAAATTGAGTTTGGTCATCAGATTTTACAAGATTGTAGAAACTCACCTCACCTACGTATAGTAATTTTTTGAGAATTTTTCAAAACTTGTACATGTGATTTTTATGGAGTTTAAATGATAAGAGTGATTTACACTGCCCTCATATGGGTCCGATTTGTGCATGTGTTATTTTTGGAATCAAAATAATTCATTGTATGCCCTTGAAGCCTTGAACTGATATATATATATATATAGGAAAAATATCTTTTACTCCCGGGTGTAGTTACTCCCATCTCTGAAATACTACCTAAACGAACTTCAAATACTCTTTTATCACTTTGGGTATACTCGTACAATAATTATAAGATAGTCCAATGTGAGCCACATGAAAAAATTGCAAACGAGTCCATAATTTTTAGCATATTTTGCAAATATCTTCATATATGCACATAAAAAGGAGTATGTCCAAAAAATATACATACCACCTCTGAAAAAATGTACATACCACCTAGATGATCTTATATACTCAGATACTACGCTGCATACCTCCGCTGCATTTGAGATACCCCATACATTGTGAGATACTAGATAAGGAGTAATTACTCCTGTGAGTAGAAAAGAGGCTTCCTATATATATATATATATATATATATATATATATATATATATATATATATATATATATATCGACCTATAATAGTCAAGGTACTTCTCCATTTCAAGGTCTTAAAAATTCTACAATAATCCTAAATTCAAACCAAAATTCCTATAAATTCTCTTAGTAATCAAGAGAAAAAAGATCTCCATTTATTTTGGTGGAGCTATATTATTACTGTACAGATTAATCCTATATAGATCTTACAACTATTACAATTATATAACAAATACAATCAACTATATTTTTTAAAATCAATATAGTTATATAAAAACACAATATTGTAATAGATAGCATGCGCAATTGGGCAGAAAAATTTGCTAGTTATTAAAATAATATGTTTGTTCTCAAAGGCTACAAATTACAACATAATAAAAGGAAAAAAGTGAAAGATCTAAACCATCAATTGCAGTGGATCTGGATTATAATGGTACCGATTAAACTTGTATATAAATTTATAAGGAATACACATGTATTCCCATCGTAAGCATTAGAGTTGTATAACAAGCAAAACACTATGCTTATATAAACATATGCACTCTATTATCTAGCCACTCAAGAAATTCGGCTAGCTGCTTAAAGTAGAGTTGGTGCTTTTAATTCTTAGCAGTTTAGAAATTAGAAGTACAGTAGGTAATTGCTGGCCTTGAAAAGCAGGGTTCATAAAATCAACAAAAATCACTCAAAAATGTGAAAATCAAGTATATCGAGCCAGTTCGATCTCTAAAGTAGCTCGGTAAACCGGTAGACTTCAAATGCAATCCAAAAATTATAAAATTGAAAAATTTATCAAAAGTGTTAAATTTTTTGATAATTTTGTGTGAGGTTTTGAGTCAATGATAATAATGCTGTAAAATTTTAGATAATTATTAGATTTGTATATTTTTTAACAATTCTGACAATACTACTGCTTTTTTATATACTATTATGTTTTTTATTTTCTAGGACAATAAATGAAGTACAATATTACTGAAATTTTTTGTGAGGTTTATAGGAAATACTAATAATTTTGTAAAAATTTTAGATGATGATTAGACTTGTGTATTTTTAAAAATTCTAACAATACCAGTCTTCATATATACTCTTCTATTTTTATTTTCTAAAGGCACTAAATGAAGTCTAATATTTATAAAAAATTAATAAAAGATTCTTGGGAATATTTATGGTACCATTTAAAATTTAAGATCATGAACAAGCTTATAAATTTAAAAATAATCAAGTGTCTCTATTCCTTTTCATTAATTGTTGTTTTGGAAGCAATAAATGAATTCAAATTTTTTGAAATTTCTCCGAGGAATTTATAGATTATTTGTATTTTAATAATTTTTTTCTATTTTTTGCAACTTTTTATTTTTAAATTTTCCTTCGATGTGTTGAATATAAAAAATGTTCAAAAATTAAAGGTAAAAAATCGGTCGATAATCGAAGAAAACCAGTAAAAAAAAAGTGAAAATTGCTCAAAAATCAATAAAATCACTCGATTTTTTATTTTTTGACCATTGTTTGACCGCCAAGTTTAAAACTTTTGAATTCAAACTTCTTCAGTTTCTACCAATTTTTTCCCAAAATCAAAAATAAAAAATCAAACAAAACTAAAAAACAATTTTGTGAACCCTGTTGAGAAGTTCGTGTACATAGTTTTGTAAAACTTTTTTTTAGAGTAGATCAACAATCAGCTAGTCCAGAAAAAGATATTTACTTCCTATGAAAAGATAATAAATTAATTTCACTTTTTACACGGTCTAGTTCATTGGAAACAACACAACATGATTGCTAGGCAAGTTCACATTATCGTCAATAATTGGATGTATCAAGCCAGCTCGACATTTCATACCGGTTGGTAAACCAGTCAAATTCAAACTCAAATTCAAAAAAATCAGGAAATTTGAAAAAATTTATCCAAAAGTTCCCCAAAATTAGTTTTAATGGGTTTGAGACATCTAGGGTGAAAATTTTTAAAAACCGAATTTGGGAGACATTTTGGAGAAAATTCTGAATTTAGAAAATAGAAAAGAAAAAGAGATGAACATTATCTATCAACAGTCTAGGCCCATCCGGCACAGCAAGAATCAAACTGTGGCCATAAGCATCGAACCAATGTTCTGACAGCCATTACCTAGCTTCCGACGGTTCTCTCCATTCCCCAGATGATTCCCTACCATCTCCAAACATATCCAAGCGCCGCCGACTAGCATATCTCACTACTACAAAACATATCTTCGTAATATATTTCAGAACACATTGAACAATGTGTTACAAAGAGATATTGCAAGAATATATAATTTGTGTTACAAAGGCATGTTGTAACACATACTTATCGAGATGTAAAAATGTTACAGGAATTACAACAAGAACACATAATATATGTTACAGAGAATATTGTAACACATGCTTTGTAAGGTGTGAATAATAATATCAGAGTAACACATATAGAGACAGATTGTAACACATGACTTAATTGCAATAAATTAAAAATATATATATAAACCAATAACCTCTCTATCTCAGAACAAATTTATTTGACACTATGCTATACATCACATCTTTAAAAAAGTAAACATATCTTTCTCTCGAATAGAAGAATTTATCATATATTTTAAACTATCCATTCAGATATTTGTCCGAATCTGCCTTGGCTAGTTGGCCTCGACGCAGACCGATCAATTAATCGCCTTATGACGCCTCCTCAATCCTCGCTGCTGTCTCCTCCTTGCACCTACACCGCCCCATCACCCCATCCTCCAATCACCATCCCCAAATCTCTCGCCGACGAGCAACTTCCCACCGCCTGAAGCGCTTACTGCGGCCCCGCCATGGTCTCCGTCCGCAGGCGCCTCACCCAGATCTTCTCACTTGCTCGCGTCTCGATCGACCGAAGACTCCGTCAGCAGCTCCACCTCCTCATGACCTCCACGGCTCCACCTCCGCATCCACATCCGTCGGGTTGGTGTGCTTGGCCAGGCCACTCGGCCGAGAGATCCATCGTCCGCCTCCAGACGCCGGTGACGCTACACGCCCGCCTTTGTGGGCCGAGTGCGGTGGTCGGAGGGGAATGGCGAGCTGCTACCGCCGTGGAGGCGCGAGAGCTGTGCCGAGTGGCCGACAGGCGGAGCGCTGGAGCAGTGGGACAACGACCGGAGGGCAGAGGCGGCACCGGGCATCGGCCACTGGGGTCCCGGCCCTGTGTCCCGGGTCCACCATCCAAAGATCAAGATCCGCGGACATCCGACAGCGCTGGCCACCGGGGCTACCGTGGTGAGGTAGAGCAGGAGCGCGCAGGACCGCTGGTGCCCAGTGATGACGGTGCCACACGCGGCCCCACGCTGCTCTGCTTCGCCTTCACGCCTTCAACGCGGCACCGCCTTGAGCCCGAGCTCGAATGCCGGAGTATGGAGACCCTAAGTCCGGCCTCTTGCCGAATGCCGACCCGATCTTTGGTTTCACATTGGCTAGTCGCCGCCGATTCTCGTGATGCTCCATGGCAGAAGTTTCGATCACCGACCCTCTATTCCTCTCGCCTCGATCCTCTCTCCTCTCCATCGAGACAATCGACAGTGCTCACAAGTAGTAGCAATTTTGTGTTTGTAATTGTAAATATTAATCTAGTGACTAGTCCAAAGATCGCATATCACTTGCCGTGCCATTCTTGTCCATGTGAACTTTTGTGCCGACGCTTAATATCACTTGATCGATGCTCGATGTGCTCAAGCTACCGAGGAGTAGATTGTGGTATCCATTTGCTAGTTAATTTGGTCAACATCGAACCCTTATCTTCATTCGTGTTATTAGTTTTGTGGTAGAGTGTTACATAGTACTCACCTCCACCATTTTGATCATCAGATCTCGCAGCCTAGCTTTGAATATATTAAACCAAATTAGCCTAACTCGATGTGGATAACTCTACCTACTTGCAACCGCTGGTTGTGTGGATCCTACCAACTTTAATTCCACCTAGCTTAATTAGAAAGTGTATTTCTCAAGTAGTCTCCTTGTATTTAAATCCTAGATTGCCAACAAAAGAAGTAAAACTTCTTTAACTTTTGTGTGTAATCAATCATCTGGGTAATTATGGGATAAATTATCTTGTCTAGCTATTTCTGGATTTAATTTGTATCAGGCTTGAATTCTTGCAGTAATCTTGTGGTTTATCGATCGTGTTAGGAAGTTCTCGTGATAAATACGATGGTACTTCAGAGTTGGAACAATGCCACCGCCGAGTTGAGTAGTGTGTCATGTTGACCGATGTTGCATGGTGGTAGATGAAAGTGATAGCTTAGTTTTAACTTTTTAGTTGTGATGTAGGACGCCTCGCTGCACAAGATGGGTTGTCATTTGTGAATCACAGAGAACCGAGCTCTCAATTCTTGATCTCTATTCGATTAATGGGCAGGTCAAAAGTTTTGTGCCTTTTGTGCATAAGATGCTTATGTAGTTATCAGTGTCTAGCCAATTGGGTACGATTCGAGATCAAATGCGTGCTTCATACACAATTAACTCGATAGTTGGTTTGATTATCGATGCTAGTCATCGCTTCTTGTTTCTCAAGGCTAAGGTTTAATGTGAAAATCTTATTTCATGTTCATGTTCTATCACGGTGGTGTACTCCATACTGACTTTTAATTCAAGGCAACATATTTCAAACAAAATTCCATTTCCATTCGCTTATTTGTCTATATATGAAAAGCTCCCGATCAAGACATAACAGTAGTCACTTTATTGTAGCCGATCTTCCGATAGGCATGTGATACCGCTTGCATAACATGAATTAAACATTTGATGCAACCATATCTGTAAGCACCTAGAATATATCATTCTAATTAGTTATCGAATCGGCTTGTGGTGCGGCATTACATTGCATTACTTTGTTTTCACAATACAAGGCCACTTGTGTTGTTGCGCACATTTTTTAGAAATATGGTGAAGTAGAAATATGGCATAAAGGGCATTGTTCACAAAGGGTGGTGTTGCTCTTCTCGACCATCTTTGGGAAAGGAGATGGCTCCTAAACAACTACACATGGGCAACCCCCAAACTTATTTCTCGGATTATTGTTCAAAAATTAAACCTTCTTGTCCCGATTTTGTTTGCTTTAACTACGAACAAGTTTCTAAAAGCAACTTGATGTTTTGTCCAACTTACCACAGGTACTCGATGCTTTTTTTTGCAATATGGCATTATGTACATTGCACTATACATTGTTAGATGAAGTGGATTAGTTTTGTTTGGCTAGCTTTATGCGCTGGAGTACTCGACGTGCAACTTTAGTTTTAGCATGTACTACCTACGCCGGTTGTGTATTGTCTAGCTTGACCTCAAGCCTTGGTAAGACAAAGTTGATGCCTTCCGCTTGGTGTCACATCGCCTTCATGAGACTTGTCTGCCGGTGTCAAAACTTTATTCTGCTTTTAGCCCACCATTCATTTTGCCAAGATCCATCTCCTTCGGTCCTTCACTTGATTGTTTCCTTTTATGGATTGGGTTGAGGAGGTTCCTGTCATCCGGATGGTTATTTAATTGCTAAGGTGAGGTCTTGTTCCTTCATTGTAGATCTCGTGGCATCAACAGTAGAGACATTAAATAGTCTAAATGCCTCTTCAACAATCTCTGGTGTAGCTACATTTGTCCTAAGAATAATTCATATGACAGTCAGGAATGTCATGGAACTTGCAAATTAGAACCACCAGGAATGACAAGTAACATTATTCACTAGCAACTTTCATCCAATTAAAAGACTCTCAACGAACTGTGTTTTTTTCCTTGTAGTACTATTGAAGACATTTTGCCTTGCTACTGTGGTTGAGGACTTCACCTGCATCAAAGAGATGGGCTTGTTATGCGGAGTTCATCACGGAGGAGTTCAGTCAGATTTCAAGAATTGGTTGGCAGATTGATCCATTTGGGCATTCTCATGTTCAAAGCTACCTCCTTATTGGTGCGTATAATTCACTCTACCTATTTATGTCATGCTTTCAGATTTCATATGATTTCATGCTTTCTTATGCAGAAAGTAAGTCAATTTTTTTATATGGTGCGCTACTACTTTCCTATGCTTCCCATTTGCATGACAAGAGCAAATTACATGTACACAAACATCTTTTTTCACTTCAAATCAATTTTTGATAGGCATCATTAGTATTCATTTGCCACGTCAAAACATATGAGAATATGGGGAAGAAAAAACATTATGCGTAGCCATAAGTTTGCTCGTAATATACATATGACTTGTAACTTAGTTGGCAAATGAACCCAACATTTACTAAACATTGTAGAGGTAATTGGAAGTATCTCCTTGTTTTTGAAGTATCTCGAGCTGGCTTTTATCCTCCTTACAGTTAATTATATTCCATATCTGAAAAAAGAGAGTTAAAGGTAAAGAATAAAATTGTTTTATATAGTTGATAAAATCATCCAGGAGAAGGTATAAGATCAAATTGAACACTACAGGGGCAATGTTATTAACCAAAAATAATTCAAGAATAAGGTTTGAGATGGCATAAATGAAATTTTCTTGTATTTTTGCAAAGGAAAATGCACATACCTTGAAGTAACCAAATTAGTCGTGAAGTATTTCCTCCACTAAGCTTCATTGTTGAAAACATTATTATCAAGATCCACTATTGTTCCTCAACATCCGTTTCCGACCCAGTGTTTATTATTCTTTGCATTGGTGAACATCTCCCAAGGTGTTAAACATGGAATGGCTCGGCTTATGTCGCCCCATCCATTCCTCATTGCCTGTGTCATATATATCCCTAGGTTTCATCTTCATTACAATAGACCACCCAGGGTTAGTTGGATCTTCCACATAAAACACTTGGTCACTTGGTTAGGAAAAATAAATGGCTCATGCTCAATTTTTGATCCTGAGTGTATCAAATGAGAGAAGTTGACAAGTGTGTAGCCATATTTGTCTGTTTTAATTCCTTTTCTAGAAATAACATCAATCCATTCACATTTAAAAAGAAAAACTGAAAGTTTTCCAAAGTAGTTCAGTTCAATAATATCGATCACTCTCCCATAGTAAGTCACATCACCTAAAACCGAACTTGCATCAGTTGCTCTAGCATAACTAGATGTTTTTGCTATTAGCACTACTCCACTGTTTTGTGTCACTCTATCCAAACGTTTAGGCCTAAAACGAAAGCCTCGGGTGTTGAAAGCACGATATCTTTTTGCTGCTTCAACTGGTCCACGAGCTAGCCATCTAATATCTTCTTTAACACTTTGGATGCCATTTTCCCTCTCCAAATGCATTATCTGTATAGTTAGAATTAATTTAGTTGGTGACTTGAGTAGTACATGTGAAGGATGCAAAATATGGAACTTACATGAGCTCTAAACCATTCATGGAACTTCTCGTTTTGCTTACGCTCAATGATTTTTGGGTTGACATGGCATCGGTAATATGTTCTAGTGATCTCATCAGCATGCACTCTGCAAAGTAATTTATAATAAATTGTCATGTCAATAAAAGGATAACTAAAATTGTCTTTGAGCTTGAGATATTACCATAGGTACGCATTAACATATGAATAATTAAACAAAGACATATCTATGTGTTTGTACTTTAGCCAAACCCTTATAACATAATTATGGCTTGCCAAGTGGTTTTCCAATATGAGGAAAAGAGTTTGTACTTGTTCAACTAATTTTACAGGTGATGATGTTGAAGTGAAGAAGCGTGGGGACCGCTTTACCACATGTTTGGAACCTTCCAAATTGGAAACGATAGTGGTAAAATGCAACAAACTTGGTCAACCCATTGGGATAGAAGGTGGAGTGTTAAGTCAATTTCTAAGGACACTAGCAAGAAATGGAGGTTATTGTCCATTAGACATAGAGCAATCGGAGAAAGCTTAAAGAGGATGGTGGAGACTTAACAATACTTCAATGTGTAGAGGTTTGTAGAATATGATAAGATATTATAAAAAATCTACTCTGATTATGGTTGCTTCTACTTTATGTACAATGGCAACATACATTTTTACATTCCTTTATTTCTTATTTTAGACAAAGTTCCTGCACCTTCTGACATGTGACAAATGGATATTGAAGACAACTGGAAGAGATTGGAGGCGATACAAGGCAACATTGAAGAAAAAACTTTTAATCCGAAGAAGAAAAGATCCTTTTTGTATAGGTTGTGCCCAGATGATGTTGATGAAGATCAATGGGTTGCACTTGTCAATTATTGGAAGTCAAAAAGGAAAGGTAATAAAAGCACAAACAATATTTATACTATTACTTCATTTAAATTTGTAGTCATGCCAATGTTAAATAATACATCAATGGTGTGATTTAATTAATTAGTAGTACATTGCTTTAATAATAGGCCCTTAGTGAGAAGAATAAACAAAGTCGTGCTATGTTGAAGAATCCCCATTCAGCAGAGACAAGAGTTATGCCCGTTGAAATGAGGACTTGGTGAGTCATTTTGTTTTGTACTTCGCTAAATATTCTTATTCATATTTATCTTTATGTTGTTGTACCCTCTCTGCTTTTAGAGACAAGATGATCCCAAAAGAAGCAACAGATAGAGCAAGTGTTTACTTAGCAACTCATAAAAGAAAAAGGGCAAAGATAAACATGAGCAAGTGGTATATGCTATATACACAATTCTTTCCCGAGATATCAAGTTATTATTTCCTATACCATATAGAGTACCCATGCATTATTCATTTCTAGGCTGCATTGGAAAACCTCATGGATGAACAACCAATGTTGGCACAAAATGACCAAGGAAGGGTTGCATGGAAAGGTGATGCATTGCATCAAGTTTAGGGCAAAGAAAAACCTGGGCAAGTGCATGGCATGGGATTGCTTCCTGTGCCTAAAAAAGTCTATGGCCATACATCACACCAGCTTAAGAATATAAATATTACTACAATAGAAGGCTCATCATCCGAGGAAGGGATGCATGTTGTGGAAGAAGTAGAAGAGTTGAGGGAACAAGTAAAGAAACAAGGTCTACTTATTCAAGAATTACTAAACAAGCAGGCAAGCATTGGGAACAAGGAATCAGTAGTGGTAATTATGATTTTATTTTTGACTTGTAGTGATAATTATGATTTTTTTTACTTTCATACAGAAATTTCACTCATACTTGATATACTTTTTGTAGTTGAATTTCCAAACAACTAATCTTGACAATGTTCAACAACAAGCGGTGCATTCTAAAAGAAAGGTATTTGTCAAAAGTTTAATCCAATCTTGGCTCTCTTCAATTTCACTTGAGTATTATCTAAATATGCAGAGAATTCAGTGCGGTGCACCAGATCTAGAAGACTCATTGAGTGGGCAAAGAGATACATTAATGGTAATTGCCAAATTACCATATTTTCTCTTTCTACATACATACTCATACATAATAATTATTGTTTTTCCATTGGACTATAGAACAAAGAAAGATACATGGGCCAACAGATCATACATGAGGATAATCATCTATTATTTTCTAGTAAAAAGGTAAGGACATTGCTATTACTCATTTTATAAAGGCACTACAAATAGTTAATTTATATGGTTGTACGATGGAATAGTTACCATGCCAAGAAGGATCATCATCACCACCATGCATTGCTCCTGATTTGCCACAAGAAGAGGTAATTCTTATGTGTTAACAAATTCGCTAATTAGCTAGTGTTAAATCCATGTGACTGACATTGGTGTGAAACTTACACTAATTAGCCAAAGTTGATACAAAATATTTATTACATTAGTTACCGATGAACTGTTTATGATTTGTAGAGACTAAACAATTGAAGGTCCTGTGGTAGTATACATGTCAAACATTCTGACTAGGTTGAAGTGCAATTTAACAACCATGTACTATGTTGTTCAATCATGATACTTAAGGGATAATCTTAAGTAAATACGAAAAGGAAGGTAACAAATTTCAGTGAAGTAGACCATCCACGATCCGTATTTCAATCGAGTTTCAATTCCCTTTTATAGTTATAATATATTCCGATGATCACACCAAAATGAATGTCTTTAATTTTGACAAACATTTGTTCTAATTTGTTGTGTACTGCCTTACTAATCGTTTTCTCATTTTTAGTTTGATATGCAAAGAACAAATTCTATTGAAGGTAGAAAAATGATGTTAGCACAGGTAAGATTATCTATCCCATATATTTGTTTATAGAGAAAACGCAATGTGAATTTTAGGCACAAAATTGCTAGTTTGTTACAAATTGTATCTTATCTCTTCATAGATGAATAAGAAGCGGCAAAACTTACAAGAGACTACAAACAGTACACAACAACAAGGCACTCAAAAGAAGACTCCACAACACAAGTCTTCAAAGTAGATGCAGCCATCTCTAATGAAGGTACAAAAACATCACAAAAAATTATTGGATTCTAATTCATACAACTAATTCATATTTTTAATTTACTCATTTGACTATATTAATGCTAATATAGGCTGGTACCATGGTAATTCTCAAGACTGCAACATATCCAAATAAAGAATGTGTGGCACATGCTACTTTTTTGAGTAGTCCACATGCAATAGTTGATGATGTTGAGATAGGTAACCAATTTATGAAAGTGGTTATGAATTATCCTGTTGAGGAAAAAGAGGAGTTAGTAAGGCCAATCAAGCGCTGCAAGACAATTGGCGATGCCCATGTGGAAGCAAAACCGATTGCTTGGCCTTCCTTTTGTGTATGTTAATTGTTTCTTGCTTCAATTGTGATGAAGTGCATATATCAAAATTTTTAATTGCAATCATAAATGTTAACGATTCTTTTGTGCAAAGTTGAAAAATCAATGGTTGAAATTCATACATTTGGTTGCTTACTACATGAAGGGATCTAGAAGCAAAAGAATTTTACGAAGATTAGACAACATTAGATATATTTTAGATTCTTTTTATTTAGACCGATGTATTTCAGAATCTTAGACTAAAGACTTGTCTCCTCTAGAAATCAAATCATTATGTATTCTATCGAATGGTGTGAAGTACTTAATATTTATTTGTTTGATGCAATGCAATATGTTATGATTGTTGCACTTATGGTCATTTGTGTTTTATATTGTACAATGTGTTATGCTTATCAAGGATATTCTATAAAACAATCTTAAATTGTACATTCACTAAAAAATAAGGAAATAATAAAGATATTTAAATTTGTTGTAGGAGCTCAACATTGTGTTGTTGTAGTTAAAAAATGGTGTTACTAAATTCAATTATTGTATCTAAAAAGGTGTTACTAGGGTCTATGGAAACACATGCTTCTATGTTGCTTTACCAAAAAAAGGTGTTACTAGGGTCTATGGCAACACGTGCTACTATGTTGCTCTTACTAAAAAAGGTGTTACTAGAGTCTATAGCAACGCATTTGATACATGTTGTCGTAGCATGGTTACAACATCTTTTCTTATATACAAGAACACTTATTACATGTTACAATAGACTCTTCTATAGCAACATAGGCTATAGAAACATTAATGAAATATGTTACTATAGGACTCAGTAACACTTTTTTTGAGCTATAGTAGCACATATGCGTGTTACTATAGGCCCATCCTGACGTAGTGTCTGTAAGTTCAAGGTAGCCCTTGTATGATTTTGGTGATTAATGACAAACATAGTTATTGGCAATGTTTATTTTAAAGCAGTGCTTAATGACAAACCTCTAATATGCTTATTGATATGAGACTAATATGTTCATTATGAAGATTGTTTTAGTCTCATCTTATCTAAAGGGAAATCATATATGAAAAGAATGAGTATGCAACTTTGAGGTATGTGATCGGTATTTCACTCCTATCTATTAGTGCATTTGTCATATGCATGTCATATTCATTTGGGCATAAACATTACCGCACTGTTCATATTTTGCTTATGGGATCATGTTCTTATTTCGTTCTTTAGTGATTCCCATGTTGGCTCTTAAAATAATGGTTTTTTCCTGTGCGCCGGACCAGACCTTAGATATTCTTATCTCAGTTCGGCGCTAGTCCAGTAAGATTTCCTTTCACGCTGGACCGCTATTTAAGACCATTCTTCGGTCCGGCACTAAAATAGATAAAAACCCATCTACGTCGGACCGGTGTGTTGAGTAAAATTCTCAGTTCAGTGTGAACGTGGTTTGCTTGTCTTTAGATCTTTGATCTTAGATGACTATTCTTTAGTGATCCTTTGGTTGCTTCTTTATAGACTTCACAATGCTTGATCATATTTGTGCATATAAGCTCACCATGAATGTTTCTATCATGCACAACCTTCGTGGAGTCTAATTTGGTTTAAATATTTTTATTTCGATGTTGATCTATATATCTATGTGTGTTTAATTCATTGGATCAATATATCTTCATGCCTTGATTTTAAGAGAGCTTATGATCGGTATTTGATAACTTGTGATTTGGTGATTGAATTTGATTGTGATCGATTTGGATTTGGATGTTTGACACTTTTTCGAAGTCCTTTCATGGGTAATGCATCGGATTTAGTGCTTAGAATATGCATGGATCACCCACTCAATCTAACAATGAGTTTCCTTTGCGCTTGAACCAATGAACAAAGGGTTTCCTATTTACGCCGACCGCTCTACCCTCCGACAGTGTTTCAGATTTTGCTTTTTTGAAGACCTTCCTATGCTAATGAGCCAAGAGACGAGGCTTGAGAATGGCCTATTTACTCTTGGAACTAGCATGTCTGTCGAGGTTGGGGCTCACCTCACCGCTGTGGTGGAAGAGTCACCCTAGTGGAGACGAGGCGTGGCTCGAGCGGAGCCGGTCCTGTGAGGAGCAAGGGCTTGCCTCAACGTGAGTAGGAGCGAGCTCGAACCACGGGATAAAAATACTTGTGTCACTTGTGGTATCTTTTGTCTCCTTTATGGATTGTTTTACTTTGTATTTATCCATTATGCATCTTATGACATATATGATGATTTGAGCACCTTACTAGTTATGCCCTAGTAATGTGTTGACTTGTGTGTGCTAACTAATTTATCTTGAGCAATTTTATTGCTAGCATCTTCATATCTAGAATTGAATTGCATGCTTGTCTCCCCAGGATTGCAAACCAAGCGTTAGTTAATTCTTATTCTAGGGTGCTTATCTTGCTTGCCATCACCTAGAATAATAACCCGTGTTCAAATATCGGCCACTTCCTCATTACATTAAGATTTGGACACAAGTATAAAATTGGTTTAAAGATTAAAATTTGAAGAAGCCCAATTCACCCCCCCTCTTGGGCATCCGATTCCTTACAAGTGGTATCAGAGCTAGGGCTCTCACTAAATAAACTTTACCGTCTTGAGAGTGATCGGATGACCATGGAGGATTTTAGACACCTAGGTGATGCACCTTTATTTGATAGCATGAACTACAATCGTTGGAAAATTCGCATGTCATGCTATCTTCAATCTATGGATTATCTTGTTTGGCGCATTGTAGATGTTGGTTTTTCTCCTCCAAAGAACTCCAAGGTTCCAACCGTTGAGGATGAGAAAAACTCGCATCTCAACGCTCTTGCTATTGATGCTTTGTTTAGTGTTTTCAACATAGATGAGCAAAAGAAGGTGAGCCATCTTACGAACGCTCATGATGTGTGGATACAAATTCAAAGAAACCACGACAAGTCCATTGATCAAGAAGATGCAATTCAAGAATGGACTTCAAGTGATGATTTCTCCACATTAAGCTCTGATGATGATGAGTGCTCTTCATCTCCCACTTCACCTCATTGCTTCATGGCTGAAGGTAATGATGAGGAAGTTGACAATGAGCCCTCTCATGATGAATTGATACATATGATTGGTAGGCTCCATGATTCCCTTGAGAAGGAGATAAGGAAATCATATGACTTGTCTCAAAAACTCAATTTGCTTCAAAAGTCATATGATGCCTTAAAGGGAGATCATGAAAATCTCCTCCTCAAGAGTGTTAATGCTAACAAGGTGGATGTAGGTTTAAGCTGCACCATTCTAGATGATTTGCCTTGTTTAGATGTCATTCCATCCACATCATCTAGAAATGATATATCCACTTCTTGTGATGATTTACTTGACATACCATGCAGCTCTAGTGCTAAGGTGGATGCTTACAAGACTTGTGATCTTGTCGGTGTTTGGTAAAACCGGCAAGTAAATTTGTAAGTCTAGGGGCCGCGCGTTCCCTCTCTTTGAATGGTTAGACTCGGGGAGCCCAAGATGTATACTGGTTCGGGCCGAATGTCCTTACTTCCAGTTCGTATGGTGGTTCTTTATTGCTTTGGGTGCAGAAGGCTGCACAGGGTTACAAGCGAGGGCCAAGGGCCGGCCTAGAGTGCCTCGTCCGAGTAAGAGGAGTGAGAGTAGTGTGCTCGTAAGCGTTCAGATGCTTGGATGCCCCGTCCGAAATCGGATTGAGTCCCCTTCCCTGAGGGTCCTGCCTCCCTTTATATAGGCAGAGGGAGCAGGTTACACGGGAGTTTGGAAAAGAAAAGTAGGGGTATACTACGCCCGGGAGTCATGGCCTTCTTTAGTCCTGGTGTCTGACAGGTTCCTGTTCATCCCATGCCTGGGTTGGTAGACACAACGGGCGGCGTTCCGTCGGGAAGGTGCGCACCTGCCCTCTATGCGTTTGTCAGATGCTGACGCCGTTACGCTGCGCTCTGGCATCACCTCGGGAGGGAGTGCGTCTCTCCACTGTGCATGACGGGGTGAAGGGATTGGTGCTTGACTTTGGCGGCTCCCTGGCCACCTTGGGAAGGAGCCACCTGCCCCAGCATGGCCGTCGTGTCCACAGGGCAAGTGACCAGCTTGAGGTCGACCGACGACGTGGCGGAGGTCGCTGAGTCGGAGCTCGCTAGCCCCTACCGAGGACAAGTCGAGCTCTGGGGCTCCCGACCAGGCCGTCAGGGAAAGGGTGCGCCCACCGAGGCCAGGTCGGAGCGCCCCTGGTGGGCTTAATCGAGGCCGAGGATCCCTCGTGGCCCATCGTGGCCTTCGGCCAGAGCTGGGTCTGAGACGGCCCATTTGGTGCTCCGGCCTGCTGGGGGTATCCCTGGTATGAGTATTTGTCAGATCTATTAGATGATGTGTCTTGTTTAGGTTCCACTCCTAATACTTCATCTAACAATAATAGCTCCACCTTATGTGATGAATTGATTGATGAAATTCTTGGTACTAGTGCAAATGCTTCCATTTCAAATATGTCTTGTAATGAGATGAATAATGTGCCTAACTGCTCAAACTTAATTGCTCCAATTTCCTCTAGTATTTGCTATACTAACCTTGTTGTAGAGGAAAATAAAGAGCTCAAGGCTCAAGTTGAAAAATTGAGAAAGGACTTGGAGAAATGCTACAAAGGGAAAGCCAACCTAAATGCCGTCTTGGGCAACCAAAATTCTGAGAAGGATAAGAAGGGTCTTGGTTTCATCCCTAAGAAGAGCAATCACAAGACAAGACACTCCAAATCCACCAAGAACAAAGGAAGTTGCCCCAAGCCCCAAGCCGACAAGATGAGGAACATTCAGTGCTTTGGATGCAATAAGTTAGGGCACCTTGCCTTAGTATGTCCTAACAAAATGGAGACCAAGAACACATCCATCAAAAGTCAAATCGGCAAAGAGCAAGTCAAGAAGAAGAAAGCCTCAAAGCCAACTTGCTACAATTGCTGAGAAAAGGAGCACATTGGTAAATAGTGTCCTCATGGTAAAACTTCTAAGCCCATCCTTGTCAATGATCATTATATGCTTAGGAGAGATAAATATGGCAATTTGTTTGCTAAAAATGTTAGCCCAACCAAAAATAATGTCAAGGCTATTTGGGTGGCAAAACACATAATTCATGATAATTCTCTTGAGGGGCAAGGGGACACCTTGGGTAAGAAAGAAATTGGGAGTTTACCCAAGGATGATGGTAGGATAAGCCCCAAAGTGAATTTTGTCACGAAGGGTGTGCTTTGCCTCCTTGCTAAAAATTCAAAACCCTTGGCTAACCAACTTACTAAGTGCCCCAAAATGAATTCTAAAAGTAGTAAGTCTTGGTATTCTCATATTGATACTAAGAACAAGACATCTACCCGGCACCCAAATACATTATGACTAACACTCATAGACCCAACAAGAATTGGGTACCCAAATGTGCTTAAAAGTGCTTAATAGGTTTTGAAGAGGCATTGAAGGGCTTGTGTAACATCCCAATTTTTGGCTTTTTAACTATTAAATATTATTATTGCATTTCGAGATTCTTGTGAATTCGTTGGATTTATTCGGACTTTCTGAGATCTGTTGAAGTTAAGATAATTCAAAGTATATTGTCTTTTGTTAAAGAACTATTTATAAATGGATAATTTCAAAATAAAGTTTTGTCAAAAATATTTTACTAAGTCCTAAAGTCAGGGAGATTCCTGGTGTTCAAAAGGGCTCAAATAAATCAAAGGTATTTGGAGTAGTTATCTTCGTGAATAGTGTTGGACTCACCGCTTGACGGTACGCTGCGGGCACAAGCGTTAGCCCTATTCTAGAAACACGACGTGGCGTGACAAGTTGCGATCGATCGAGTTCGCTACCGTAGCTGGACCGTGACGATATGCTACGTGTTCGCTAGGATCCGAATGTTGTGACCAAGAAGCTAGCCAAGATAGCGGAGAGTACAATCCGCACCGATCGAGTTGCCGCCAAAGTTGGAAAGTTGAAGCGTAATCGATTTGAACCCTTTAGCCTGGCGCCAAATCGGTCGAAGGCCTCGGAAGCCCATCGTCGGGCGGGAGAGCTGAGCATGCCGTGGCCGTTTCGAATCTGGTGTTGGCGCCGATTTTTGGCAAGGGATCAGAAGATCTTCCAGCGGGAAAGCAACGCTGCGCGAAGTTGGACACGCCACGCCAAGCGCCTCGCCGAGAAACTCGAGCCCTCCGTCATCGCAAGGGAAAAAGGAAAGCGCCGACCGATTCAAGTATCGCGGTACGAAAGTCTCAGACGTGACTTTGGTTTCAAATTGTTGCGCGCCGCTTCCGCCAAGGAGTGCTATGCCTTCCTTCTTTGCGTGCGTGTAGAGGCTATAAAAGCCCCGTCCAGAATCGAGGATTCCCCATCCCAAAGCGCTAGTCTTTCTCGTCAAACCACCGCACGACGCCGAACCGAAGCGAAGGAGAAATCACGCGGCGTGTTGATTGAGGAGCGTGAAGGCGTTGTCCGAAGAATCGAGCGCCGAAATTGCAAAACAAATCGAGCGACGAGCGCATGCAGCCAAGCAAGCGTGTTGTGCCGACCATCCAGAATCTCGCGAGAACAAAGAAGACCGTCGGAGATTTCGAGCGCCACGCCGAAGTTGTCGCCGAGGCCATCGTCTTCGCTCCGGTGAATTCAAGCCACCATCGCTTCATCGCCAATCGGGAACTTCACCACCGCCGGATCGTAATCAAGCATACGGAATTCGCCCACGCCACTTGAATCGTAAGCGATAGATTAAATATCAACCGTAGGATTTAAGTCAGACGGTTGATATTAGGTCACGTAGTAGATTTACTCAGAATCGTTAGATTGGATTCATCACCGATTCCGCCACGTTTTGTCCGTATTGGTAAGGCGGAAAATTCAGATTTTCTTTTTAAAAATAATTCGGAAAGGTTTAGAATTTCTAATTCCAGAGTTTAGTCTATTTTCATAAAATCTAAATGTTATAACTTTTGCATTTGAACTCCGATTTGGGTGATTCAAATTCCGAACCATTTGTAAAATTGAGATCTTTCTAATGGTGGATTTTATTTGAATTTTTGAGTTCATTTGTTCTTTGGTTTTGGTGTTTATTTGCTATTTCTTCTCGATTCGCGTAGACGTTAAGTTGAGCAAGGTTTCGAAGGAGGAACTATTATTTCAAGAGCCAGCTTCAGAGCAATATCAGGAGCTTAAGCAAGGCAAGTTGTGCTTTGATCATGTTGCACCCATAAATTAGATTGCATGCTATTTTGGTTTACCTTATCACTTGTTATTTCGTGAGTACAAATGATTTTGATCTAGATTGGGATTTAGATATTATACCCTCTTGAATTACACCCTACCTTGTTTAATTGTATGCCATGATCCACTTGTCACCCTAGGTTGGTTAATTATAGTTGGTTAATAGAAAATCAACATGGATGGTTAGAACGGAATAGAATCGCTTAGCCATGCCACGTCATCACATGCTCATGGAATATTGGTTATTAATCTTGACTAATGGAATATGGAACTACGATAATAATTTGTGGGCCATGTGTGGTCGCACAAAGAGATTGAGTTGTTGTGACAGCGGAGTCACGCAACGATGTTGATTTGTGAAGAGCACGTGGTATTTGGTAATCAACTGGGATGGGAAAAATGATTTAAACCGAGGCAAGTGGCAAGATTGTTTCGTGGGCCAAGAGTGGCAATTGGGCTGCGATTTGGTTTTTGTGGGCCAAGAGTGGCAATTAGGCGGTCGATTTGGTTTTTGTGGGCCAAGAGTGGCAATTGGGCGGTCGCATTCGGTGGGCCAAGAGTGGCAATTGGGCGGTCGTATTTGGTTTTATGAACTTTTGGTTGGTCTTGCCTCGGTCAACTAAGGGAAGTTAATTAAAATAAACAACTGGATGGGATGGTGGGATGCCATAATGGAACTTGATTTAGGATGGATTTGAGAATCACTGAATCTATTTACTTGTTATAATTTGTTTTACTGTCTTTTTCAATCTATGTACTGTATTGTTCTCAAATGCTGCTTTACTGCTTATGAGCCACTTAGCCATTCCTTTGGAATAAGCCTGCATAGAGTTATAATAGAAATGCATTCTGTGCACAACTTGTTGAGTACGTGTTGGTGTACTCACCCTTGCTTAACAACCAACAACAGTGGAGGAATCATCTTCAATATTGGAGAAGGACTTTCAGGTGGACGCGTGTCACTAGGCCAATCCTTGTCAGTCGCCTGTGGTGTGCTGATGGGACATCTACGTTTTCTACTACTTTTCGCTGCATTTGCATTACTTTATCTTAGACTTGCCCATGAGGCTGAATAAATGTAAGTGATCATAAGATCATACACTAGTTATATTCAATCAATAAAGTCTTATTATTCTTATCGTTGTGTATGATATGATGCTTACCAATGTTAAGCTGTGTGCACTAGCGTTTGATCCTGGGACTAGTGCGGAAAAACACAGTGGATTCGAATGGTTGAATTCGGGTCCTTACAGCTTGGCACGTGCATGAATAAGGTGGAGTCACCACCAACCATTTGAGGCCAAGCATGAAGATATACAAGCCATCATCATGTACCAATGCCACTTCGGTAACAATTTAAATTCAAGCACTTTACCTTATGTAGGTAATTACATTTCAATGCATATCATGAAAAATCATTCTATCTTTCATGCTCTTATTCAAAACTCCAATATTGTTTTATAAGCTTGATAAGTGTAGTGGCACATTAAGGGGGAGTGTTAATTCAATATTCATATGTATCACATCCATATATGTGTGCCCATATTTATATAAGTGTATATATATTTTCAAAATCAAGCCTTTTTGTAATACCGCAAATCTTCTTTGCCAGGGTTTCCGCCAGAATTGTTTTCCACCTTCTTGATTCAAGGTTCATCCATCGCGCGGTTGTTAATTCTATTAAATGTTTTGGGTTTTTCCGTGAAATATTTATCGGAATGGGTGTTTTCTCCGTGCCGTTTAGTTTTACGGCAAGTTTTTTATCCTGACAATTATCGGTTCGCGCCAAGAATTTAATTATTTGGTTCGCGTTAATGGGTAAAAGTTGGATTTCTGGTTTTCTTTTTGGAGGGGTTTTTGGGAAATTCCTCCTCACCAAACATCTCTCTCTCTTCCTTATTTGTGTGGTGGCATTGATGGAGGCCAGATTGCCGATTTTTTTTTTCTTCATTTTGTCGGTCAAGGCCATGTTTGGCGTGGAGGCTTCCTGGTGTGCTTCCTTTCGTGCGCTCAAGATCTCCAGCTCAGTAGCCATTTCACAGCCTTCCTCCCGCCGAGCCCTCCCTAGCGCCTCCTCCTGCGCCCCTGCCCTGTCTCGAGCTCCTCTCGGCGCCCTCCCCCTCCTGGAGCAGCAGCGTCCTGGAGCAGCCATGGCAGCAGTAGCAACAGCTCGGTCTAGCCCTCCCTATGGCCGTGCATGAGCTCCTCCCGGCTGCGGCTCCTCCTGCGCCTCCTCTCCGGAAGAAGACACTGCAGCCTTCCCACCTCCATCCTTCCTCCTTGGGCTCTCCTTGAGGTAAAAACCCTAGGTAGTGGGGATCCATTTGGCTTGCTGCAAGGTGTTTGTGCTATTGCTTAGCTAGGATTCATCATTTTGAGATGTTGGAGGTTGGGGAAATGGAGAGACTAGAGTGATTGAGAATTTTCTGTTCGGGCATATTTTCGTCCTTGGTTAGAGCTGCGAATTGAAAATTCCATAAGCATTTCCTGGGGGTTTGGCTATTGTGAAAGTTGTAGATAATCAAATTACCTTTCAATAGAGACTAAAATAGCTAAGTTTCATTCAGCTGTTTGAAAGTTATGACCGTTTTACCGATTGCTGTCCAGAACAAGTTAAATTATGTTCGTTTGCTGTTCGTCGCAAATCTGGGAATAATCGGTGCTTTTCTTGGTCAGTTGGCTATAGAAAAAGTTGTAGATAATCGAATTACCTTTCAATAAAGTCCAAAATTGCTAAGTTTCATTCAGCCGTTTGAAAGTTATGACCGTTTTACCAAGTGCTGTCCCGGGTTGGCAGATTTCTGTTTTCGGGTTTTAGGAGTGGGTTGTGAAGCCAACTTAGTTACGAGTCTTGTGTTGAATTTTGGGCGTGTTTTTGAGTGGTTTATATCCATGTGCAGGTGGTGTGACCCCGGGTGTGGCAACCTCGTCCCGGCACACCGTCTCGAGAAGTTGAAGGCAAGTGCATCAATTTATTGAACTTTGTGAATTGTAGGTTGAATGTCTTGATTGATTTGATTTGTGAACCGCTAATGTTTGTTGTGGTTATATTGACAACACTAGTATGGGTAGGCTATGTGGGTACCCATGAATGACATTAAAGGATGAAACTTGCATATGCATCTTTGTTTGTTTGCTATGTGTGCAATATTGAAGAATCATGTGCCTTGTCCATGTGACTTGTTGTGATAACTTATGTTCCATGTTGGTGCTCACTAGTAGGATTAGGGTATTATTGATATTAAAGACCTGAGTTTGAGTTAAGAATGATGGTTCAATTCGTATTCATGATAAAGGATTAGGGTTTTTGTATGAAGTATTGATGATAAATGAATGTGAGGACGGAGCATGGAGTTTGATTGCGAAAATGGTTTGATTTATAATCAAGATAGATGGAATTAGTAATTACTCGAGTATTGATGACGTGAGTACGAATATGAATGTTGAGGATGTGATTATGAGTGTTGAGAATATGATTAGGAGTGTTGAGAATATGATTATGAATGTTGAGAATGTGAATATGGAAGTTGAGAATTTGGATATGATGTTGAGAATGGCATTTGCATATGTGCATTCATGAAAAGTGCATTGAGCCAGGGCGGTGAGAAAGTCATACGGACTGTATGACTAATTCGGTGTGCTCGGAGTTCCTACCCCATAGTCCCATCCACTGGCGTGGATGGGAGCGGTGTTAAGCGTAGGACCCGCTACAGGGTAGCGGGCAAGTCTTGTTTCGCCAGGCCCCTTCCACGGGATGGTTGGGTTTGAGGGCACACATCGACGGGTGGTGCTCGGCAATACCGGTATGTGCTAAAGAAGAGATGAGACATGCATGGTTGGGTTTGAGGGCACGCATCGACGGGTGGTGCTCGGCAATACCGGTAAGTGCTAAAAGAGGAAATGAGACATGCATGTTGCATCATATGCATGAGAATTGTGAAATATGCATGAGAATTGTGAAATGAAATGAGCATATGAACATGCAAGCATATTTGCATCTGCATTGCTTTGACACGGAGGAATCATGTTTAATGTGTTGACTGTGATGTATGGATATGAGATTCTGCTTTTGTATGGCATATTTGCATCTGTATTGCATTTACGATGATGAATCATGTTTAATGAGTTGATTGTGATGTATGGATATGAGATTCTTCTTTTGTATGTTTTCAGCACTTGAGTATGAAAGCATAAATGCATTCCATTGCATTGTGTGTTGCAACCGATAAATGGGATTGATGAGAATGGGAAGAACATGTTGAGGATTGAGGCGTGGACTCATCCGAAATGTTTATTGAGGCGGGGTAAGATTTAGTTATGTTTTCGAGTTGGTTGTGGTAAGTAGAGTTAGTTATCGCTTTTTTCTTGGTTGATTTCCATTTAGTAATGACTATATCAAATTCTAGAGTAAAAGTAATTCAATTGAATTCATTACTTTTTATTAATGTTGCACTTTGCTGAGTCTTGGACTCACGCTTGTTTACTTCCTGTTTTAGGTACCTTGAAGCTGACTCGCCGGGATGGGAGTAGAACACGTGTACGACTTCGGTCACCAACAACCCAGTTAATTGTTTCATTAATAATGGTTGTAATAAATGCGATTGTATTGTGTTGATCGGTGTTGCGTAGTTGGTTAATTGCCGATTGAAAATGTGACTGATTATCTAAGGACCTGTTAGAATGATATCATATAACTGCTATTGTTCTTTTGTCTGTTGAGTGGATGTCCTCTGTTCTAGAGAGGTCATGCCGAAATTTTGTAAATTTCGGTGACTTAGTTTTAAACCGGTTTAAGAGTTTAGAGATTAACTTCAGTTTCACTCTTTTCGTAGAGGTGTTGTTTGTTATTCAGGGTTTTTAGTAGCATTCACGGTGCGTTTAGCGCCGGGGTGTTATTCTGATTGGTATCGAGCGGCTTCAGTCCGTGGTGTTTGAATGTAGTGATTAATTCTAGAATGAATTAAAATTTTGTGTGTGAAGGTAGAAACATGGTTCAAGTTGAACATTTAAATCTGTGGCCCTAGGGCAATACCCGTAAAACTTGATGTAGAATGATGAATTAATCTAAAAATTTGACACACTTTGATGCACAGTAGGAAGGGGATGGGATATCGTTGCATTGTGTTGTAATGCTTATTTTGTTGTTGATGCTATGTTGATACTTGTGATTATGTTATATGTTAGTCTTGTTAAGGCTCCGTAGTATTTATGACTATTCTTGAAGTGGTTGAGCGCTGGGTCTGGTGGGACTCCGTGTCAAGAGATTTCGCCCTGTCGTAGAAGTCAGTGTTGGTCGGTGTGGCGCTTGAAAGCCAGCACCGAAGGAGAGTTCTTGTGTTTCTATCTTAAATCGGAGAGTTATTGGAGTGCGTATTTGAATTTTGTCTTCCTTGGTCTTCTTGGATTTAAGGCAAAGAAGAGAGTTTTGTGTTGCCCCTTTTTGGTTGCTTTGCGGAGAAAGACATGGATTTCTTCGTGTTGTCGTTCTCCAAGTTGAGGTTTTGGATTTGGGGCTTTAAAGGAAAAGTGTTATTCGATCGATTTGCTTTTCCTTTCCGTGAATTTATTTGTGTAACTCCTTTCCTTCATGGAATTTTGGAGTTTGATAATCGGTTTGGAGTTTTGTTGAATGTCATGGCTTGAGCCTGCCATTTTTGTGTCTTTTGAGAGTCGAACTTCTTTGGAAGTTTTCGCTGGCTTTTCCGAAATGAAAAAATTCGGCAGCTTAGAGTAAGTTGTGGGTGATTGAAGATCTTCCTGTAGAGGATTAGTAGACGTTTGTGTTGTTGGGTTAAGGTGGTCGACCCTAATTGGATAGATGGCAAGAAGTAGGTTGTGGGTCATGGTGATCCACGGATATAAGTGGAGATCTAGAAATGGTGTTTGCGTAAGATTATAAATGATTGTGCCAAAGAAGTAATAACAAGTTTGGTTGAGGAACTTGTTAATTAAGTGATGTCGGCTAGTGAAGTGGTCTCTGTTGGGAATGAGTTTCCCCTCTTTTCTTTAGGAGATTGTGTATTGATTGTGGGTTCAGATGTCGGGTTTGAGAATCGATTTTCTCTTCCCAAGTGTTGATTTTGATGTTATAAGTAGTTTTGCTTTGATGACAGCCAGTTAAGTTGTTTTGGTTATTGAGAGCTTCTGTCAAATAGTTGCGTGGAGTCTCTCTTTTATCTTGAGTCCTCCCTGATGTAAATTTTATCGCGCTGATTTGAAAATGATAAGAGTGGTTCTTGAGATGTTCGAGATTTGAATTTACCTTTGCGATTTGGCTTAGGAAAGGAAATAGAGCGATCATGGGTTTTTGTGAATTTTCTCCAAGGTGATGTATGTGGTTTATTGGTTTAAAGAGAATTGTTTCTCTTTTGCATTCTAGCTGGAGTTAAAGATTATGACTATTCGTGGTACCGTGTTGAGTTTAGTAAAGATTTGTACTCTTGGGTTTGATTATGTGAGTGAAAGAATGTGAGGGCGAGACCCTCCTAAGAAAAGAACCAAGTGTAGTTTGGTATTGATTTGTGGTCCTAGCATGAGCTAGGCGTTGACCTCAAGTAGTTTAAAGGTGGATTATGATGGAGCCTTGTGATGTCGATTCCAATTCTTTTGGGAGAATCGTTGATTGTACAGAAGGTGATAGCAAGTTGATGTAAAGTGTTCCTTGTCGTGGTTCCGACCTTTTTGAGAGGAGCATTTTGATCGTGCAGTCCCTGGGTTGTGTGGGACTTTGTTGTGGGTGGGCTGGGTGAAATCAGTCGCTAAATGCTTTATTTCTATAAGTTTGTCGGAACCCTCGGTTTCATGGGTTAGACCCAATGTGGATCAGTCGGAAATGGATGGTTCGGTTGCAAACCTTTTTCGTTGAGTGATTGTCTCGTTGTATAAGACAAGTTTGAAAGAAGATCAAGTTCGATTTTGTGTATGAGGGAATTTGATTGTTGCCCTATGGGGCTAATCAAATTCAATAGTAAAGGATGAATTTTGATCCTGATGAAAAGATAAAAGTCGTGTTTTGATTCCTAGAGGATCCCGGCGTTAATTGGTTAGAAATAATGGTATATTCGGATTCGATTAGAAGTTGTTAATGGTTATGTGGCTATAAAGGTTAACTATTGAGGAGAAAGGTGAATCAGGGTTTCCTTTGTTCTTAGGGGATCCAAATTTAGAACCCAACTGCCTAATCGGATAGCTTGGGTGTTTTGTCGATATTTGGCTGGATGCTTAATAGAGTGTTGTGCTCTTGTTTTTTCTTGTTGTCACGAGTTGGTTGATCTGTGGTATGAAGTCTTAGAGAGGTAATTTAAGTTGGGTGAGTGAAATTAACTAGAGAAATGAGAAATTGAGTTTGGGAGTTAGTATTATGATCTTCCGGGAAGAATCGTTGGTTGATTGGAGGTTGTGTGTTGAAACGTTAAAGAAGAGTTGTCAGTTTAGGGTTAGACTTTGAGAAAGACCTGGCTTCTGAGTTTTGTGCCATGCGAGTTGAGGAGTTAGAGTGAGTGTTGATTTGTTGATGGATGAAATGAGTTCAGTTGTTTGCTCCTTTTATTTGGCAATGACCGTGGTTTGAGTTGTGGAGTTTTCTCTTGCGTGAGAAGTTCCTGGCTTGTTCTTTATGGACTTATTGGCTTTGGCAATTCAGTTTCTGTTGCTCTTGTGGGTGAGTTTGAGGTGTTCAGAATTCGAGGTCGAATTCTGTTAAAGGAGGGAAGAGTGTAATACCGCAAATCTTCTTTGCCTGGGTTTCCGCCAGAATTGTTTTCCACCTTCTTGATTCAAGGTTCAGCCGTCGTGGTTATTAATTCTATTAAAGGTTTTGGGTTTTTCCGTGAAATATTTATCGGAATGGGTGTTTTCTCCGTGCCGTTTAGTTTTACGGCAAGTTGTCTATCCTGACAATTGTCGGTTCGCTCCAAGAATTTAATTATTTGGTTCGCGTTAATGGGTAAAAGTTGGATTTCTGGTTTTCTTTTTGGAGGGGTTTTTGGGAATTTCCCCTCCCTCACCTAACATCTCTCTCTCTTCCTTATTTGTGTGGCTGGCATTGATGGAGGCCAGCATTGCAGATTTTTTTTCTTCATTTTGCTGGCCGAAGGCCATGCAGGGCGTGGAGGCTTCCCTAGCTGTGCTTCCTTTCCAGGCGTTCAGCATCTCCAGCTCCAGCCACCATTTCCCTGGCCTTCCTCCTGCCGAGCCTTCCCCTAGCGCCTCCTCCTGCGCCCATGCCCTGTATCGAGCTCCTCTCGGTGCCCTCCCCCTCCTGGAGCAGCAGCGTCCTGGAGCAACCATGGCAATAGCAGCAACAGCTCGGTCTTGCCCTCCCTCTGGCCGGCAGCGAGCTCCTCCCCGACCGGCGGCTCCTCCCTGCGCCTCCTCTCCAGTAGCAGCACCTGCAGCCCTTCCCCACCTCCCTCCTTCCTCCTTGGGCTCTCCTTGAGGTAAAAACCCTAGGTAGTGGGGATCCATTTGGCTTGCCTGCAAGGTGTTTGTGCTATTGCTTAGCTAGGATTCATGATTTTGAGATGTTGGAGGTTGGGGAAATGGAGAGACTAGAGTGATTGAGAATTTTCTGTTCGGGTAGATTTTCGTCCTTGGTTAGAGCTGCTAATTGAAAATTCCACAAGCATTTCCTGGGGGTTTGGCAATTGTGAACGTTGTAGATAATCGAATTACCTTTCAATAGAGACTGAAATCGCTAAGTTTCATTCAGCCGTTTGAAAGTTATGACCGTTTTACCGATTGCTGTCCAGAACAAGTTAAATTATGTTCGTTTGCTGTTCGTCGCAAATCTGGGAATAATCGGTGCTTTTTCCGGTCGGTTGGTTATAGAAAAAGTTGTAGGTAATCGAATTACCTTTCAATGAAATGCAAAATTGCTAAGTTTTGTTCAGCCGTTTGAAAGTTATGACCGTTTTACCAAGTGCTGTCCCGGGTTGGCAAATTTCTGTTTTCGGGTTTTAGGAGTGGGTTGTGAAGCCAACTCAGTTACGAGTCTTGTGTTGAATTTTGCGCGTATTTTTGAGTGTGTTATATCCATGTGCAGGTGGTGTGACCCCGGGTGTGGCAACCTCGTCCCGGCACACCGTCTCGAGAAGTTGAAGGCAAGTGCATCAATTTATTGAACTTTGTGAATTGTAGGTTGAATGTCTTGATTGATTTGATTTGTGAACCGCTAATGTTTGTTGTGGTTATATTGACAACACTAGTATGGGTAGGCTATGTGGGTACCCATGAATGACATTAAAGGATGAAACTTGCATATGCATCTTTGTTTGTTTGCTATGTGTGCAACATTGAAGAATCATGTGCCTTGTCCATGTGACTTGTTGTGATAACTTTTGTTTCGTGTTGGTGCTCACTAATAGGATTAGGGTATTATTGATATCAAAGACCTGAGTTTTGAGTTAAGAATGATGGTTCAATTCGTATTCATGATAAAGGATTATGGTTTTTGTATGAAGTAGTGATGATAAATGAATGTGAGGACGGAGCATGGAGTTTGATTGCGAAAATGGTTTGATTTATAATCAAGATAGATGGAATTAGTAATTACTCGAGTATTGGTGATGTGAGTACGAATATGAATGTTGAGGATGTGATTATGAGTGTTGAGAATGTGATTATGAGTGTTGAGAATGTGAATATGGAAGTTGAGAATTTGGATATGATGTTGAGAATGGCATTTGCATATGTGCATTCATGAAAAGTGCATTGAGCGAGGGCGGTGAGAAAGTCATACGGACTGTATGACTAATCCGGTGTGCTCGGAGTTCCTACCCCGTAGTCCCATCCCCTGGCGTGGATGGGAGCGGTGTTAAGCGTAGGACCCGCTACTGGGAAGCGGGCAAGTCCTGTTTCGGCAGGCCCCTTCCACGGGATGGTTGGGTTTGAGGGCACACATCGACGGGTGGTGCTCGGCAATACCGGTATGTGCTAAAGAAGAGATGAGACATGCATGGTTGGGTTTGAGGGCACGCATCGACAGGTGGTGCTCGGCAATACCGATATGTGCTAAAAGAGGAAATGAGACATGCATGATACATCATATGCATGAGAATTGTGAAATATGCATGAGAATTGTGAAATGAAATGAGCATATGAACATGCAAGCATATTTGCATCTGCATTGTATTGACATGGAAGAATCATGTTTAATGAGTTGACTGTGATGTATGGATATGAGATTTTGCTTTTGTATGGCATATTTGCATCTGTATTGCATTTACGATGATGAATCATGTTTAATGAGTTGATTGTGATGTATGGATATGAGATTCTTCTTTTGTATGTTTTGAGCACTTGAGTATGAAAGCATAAATGCATTCCATTGCATTGTGTGTTGCAACTGATAAATGGGATTGATGAGAATGGGAAGAACATGTTGAGGATTGAGGCGTGGACTCATCCAAAAATGTTTATTGAGGCGGGGGTAAGATTTAGTTATGTTTTCGAGTTGGTTGTGGTAAGTAGAGTTAGTTATCGCTTTTTTTACTGGTTGATTTCCATTTAGTAATGACTATATCAAATTCTAGAGTAAAAGTAATTCAATTGAATTCATTACTTTTTATTAATGTTGCACTTTGCTGAGTCTTGGACTCACGCTTGTTTACTTCCTGTTTTAGGTACCTTGAAGTGACTACATTTGGGATGGGAGTAGAACACGTGCGACTTCGGTCACCAACAACCCAGTTAATTGTTTCATTAATAATGGTTGTAATAAATGCGATTGTATTGTGTTGATCGGCATTGCGTAGTTGGTTAATTGCCGATTGAAAATGTGATTGATTATCTA
Organism: Guadua angustifolia; assembly: GCA_036346375.1. Lineage (NCBI taxonomy): Eukaryota > Viridiplantae > Streptophyta > Magnoliopsida > Poales > Poaceae > Guadua > Guadua angustifolia. Next base: position 402,564 of record JAYEVE010001205.1, on the reverse strand, counting down.
AGGACCTGTTAGAATGATATCATATAACTGCTATTGTTCTTTTGTCTGCTGAGTGGATGTCCTCTATTCTAGAGAGGTCATGCTGAAATTTTGTAAATTTCGGTGACTTAGTTTTAAACCGGTTTAAGAATTTAGAGATTAACTTCAGTTTCAGTCTTTTCGTAGAGGTGTCGTTTGTTATTCAGGGTTTTTGGTAGCATTCGCGGTGCGTTTAGCGCCGGGGTGTTACAGTTGGTATCAGAGCGGGCTTCAGGTCCGTGGTGTTTGAATGTAGTGATTAATTCTAGAATGAATTAAAATTTTGCTGTGTGAAGGTAGAAACATGGTTCAGGTTGAACCTTTAAACTGTGGCCCTAGGGCAATACCCGTAAAACTTGATGTAGAATGATGAATTAATCTAAAAATTTGACACACTCTGATGCACAGTAGGAAGGACATGGGATATCGTTGCATTGTATTGTAATGCTTATTTTGTTGTTGATGCTATGTTGATACTTGTGATTATGTTATATGTTAGTCTTGTTAAGGCTCTGGTAGTATTTATGACTATTCTTGAAGTGGTTGAGCGCTCTGCGCGGTCTGGTGGGACTCCGTGTGCCGAAGAGATTTCGGCCCTGTCGTGTAGCCGTGTTGGTCGGTGCGGCAGTTGAAAGCCATCACCGAAGGAGAGTTCTTGTGTTTCTGTCTTAAATCGGAGAGTTGTTGGAGTGCGTATTTGAATTTTGTCTTCCTTGGTCTTTTTGGATTTAAGGCAAAGAAGAGAGTTTTGTGTTGCCCCTTTTTGGTTGCTTTGCGTAGAAAGACATGGATTTCTTCGTGTTGTCGTTCTCTAAGTTGAGGTTTTGGATTTGGGGCTTTAAAGGGAAAAGTGTTATTCAATCGATTTGCTTTTCCTTTCCGTGAATTTATTTGTGTAACTCCTTTCCTTCATGGAATTTTGGAGTTTGATAATCGGTTTGGAGTTTTGTTGAATGTCATGGCTTGAGCCCTGCCATTTTTTGTGTCTTTTGAGAGTCGAACTTCTTTGGAAGTTTTCGTTGGCTTTTCTGGAAATGAAAAAAATTCGGCAGTTAGAGTAAGTTGTGGGTGATTGAAGATCTTCCCGTAGAGGATTAGTAGACGTTTGTGTTGTTGGGTTAAGGTGGTCGACCCTAATTGGATAGATGGCAAGAAGTAGGTTGTGGGTCATGGTGATCCACGGATATAAGTGGAGATCTGGAAATGGTATTTGCGTAAGATTATAAATGATTGTGCCAAAGAAGTAATAACAAGTCTGTGATCAAAAAAATAAAGTGTATACATGAAAGTTGTAGAGAATTTTGAGACGAATCTTTTTAATGTTAACAACCTTTTCATTTGAGCAACCTAAAAAAAATATAAAAATTCGGGAAGTGGACTGAATTTCTATGTGTGTGCCGGACTGAGTCCGGGGTACACAGGCTTTTGACAGGGTCTTGATATTTTGCATTTTTGAGGGTCTTCCCATGCTCAGAAAAATAAAGTTTATATATGAAAGTTGTAGAGAATTTCAAAACAAATCCTTTTCATGTTGACAACTTTCTCATTTGAGTAACTGAAAAATTCATAAAAATTCTTGAAGTTGGCTGCTGTGTTGTGAAGGAAATTTTTATGTTCTTTGGTGTTGGAATTGTAAATATTTTTCAATGCTCATGTCTTCCTCATTCATATTCATTCATATACACATTATTAAGAAGATAAAGGTTAATTGAGTAATTTAAATTGATTTGCCTTGCAATTAATTTAAATAACTTTTGGTATTATTCTCACTAAGTGTACGGATCAAATGCATATACATCTTGGTGCACTTAGTAGGAGTATTCTTTTGTCAATTGTTTCATGTATATTGGGTTTCATTATGAAACACTTGTTGAGCTTAAAATTTAATGGCTATCAAATATATCCAAGCAAATCTATTGAGCTTTTGGGACTAATGTCTTTCTTGCGATGCTTTGAAGAGAATTAGGTCCCAAGAGCATGTGTGATGACCAAGACGTGATAAAGGATTGATTGTTAAGTCAAGATCAACTAGACGAGAATTCACCAAGAGCTGAGGACGAGTCAAGATCGATTTGATGAGAGGATCATCGGGTGGATGATCGAATCAAAGTCGATAGGATGGAAGAGCCTCATGAGGTGATCAAGTTAAGGTTGACAAGACGAAGACTTCAACAATTATGATGGTCATCATGCACAACACATCAAATAAAAATCATGAAGCTTAGAAGTGAACCTAAAGATGCTCAAGGCCAAGGTATGGCTAGTATAGGACTAAGGATATTTTCTAATCTTTCACCGGTCTTGGTGTTGGTAGAAAGACTGGATTGATAGGATAATTGCCGTTCTATCAAGAGGAGTCCGGATCGATGTTGATCGGACCATTTCCAAGCTCTCGAGTGATGCACATTGAGTCTTCTTGCCCCAAAGTGAGCCTAGTGAGGTGTCTTGGGGTGTTAGAAGTGTTTAGTAAAAGAGAGAAGTTAGTGGTGTCCAAAAATGTGAGGTTTTGGGTGTCTTTTGATTCCTTATGAATTCTGCACTCATCCTTTGATATTTGGGTGCTGAGACCTTGCTAGATGGATAGCCCTTGTTCTTAGCTTTTCATAGAGCCTAAGATCACCCAATTCCGAGTTCGGACGAGAGAGAAATCACCGTTTTCGTACGGGCTATACATGCAGTGATGGACCAAATTTTTTGGTCCGGTGTGAATGGGATTTTGCATATGACCAGTCCGTGGTAAATGTAAAATCCTCTAGTGCTATCCCCAACGGCAAGTTTTGGGTCCCAACGGCTAGTTTTAGGGATGTTGGGTATTTATACCCCCTCCAAACGGCTGGGAATCAACTTTTGGCAACCCATTCATCATCTTTGAACTGAAGGTGTGTGAGAGGAACTCCTATGTGTTAGGAGTGTCCAAGACACTAATATTTTGAGTGTGATTAAGAGAATCCTAAGTGATATTAGTGTGTGATCAAGAGTGTCCTGTGTGCATCTCTCTTGAGTTTGATCCGGTGTAATCAAATAAGCTTCGGGCTTGTTACTCTTGGTGCTTGAGAGCACCTAGACAGCGTGGAAGGCATCGTGAGCCAGTGATCTTCTCAACAAAGGTTGTGAGAAGGCCCGGGTGAATCAAGTGCTAGTGAGCCAAGAGACGGGGCTTAAGAATGGCCTATTTACTCTTGGAACTAGCATGCTGTGAGAGGTTGGGGCTCACCTCATCGTTGTGGTGGAAGAGTCACCCTAGTGGAGATGAGGCGTGGGCTCGAGTGGGAGCTGGTCCTTGTGAGGAGCAAGGGCTTGCCTCAATGTGGAGTAGGAGCGTGGCTCCGAACCACAGGATAAAAATACTTATGTCACTTGTGGTATCTTTTGTCTCCTTTATGGATTGTTTTACTTTGTATTTATCCATTATGTGTCTTATAACTTATATGATGATTTGAGCACCTTACTAGTTATGCCCTAGTCATGTGTTGACTTGTGTGTGCTAACTAATTTATCTTGAGCAATTTTATTGCTAGCATCTTCATATCTAGAATTGAATTGCTTGCTTGTCTCCCTAGGATTGCAAACCAAGCGTTAGTTAATTCTTATTCTAGGGTGCTTATCTTGCTTGCCATCACCTAGAATAATAACCTGTGTTCAAATATCAGTTTTCAGCTTCCTCATTACATTAAGATTTGGACACAAGTATAAAATTGGTTTAAAGATTAAAATTTGAAGAAGCCCAATTCACGCCCCCCCTCTTGGGCATCCGATTCCTTATAGTATCACCGTCGGCCACACGATAATTGATCGGTAAGCCTTGATTTTCATTCCGCATGTCGATTTCTATCAACATTTTGTGATGCATCGGTTTTCGTTAGGGTTCTCGAGAGGCTATCACGGTAATGTGTCGATAATCAATTGATAATGGTCAATAATTGAGATTTTGTAGGCGAAAATCGAGCAGGCCTGGGATAATAGACTTCACTATTGATTATCGTGTTATGCCATGCGATTATCGTGTGGATTCGTGCGATTTTCATTTGTAGCCTAGAGATTTTCGTGTTGTTACATGGTTTGCATCATTAACAGATAATTGTTAGGTATAATCTGGTATAAGTAGATATTTTTGCATTGCACATGAAGTGAACAATTTTTAGGTATAATGTAGGGTTAAGTAGGTATTTTTTTTCCATTGGAGATGAAGTAAACAGTTGATTGTTAGGCATTTTTTGGATAGAATCTAGGTGAAATGTAGGTATAATATGGCATGTTGTGCTCATGAATGGAGTTGGGTATAAGTAGGTAGACAAATTTTGTGCTCACTATCCTCCATGCATGTTTCTTATTATTGAACATTTATGAGTAGTAATAATAAAGTAGTTGGTCATTTAGTAAAAAATGACACTTCGCAAATTGGATATGGTATATGTCATGTAACATCATGTAAGTGATTGATCTAGCAGGTTCGTAGTGATGGTTAATTAGCTACTACGTTGATTTAGCGTATAGTCTAGGATAGTACTATGGTAAAGTATAAGGTGATTATTTTTTGTTTACATACTGGATGTATGGCTGGAACATTATGTAAATTGCATGCAAATGTTGCTTGCAAATGTCATATGCTATGGTATTGAAATTAATGCTATTGAAATGTGGAATTGTTGAATTGATTTGCAAATGGTATTAAAATGAAATGTTATTTGTTGAGATATTTTTGCTAAATGCCTACTTCACAACTTTAGACTATGTAAAATATAGCAAAGGTTATGCCAAAAAAATTTCAAATTTTTTTCATATTTTTTCATAGTTGTGCTATTATTGCAAAATGTGTACTTCACAACTTGATGTTGTCTTAAAACGTAAGAAAGATCATGCCAAAATTTTATCATATTTTTTCATATTCTTTCATGCATTTCTAACATTTTTCTTATTTTTTGGGCCTTTATTGGCTTTTTACTAATTTCTCACCATTTTTTTGCAGTTTTCCCATTTTTCCTTTTTTTTTTTTGCATTTTCCATTTGATTGTCGATATCCCCTAAAAATTGTTTGGTTTTCGGTTGATTATCGACCATATTGCCTAATTATCGAAAAATTTTGGCCCGATTTGACTGTAGATTTCAAATCAGTTTGACTTTGCAAACCATTTTATTTTTCTCGATAATGGATGAAAACCGTTACTGGCCTATCTCCGATTTTCAACCCTAAATCGATATTTCTAACCCTGTTGCCAGGTGCTTGGATGCACATTCTCGATAAAAATATAAGATACTTGAATGCGCATAAACTTTTCCTTAAGACAGTATACCAACATGATCCACCTTTCCTGTATAATTTATATGTGCTGTACTAGGTTTTTTTTGGAGCTTTGCTAAGAAAGCTAGACCCTAAGGAACTTTGTTGAAAACATGCTCATAATGCAATGGCTCATTATGAGAAAAGGAATTGGTACTGATTGATAGATACTGCCTCTGATTACAAATATAAGTTGTTTTTTGAATTGGTGCCGGTCAATCGTTTTAATATTTGACTACCAATATATAAAAAATTATCACGGTTGGGAACATAAAATTGGTATCATTGGATCCATCATGAAATATACTTCTTATTTTTATTTAGAATAATATATTTTATAGAATTTAATGATGAAAGCATCACTTCCGAGACCGTGTCAAACTATTTGGAATTAGAGGTAGTATCATGCACGCATTAGTGCTGCATAAGCACCCATAATCAACAGTGGATCAGGTGAACGTTGGGCATGTTTTGGGGCAGAAGTTCGAGCCTACAAGTTGGAACTCAAATGAGCTGTAGTGGCTTCTATTCTTAATATTAGTCTTGTCCTTTTCTCTCAATCTTCCTTCTATCAGACCTAGGCAAGTCCTTCAAATAATATTTAGAATGTTCAAAATAAAAAAGATATGTTTACTTATTATATTGTTTTTTATAAAAAATTTGTACTTTATACGATTATTTGTTTGAGTACAAGGAAATTTATTTTTGATGCGCAGAGGTTGTTTACAGGGGATTCTACATTCTAGTGCACAAATGATGGCAACTAATCGAAGCCATTGTCGCCTTGCCCTTCTCTCTTCTACCTCACCCCATAACTTGACCCATCCCATTTCTGGCAGCTTAGGGTCTATTTGTTTTTTATTTTGGTTCTGGATTCTAACCCCAAAAGTAGAGTAGAAAATAAAAAGTCTGATTCTAGGAATTGATTCTCACAATCCAACCCACCCATATATACTAGAGTCTACAATCTACTTCATCTGTTCTTTTGGATTTCAGTTTTTAGATAATTAACTGCTCTACGACTATAATCTAGAATCAACTTTCAAATAATCCAAAGAAAAACAAAACAGTCCCCCACCCCCATGGATCACTACGACCTCTCTGCATTTTTACATCAACAGGACATCCAATTCAAATGCCCCAGTTTCATTACTGAAACCAAGTATATCAGTTCAAGCTCATACAAAAACTCATCAGCAAGCACCCTAAACATCCTACCAAACCAGGCAACTGAATCAGAAGACTAACTCAAGCTACTAGCAGCATCGCCAGCCAAGCCTAGAACAACAGAAAGCACCAGTTTAATTGAACTAAAGACAAAGACAGCACCAAACCACCTCTCAGCATAATAAACTGGGACCAAAACAATGCCGCCAAAACAAACACCAAACCCTGACCTCAGACACAGCCGAACCCAAATTTTAACAAGCCATTGACACCACACCTACATATTGCCTTCCAGCAGACTGCTAATGAAGCTTGAACGAGCCTTCAACACTGAAAAATCGCCTCCATCCTGAGCCTCAGTTTTCACCCGTTCATCTGTAGAACCGAAGGCCCAAGATCCAGCTAAAGTGGTGCCTGCATCTTGATTTCCAACATCCTGCAAAACTGCTCCAGCCTGGGTAACATATCTCCCTTGTACAACGGCCTCCAGTCCTTCAAAGATATGAGCATTCTTCTCCAAATTGATTTTACACTTATCCAGCACTAAAAATAAAAAATCGTATCATTTCTATTATTCCATAAACACCAAAGAGCAGCCGCACAAATGGTATTTAGAGTAGCATTTTTCTTATTACTTAGCCAAAAGCGAGCCACAGATTCGTAATTATAGCCAATGTTCAAATAAAAAACTCACTAATCAACAACCAGATATTTTTAGCCACGATACATTCAAAGAAAATATGAACAACACTCTCAGGCTCCTCACACAGACAACAACTAACCCCTTTATCCATACCCCTTTTTAACAAGTTGTCTCTAGTCATTAATTTGTTATAAGAGATTAGCCAAAGAAAAAAATGAATTTTAGGGGGAACAACCAAACTCCAGACTGCAGGGATATAAACCGGTAACACCCCTCTAAAATTAAAGATAACATACAAGGATTTGACAGAATAAAAACCATTGCTATTATACTGCCAAACTAAAGCATCATCTTCATTAGAAAGCCTTAAAGTGTTTACCACTTCAACTAACTCAAACCATCTGATCATCATAACATCGGAAAACGTCCTTCTAAATGTGCATTTAATATTAGAACCATCCCAAATATCAGCAATCGTATAGCCTTTTTCATTAACTAACATGTAAAGATCCCAGAATTGAATAGCCAGACAAGAATTCCTAAACCAAATATCTTCCCAAAACCTAATTTTAGTGCCATTCCCAACATACCACCTATAACCAAATTTGGTAGCTTGCATAGCCCAGATAACTCCTTTCCAAAATGTCGAAGCATGAGTATTGTCAGAAGCAAAGATATTAGTCTTTCAGTATTGTATTTAAACTTAATCAAATCCTTCCACACCTTATTTTCATTAGCATATAATCTTTTGATCCAGGAGGCTAGGAGGCACAAATTTAAATCTCTAATATTAGGCACTCCAAGACCACCAAACTTCTTTTCTATACACACAAGATGCCAATTGGCCAGATGAATCTTATTGTGACCTTCATAATCATTCCAAAGACAATTAGCCATGTGAGAATTAATAACATTTAGCGCCCATTTAGGAAATTTAAAAAAAGATAGCAAGTAAAGAGGAATGCTAGTTAAGCAAGATTTAATAAGAATAAGCCGACCACTATATGACAACAGCTTCCCTCTCCACCCTGCGATTCTTTTCAGGATTTTATCGATGAGAGGTTGAAAATCCTCCCTCTTAATTTTGTCACGATGGAGAGGGATACCAAGATATTTAATGGGAAAAGTACCAATCTTACAACAAAATATTTCTGCAAACCTTTTAGTCTCACTCTTATCACAACGAATAGCAATCAGCTTACTTTTATAGAAATTAATTCTCATCCCAGACATTTGCTCAAAACAAATAAGGAGCCATTTGAGGTGTAAAGCAAAAACATCACTATTCTTCAAGAAAAGAATGGTATCATCAGCATATTGTAAGCTAAGGATACTACCAGGGCAAAAGTCTTCGCACAACCCTTTAACTAAACCATTATTAGCAGCTTTATGTAAAATTCTAGCAAAAACGTTAGCAACTAAATTGAAAAGAATTGAAAAGAATCAGCTAAATTGAAAAGAATCAGCTTACTTTTATGGAAATTAATTCTCATCTCAGACATTTGCTCAAAACAAATAAGGAGCCATTTGAGGTGTAAAGCGAAAACATCACTATTCTTCAAGAAAAGAATGGTATCATCAGCATATTGTAAGCTAAGGATACTACCAGGGCAAAAGTCTTCGCACAACCCTTTAACTAAACCATTATTAGCAGCTTTATGTAAAATTCTAGCAAAAACGTTAACAACTAAATTGAAAAGAATTGGAGAAAGAGGATCACCCTGCCGCAAACCTTTACCAATTGGGAAAAACTTACTTTCGACGTTGTTGATTTTCACTCCCACAGAGTCTTTATCCAAAATAGCATAAATCCATGTTTGCCACTTACCCCCAAATCCCCTTTTAGCCAAAACATCTAACAAAAAACTCCAATTAACCATATCATAAGCCTTTTCATAATCTAGTTTGAGAACAAAACCTTTCTCTTTATCACGATAGATTTTATAAATTACCTCATGAGCAGTGACAACACTCTCCAGAATATATCTATTTTTGATAAAAGCGGTCTGATTATGCAAAATAATTCTATTACAAATAGGACCAATCCTATTAGTTAGAACTTTTGTAATGATTTTGCAACTGCAATTCAATAAACTAATAGGTCTGAATTTTTTAATGTTTCGAGCATTATTCTCTTTAGGGATCAATGAAATCATAGCAAAATTAAGCCTAAACAAATCTAACTCACATTTTTCCAAGCTTCTAAACAGAGCCATTAGGTCATCCTTGATCATATTCCAAAACTTTTGATAAAAAATAAAAGGAAGGCCATCAGGGCCAAGAGCCCCGTCTGAATAAGAATCAAAAATAGCTTTTCTAACTTCTTCTTCAGTAAAAGAAGCTTCCAGAATCCGGTTCTCCTCAACCGAAATCTTTTCCCCACCACCAAAAAACATGTCTCCTATGTTAATGTTAGGTTTAGGTTCGAAACCAAACAAAGTCTTATAATAACCGCAAGCTACATTCAACATTTCCTTTGTATCATAAACCGGCCCGTCCGGACCATCTAGAACATTAATGAAATTTTTTCTTCTCCTTTGATTAGCAACGGCATGAAAATATTTAGAATTCTTATCCCCTTCCTTAATCTCTTTTTCCCTAGCCCGTTGCCTCGCTTTTGTTTCCTCCATGACCAAGATTCTTTCAATCTCATGCTTAATAAAAGATAACCTTCTTTCCACTTCACCGGTAATAGATCTAGTTTCCGAAAGCATGTCTGTAATACCGCAAAATCGTTTTCCTGGGTTTTTGGCTGGAGTTGTCTTCATTTTCTTGATTCAAGGATTTATCCTGGAGAGAAAAGTTTTGTCGCCTCGCAGTTTATTTAAGGTTTTGGGTGTTTTCTCCGTGCCATTCAGTTTTGCGGTAAGTTGTCTATCCTGACAATTGTCGTTTCGCGCTAAGAATTTAATTTTTGTTGCTTCGCGCTAATGGTTAAAAGTTGGATTTTAGTTTTTAGGAGGGGTTTTTGGGAATTTCCCCTCCCTCACCTAATCTCTCTCCCTCTCTCCTTCCTTATTTGAGTGGCTAGCATTGCTTGGAGGCAGCATTGTCGATTTTTTTCCCCTTTTCATTTTGCTGGCCAAGCCTTGCTCTCTCCCTGGCGATTTCTCTCTGGTGATTCCTCCCCTGGCCTTCCTCCCGCCGAGCCATCCCCAGCGCCATGCTCCCTCCCTCACGTGCCTCCTCCAGGCGGTAGTGCAGCAGAAGCGGCCAAGAAGATACTCCCTCTGGCGCCACTCCCGGCAACCTCCTCCGGCCAGCCACGGCTGTCCTCCTCCGGCCAACCAGCCGGCGTCCCTCCTCGGCCACCACCGGTGACCCTCTCCTCCACCAAAGATCTCCCCACCTCCCTTCTTCCTCCATGGACTCTCCTTGAGGTAAAACCCTAGGTCTTTGGGGGATTTTAAGTCTTGCATGCAAGGTGTTTGTGCTATTGCCTAGCTAGGATTCATGATTTTGAGATGTTGGAGGTTGGGGAATGGAGAAACTAGACTGATTGGGAATTTTCTGGTTCAGGCAGATTTTCGTCCTCGGTTAGAACTGCTAATTGAAAATTCTGCAAGCGTTTCCTGGGGGTTTGGCTATTACGAAAGTTGTAGATAATTGAATTACCTTTCAATAGAGACCAAAATCATCAGTTTTAGTTCAGCCATTTAAAAGTTATGGCTATTTTACCGAGTGCTATCCAATTCTTGTCGTGATTCGTTCCGTCTGTGTTATTCTGCAGATTAGAGCATCGTAGAGGCCGAATTAGACTTTCTCATTGCCTAGAAAAAGTTAGGATTTTTCGGGTAGATTGAGAAAATGTATTCGTTTATGTGATTTGGAGTTGTAGAACTCAAGTTATGCTCATTTTGGTGTATGCTGTCCAGAATGAGTTAAATTTGCGTCTGTCTATTGTTCGTCGCAAATCTGAGAATAATCGGTGCATTTTCCAATCAGTCGGCTATACAAAAAGTTGTAGATTTATCTCTTACAATCGTTTATAGCCTGGGCTCATCCTTTTTGGATTAGCCGTTTGGAAGTTATGCCATTTTCAGTGCCGGCTGTACGGAAATTTCATTAGTTGGAATTTGGACCGTTTTGGATTAAAATGCGGAGTGTTGTGCAATGTTGTTTTGAGACGACTTTTGATTGTTTCTTGTGCGCAACGTTGTTTTTCAGGGAGAGTATCTTCGGGGGTGATCTCAGCCCTGAGTTGCCTCACGCGTCGGTAAAGGCAAGTGCAACCCGTAAATCCCGTATAGGGTACTTAGTTAATTTTTTGTGTTATGTATATGCTTACGCTATGGTTGTATTCGTGTTTATAAGCACGTCTAGTATGGTAATTGTCTTGTAATAAAAAGGGTAAGCAATCTGATACAAGTGCATCGTTGTTTGAACGTGTTATAATTTGTTTGATGAATTTTATGTGCCTTGCCATCATGACATTATGTTGCATCTCTAGATTTAATGTTATGTGCGTCGGTTGATGAATTCCGTCTAGATGCCGTGATGATATCTTGATAAATCTTACTTTCATATTCATGCTCACTAGTTTGATAGGCTAGTGGGAATACTGAAAGTATGGGATTGGATTGCGAAAATGGATTGATTTATGATCAAGATAGATGGAATTAGTAATTACTCGAGTGTTGGTGATATGAGTATGAATATGAATGCTGAGGAGATGAATATGAATGTTGAGGAGGTGATTATGAATGTTGAGGAGGTGATTATGAGTGTTGATAATGTGAATATGGAAGTTGAGAATTTGGATATGATGTTGAGAATGGCATTGCATATATGCATTCATGAAAAGTGCATTGAACCAGGGCGGTGAGAAAGTCATACGGAATATATGACCAATCCGGTGTGCTCTGATTTCCTACCCCGTAGTCCCATCTACTGGCGTGGATGGGAGTGGTGTTAAGCATAGGACCCGCTACTGGGTAGCGGGCAAGTCCTGTTTCGACAGGCCCCTTCCACGGGATGGTTGGGTTTGAGGGCACGCATCGACGGGTGGTGCTCGACAATACCGGTATGTGCTAAAGAAGAGATGAGACATGCATGGTTGGGTTTGAGGGCACGCATCGACGGGTGGTGCTCGACAATACTGGTATGTGCTAAGGAAGAAATGAGACATGCATAATGCATCGTTTAGCATTTCGTTGCCCTACATTGAAAGTGTTAATTGTTGATGTATATGAATGAAAGCATGATTACATCGCATCGTTTAGCATTTCGTTGCCCTACATTGAAAGTGTTAATTGTTGATGTATATGAATGAAAGCATGATTACATCGCATCGTTTAGCATTTCGTTGCCCTGCATTGAAAGTGTTAATTGTTGATGTATATAAATGAAAGCATGATTACATCGCATCGTTTAGCATTTCGTTGCCCTGTATTGACAGTGTTAATTGTTGATGTATATGAATGAAAGCATGATTACATCGCTTCGTTTAGCATTTCGTTGCCCTGCATTGAAAGTGTTAATTGTTGATTTATGTGCATGAAAGCATGGTTGCATCGCATCGTTTAGCATTTCCTTGCCCTACATTGAAAGTGTTAATTGTTGATTTATATGAATGAAAGCATGATTGCATCGCATCGTTTAGCATTTCATTGCACTGCATTGGAATTGTTAATGGTTGGTTTATGGGAATGGAAGTGACAGGTTGAGGATTGAGTCATGGACTTATCCAGAAATGATTAACGAGGCATGAGTCATGTTTACTTACGTTTTTTTAGTTGTTTGTGGTAAGTGGAGGTAGGTACTGCTTCTTGTACTTAATGATTTCATTTAAGTATTAGCTATAGTAAATTCTAAAGTAAATGTAATCCAATTGAATGTATTACGTTTCCTTACTGTTGCACTTGGCTGAGTCTTGGACTCACACTTGTTTGTTTCCTATTTTAGGTACCTTGAAGCTGATTCGTCTGGTTGGGAGTAGCATCACATGCACATCTTCGGTCTCCACCATCTAGTTAACTGAGTCATTATGTCTGAATGTAATTAATGGGGTTGTATTATGTTGTTCGTCGTGTTGGAATTTGTTAACGTCTATTGGATGTGTGATTGGTTAACTAAGGACCTGCTAGAATGATATTTTATACCTACTGCTATTCTTCTATCTGCTGAGTGGATGTCCTCTGTTCTAGAGAGGTCATGTCGAAATTTTTTGTAAATTTCAGTGGCTTAGTTTTAAGCCGGTTTTAAGCGTTTAAAGGTTGTTTTCAGTCTTTCCATAGAGTTGTCATTAGTTATTTCGAGTTTTGGTAGCATCTGTGGCGTTGGGCGTCGGGGTGTTACAATGTCAATAGCGTCAAATTCATGTAATAGAGAGGCTTTCTTCTTTATAATTTCAGAATCAATGTTTAAGCTCCAGCCTTTAGTAACTTTCCTAAAATTCCTAACCTTATATTGCCAAGTTTCAATAGCATTACCTCTTTGGGGATTGTTCCAAGCTTTAAGAGCAACTTCATTAAAATCCTCATAGAGAAGCCACCACTTTTCAAACTTATATCTAGAATTAAAAAGGTTAGTACTCTCACCTGACTCCCACAAAATGAGCGTATGATCACTACCAACTCTAGCAAGAGAAGAGACAATTGCTAAAGGAAATCTTTCCTCGAAAGATGTACTGCAGAAAACCCTATCAATCATAGACATAATTAAATTATCCTGATTATTAGCCCAAGTAAAGTGTCTACCTGTCAAATGTATCTCCATAAGCCCCCACATATCAATCCATTCATTGAATTTATCACACCACTTATGATTAACCTTACCATTATTCTTATCAGACTGATATCTAACCAGATTAAAATCCCCTCCCAACAGGATTGGGGTATGCTCATCCACAACAAAAATTTCATGAAGTTCAGAAATGAATTCCAATTTACCTTCATCATATGGAGAACCATAAACAGTAACAAGCCTCCACACAAAATCATCTTTCTTATCTTTTATCAAACATTGAACCAAGAAATTTTTCACAACAACCTGAAGAATTTCCAGAACATCAGAGTTAACCCCAACCAAAATACCACCTGCAGTGGATTTGGCTGGAAGCCAATGCCAATCGAAATTCTTAGAGCCACTAATATTATTAAAAAAGGAAACACTAAATGTTTCTCTCTTTGTTTCCTGAAAACCAATAAAATCCACATTATGATTTTTAATGAGGTCTGCCAAACACTGCGTCTTCCCAGGTTGACCTAAACCCCTAACGTTCCAAAAAATACCTCTCATCTTCCTTTGTATTTCATGGGGTGCTTGCCCCGTTTAAATTTACCAACCGTTGTCCACCCATCTAATTCAGAACACTCACCAAGATCCTCCCTCAGAAGACCCGGTGGAGTATTTTGACAGTAAGCACTTACCATACCATTCTCAGTATAATAATTAGAAATGCAGTCAACACCATCACAACTATCTCCCACAGAGATTTGATTTTCTGACTTAGTAACTTTAACCGCAACAGATTCTTTAATATCTTGACAGACAACACTCATCCTATCTTTCTCAGCATTGCAAATAGAAAAGCAAACATCATCACCACAGCTATCTCCCACAGATACTTGTTTTTCAGAATTAGCAATTCTTGAAGCATCAATTTCTTTACAAACATTAATATTATCAATTACTTCTTGCTTTGAACATCCCATCACAATGTCTACCTTATTAGCGAAAGAATTCAGATCATGAACTGAAAAGCAATGAAAAGAGCTTTTACCTGCATTACCTCTAGGTTTAGGGCAGCCTTCCAATTTTTTTTGTTGCAGTAGCTCTTGAGCTTTCTGGAGTATGGTCTTGCCCTGATCTTCCAATCTTTTGCTTCTCCTTTTACTTGGGACCGGCCCCTACTTTTTCTGCCTTTTAGTAATTGCCCTGACCTGGCAAGAATCAACTCTTTTCTCTTCTTGTCCATTACCACCTTCATCCACTGCAAACAACCTTTTATCACTGTCCTTCATCTCTTGACAATCTTGAATATTTGGAAACATTGAGCCCAAGAGGTCTTCTTCATGAGGCAATTCAATACCATCTGGAGCTGTTATATCTCCCGAGTCCATAAAGACACCACACTTCTCTTTAAAAGTTTTAATATCCTCATCAGATTCAATCATTTCTAGATCTCTCAGCAACTGAAAACATTTCTCATCATCCACCTTTTCAACTTGGAATGCTTCCTTTGCATTGTCTTGAAATAATTGAAGCCAGGACTTTTTTCCAATATCAAAATTAGATCCATTTCTTGTCTTCTCTTGCAGCACATTAGATTTCTTACTATCAGATCTACTCACTTGGTTAGAGGGGGAACCAGAAACTGTTTGATCAGAAAAATTACCATGTTCGGTGTCCATATTATCACCTCTACCATTAGATTTTTTCTCCTCTTCACCCAGATCATCAAAATCTTCATCATTACCATCATTATCATCATCATAATCATGACCCTCACCTGAATCTAACATTTCCTTCTGTTCCACTAGCAGATTGATCATAAACAGAATTTTCTTAGCCCCCATAATCCTTTGTTGAGGGATTTTAGTAGGATCCCTGCAAGCAATCTGTAGCCTAACTACCTCATAAAAACTTTTGAACATACCAGTCCAGTCCACATTCACCAAAATGCCAAAACAAGATGCTATTTGGACAAAAACCTTCCAAGTGCACCATTTTGGGGGTATACCCCTCACCTGAACCCATACTTCCTGAAGCTCATCAAAGGTATCCAAATCCCCCTTCCAGGTTTCAATATAAACTGTCACTCCAGTTTTGTTGAGATTAAAACTCGGCAATAACGCTAAGTCTGACACTTTCTTATGAGGAGGAAAGCGAACTAGAAACCTGAAATTTTCAAGTGTCTAACCTGCCAAGGCCAATGAGCATCAAATATGTCTGCTAAGTTTTTCTTCAATTCGGCTAAGGAAATTTCTCTCTGATCAATAGTAATGACCCCATAGTTACTAAACCTAAAGATAGAACTCCGACTGGATTCAGGAACTTCTAGATGACCTCTCTACATGGCCGACCCATCAGTGGCCTTGGGAACTAGGGGCAATGGGAACGGGGAATTAGACATGAAAAATCCAAATTCCTGAACAAACTTACTTTTAGCCCCTAAGTATCTCTACTTTGCAATTCCATGTACATGTGGTAACGCGTAGATCCTTTCTACGGCAAGGTACAGTCGTCAACGGGGGTAAACCGTAAATATAAACAAAGCACAGTCCGTATTAAAACGGGGATCCATATGGAAAAAGCCAAAAAAAAAAACCCTAGCAAAACGGCGATATTACCATCTGCTTTCAAAGTTTTTCATTTTCTAGCACCTAAATTGTATTTTTGACAAAATTGGCCCATCTTAATAGAAATTGTGAAATTAGCCTATTTAATAAACTCAAAGTGCGTGATAGCCGATAGGTAATATGTGTCCTTACCGCGATAGGGATGCTCAGAAGGAGGGTTGCAATGCAATACGCCTGATGAGCACGAAAGCAGTTGTTGGAGCATGGGACACGATAAGGGCAGTGTGGCAGGGCACCGCAGAAAGTGCCGACCGACTGGAAATGACGTCTTACTGAGCACGCCAAGCTCGGTACCTCTTTTTGAGCTGTTGGGAGCTCGGCAGCGATGTGGGCTTCGCCGCCTACTGCAGTCGGTTGGTCTACCGCTCCCTCGTTCAGAGCAACCAGATCACAGCGAGGTTTTCTTTGCTCCGACATATGGCAAAAATAAATTTTTTCCCCACACAGAGACTATTTTTTAAAAAATAATAATAATAAGCAAAGGCTACAAAAGCAAAAATTTCTATACTTCCCCAAGCTACACGTCTCCTCATCTCGGCCGTCCCTCGCCATGCCGTTACCTTCTATGTCTCCATGGGGGCCTTAAAACGAGCTCTAGATTGAAATAGCCCGGCCCAAGAACTGCCGCGTGCTCCCCCCGAGGCGGAGGAAGCGAGCTGTTGGCCACTTGGCCGATTTGAGCCACCGGTGGTGAGGGCCGGCCGGCTGATGCGGCGGCGGCAATGGGTCTGTGGGACTCCATCCTGCGCGGCGGCGGCCGGCGCTTCATCAAGCGCAAGGACAGCGACGCCGGCGAGGCTGGTCAGAACCCCTCCTCCTCTTCTGCTCTAGTTCTTGTGCCGCTGTTCGCCTTCTAGGGATTTGTCGGCGCGGAGAGATCAGAGATGGATAATTCTTGGCGCTGCTACCGCA
The DNA here is from genome assembly GCA_036346375.1 of Guadua angustifolia. Lineage (NCBI taxonomy): Eukaryota > Viridiplantae > Streptophyta > Magnoliopsida > Poales > Poaceae > Guadua > Guadua angustifolia. The sequence continues at coordinate 385,244 of JAYEVE010001205.1, read as the reverse complement.
GCAACGTGGTTTCATGGTTCACTTTACTCCTCTTTCCTTTTAGTTGTAAAGATTTTGGGTTTGAGTGCATCGATGATGAACGGTGCGTGAGTATAAAAAAGCCGTTGCTTCATGGTGTGAGCGGCATTGTGGATTGGATTATTGGATTTTCATTGTTCCCAGTTATGTCCCCTGCTTTCTGGGGATATGGTGCGGAGAGTAGCTATAGTTGCTCCCTCGTCCTTGCAGTTTAGCATCTATGAGTGGCCAGTCCATTTTCTTTTTTTTCGATAAAGGATTTTCTGGGGATATGGTCTTTTCTTAGTCCATTTTCTTAATGTCCCTTTGTTGTTATAAATGGCTAGAAAAATCGCATCTCATTTTTTTCTGCAGACATTATGTTACTTGTTTCTGTGGCAAAATGCTTTCTTGATTTTGTTTCCTCTGCATTGCCTTGAAATTTTATTTTGCTATATTTGTACAAGCCAGTTGGTTAAATTTTCCATTAGGCAGACAACATACCCACCTTTTCCGGTTTTCTGTTCCACATTTGCTGTTTATTTTTTAGTAGACACCAGACAATATGGAAATGTACCAAAAAAAAACAACTCCTGAAGATTCCATCAGATATAAGAGTGTAACCAGCTCTTCAATTTGTGTGGATTTGATGTGCATAGGACAAGCAACTGGCATGCTTAAGCCCACTTGCTATTTTTGTCCTGTTCTTGCTCATGTGTGATAAATTGCAATATCTGTTGCTGCTCCCTGGTCAACAAATTAGAGAGTATGGTTTTGTATCCCCTCTCATAAGGTGATGAGATTGTCCAGCGACTGCAAGACAATGGCATCTTGATATGTGAATGCTCTCTTATGCAATAAATGTCGCTTTGGTCAAGCATTGATATAGACTCCATGGCGAGTTTGTTTAGGATTATTGCATGGTGTTTAGCTTTCTTTTTTTATGGTATTTCTGATTATCCATAATTCACATGGTAAATGAGTTAGTTCAGCTCTTCATTGGCCAACCCAAGAAAAAGTTGAGCTCTTTAATGGCATGGAGAATGTTGAATCGAAAAACTAATGTTCAATTGTGGGAAAGGTTGGGGTACATTAGCTACAGAAGGAAGTCATTCTTAGTGAAGGAAGATAGTAATCATGATGCCAGAGGCCATGTTTAATATTAAGTGCTCGCAAGGCTCGACTGCAGGTCAAGCAAGTTTGTTCTTTCCTCCACCACTCTAGCTGTTGTAATTCAATTTGGAGTGACAAGATTCCACTTCCAATGACGCTTTCAGTGATACTAAATGGTGATCTGTACCACTTTGTGATCGACCAATGCTGGGGTTTTTACTATTGGTTTACTCTTTTGACCTAGCAGGTCGGGCATTGGAGGAGCTGAGAGGTTCCCTCTACAATGAGTTTCATACTTCGGAAGGGGCCAAGCGCCAGCAGCAGAGGTTTTGTGGCCCGAGTGTTGCACTGACATTTAACTTTGTGGTTGCTGTTGGGATCATCATGGCAAACAAAATGGTCTGTGTTGTCTTTTCAATTATTTTACACTTTTCACTGTACCTGTTTGCACTTCTTTTTTTACATGGCATCTGTTTTTTTAGGTGATGGGTACTGTTGGGTTTAACTTCCCAGTTGCACTGTCGTTAATTCATTACATAGCTGCTTGGGCCTTAATGGCCGTCCTCAGGGCATTATACTTGCTTCCAATTGCTCCTCCTTCGAAATCCACTCCTTTCTCCTCGTTGTTCGCTTTGGGTGCTGTCATGTCGTTTTCCACTGGTCTTGCTAATATCAGCTTAAAGCATAATAGGTGAGATCAATAATGATGTCTCCTTGTTTAACAAATGCATATCATTCTAGCTTCAAGTTATGCTATATGAGTATGTCTCATAATGTGATCACTGTTCTCTGTCTTCAGTGTAGGATTTTATCAAATGGCTAAGATAGCTGTAACTCCAACCATTGTTGTAGCAGAATTTATTCTTTTCCAGAAAAAAGTTTCCCTTCGAAAGGTAGATTTGTTTGAAAAATTAAGGTTTATATGTTGTTAAATTCTTTAGTTGATCTAATTGGTATTAGAAGATTTTAAGTTAATCTCCAATCTCACATAATTCAAGGATTTATCTTTTTGATTTCAGGTTATCACACTGGCTGTTGTGTCATTTGGTGTGGCTGTAGCAACGGTTACTGATTTGGAGTTCAATTTTTTTGGTGCTTGTGTAGCTGTAGCTTGGATTATTCCTAGTGCTGTAAACAAAATCCTGTGGTCAAATTTACAACAGAGTGGAAACTGGACTGCTCTTGCGTAAGTTGTGATTTATATCTCTTCTGAGATAGCTCATATTCCATAGGTTTTCTCCTAACATCCAAGTTATTTGAACAGGTTGATGTGGAAGACAACCCCAATTACGATATTTTTCTTTCTTGTTTTGATGCCTTTGCTGGATCCTCCAGGCTTGTTGTCTTTCGACTGGAATTTCAAGAACAGCAGTGCAATTATGATTTCTGCTTTGCTTGGTTTTCTTCTTCAGTGGTCTGGTGCATTGGCACTTGGGTGAGGCATAGTATTTCTAATTTTCTATTACATGATTGCCCTTCCTCCCATTCTATTTAGACATTTTTTCCTGAAACAAAATTAGTAGACATATTTATCTGTCCAAGTTTGTTACTAGTTAAAGGTTTTATGCTCTTACATTTTAGTTTTTAACTTCCATGCTGCAACCTTTGCAAATATTCAACAAAATCTCTTTTAAAAAAGAAACAATTTGGTTATGCACACCATGTCTACTCGTGTGCTTATACCATCAGATATGAGCATACAGAAAGCGACTATTTGCTCCTCAAAATAGACTCACGAAATGACTTAAGCAGGTTTTGGAATATGCTCTTAATTGTTTTATTCGTACTTCCAAGTTCCAACTGAACCACACTATGATGGTATGCACTACATTTACCTTGATAGTAAAATCTCTTTTTCATCATTGTGCTTACGAGACCTATAAAGTTTCTACTGACAACAGAAAGACTGTCCATCAAGTAGACACCAGCAGATTTGCGAAAACCTTTGACTATCCAATCCTTTGGTCCTCCCAAAAGCATAACATTCACATGTTTTGTGTATTTAAAAGAATGAAATTGGTTGGGGAAAAATAATTTTGTCTTTCATGTATTTGTTTCTGTTTTCTCATCATCCCAATTTGCAAAACCTGAAGAAGTGAACATAATGCTCTTGCATGATGCAGTGCAACCTCGGCTCTATCTCATGTTGTGCTAGGCCAATTCAAGACTATTGTCATAATGATCTCTGGGTATCTGGTATTTAATTCTGATCCTGGACTCACCAGTCTTTGCGGAGCTGTCATTGCCCTCGGAGGCATGTCAGTCTACACTTACCTAGGGCTGAAAGAGTCCGCAACTGGTGGTAAGAGAACTCCTTCAACATCCAGGCAAAGTTCTCATGTGCTCAAGTCCAAGGTTATTATAGACGGAGAAAAGCCGGAAACAAGGATTATGGATTCTGTCTAAGTTGAAGAATTGCCATTCTGAATGTATATGTTAAGTTTCATGCACTAATGACCTCATCCAAAAGCTTAAGCTGTTACGGAAAGACGGAAAATCGATGCTTAAGTAGCATTCCTCTTGAGTCTGTCCCCGCCCCCCTGGTTATTGCTAGAATTCCATCATTCTGTTTTAGGCAATTTTATTCAACTGCTGTTTGTCATTTGGCTATATCCATTGTACATAGAAACAGCTATTGTTTTCTAGTGTTAGGCAATTTTGGTCAATTGTTGCAATCTCGGTGTTTGTTGTGCCATATGTCTTGTGGATTTTTTTTATATGAGAAAATGGACAATCTGCGGTTGACAGTAGGCCCTGATTGAATTTCATCTTGTGCAGGGTCCACCTGCCAGCAGCTGTTTGTACGTAGTTTATATACTAAATTGTTGGTACTCACAGCATTATTGGTCAGGGAAAAATTGGAAGTTCTACTTGAAAACATGTACTGTATTACATGTAACAAAAAATTGGAGAGATACGGCATTATTCCACATACATGGTGTGTTCTTTCCTGCTAGTAGAGATTCGGCACACATAAAGTTGGATCAATTCATCCCTCATTCGAAACACATTTCTAGCATTACCAGAACCGGCACGCTCGTTCAGCAGCAGAAAGCTTTCCGATTTCCATATTTGAAACATGAACATTGAAGTGCAATATTTGTGCAAAAACCTGAACATTTCATCCTGAAGTTTGCTAAAAGCATGAAGCTAGGAAAAAAAAAACCCTCCCCCTACTATAAGGCTAGCTGTACCTGTATGTTAAAAGCTCTTCGGTCTCAAGATCTGAATAAATTTGAATCAAATCAAATGAGAAAAAGAAATAAAACAAAAATGGTTCAGGACGAGCATATCTGATAAGAAACCCGATAAAACAAAAACAGAGAAAATAAATCTTTTTAGATTTTAATTTTGAACCAGAACAGCAAAATCTGAAGCATTTCAGCTTGTGCAAAACCTGAGCACTTGAATAGCACTATTCAGCAAGTACGAGATATTTCAGCATCATTTCCTTGTAGAATCTGAAACTGAGCCTCCACAAGAAAACATTTTGGCTCCAAAAACTGGGAACATCTCACAACAATATGGCTCTAGACTAAACCAGCCCACGGCACCCTTTCTTCTGTCAACAGGAAGAATAATGAACTAGATAGGCATAATGTTGGCAGAACCAATATACGCTCGCAATGCGAGTGCCGAGAGTTTGCCCATATTTCAAAGTACAGATGAGATTTGCCAATGTACTCATTCTGTTAAATACTTTGCATGATTAAAATACGATAACAACAAATATGTACAAGCGACTGAGCCTCGGCTCAGATGGTTGGCACGAGCGTCGCTCGGCCAATCCGCCCGCGTTCGAGCTTTGCTCGGCGTGGGCGCGCGTAAGTCGAGTGCAGTGCGTGAGTGAGTTCGTGTGTGTGCGTGGGTGAGTGTGTATGTACATACTTATAGCTCGACTATTGTTGTTTCTTTTTTAGTGAATACCAGAGTTCCTAGCCAATTTTTTTAAAAAATCAAATATGTACAAGAACCTGGCGTGCTGGCCATGATCTGAACAAATCAATAATACAAGTTCTGAAAGGCAACTAAAACAAAGATGCACAGTAATATTACCATGATCTGAACAAATAAACAATACCAGTTTTGAATACAAATTTGCATGAAAAAGGGATATATTCAGGACATAAATATTTTCTGATGCACAACAAAAGTCCATTTCAGGGATTTATGCAAATCCTGAATACAACAAGCAGAATACCTTTTCAAATATATACAAATTCCTGAAACTGAAGTTCCCATTGTTTTGGTTGGGATTTTTGGGGCTGATGCTTCAACATCATCTTGGGTTTTGAGTTTGATGTAGCTGTCCAGACTCCAAATAATGTACATAATTTTTTGCATCAATACCTTTCACCAAAAATGAACATGCCCTTGTAGAGAAAAATAGAAGCCATTCAAGTGTTTGTTATAATGCCTCCAGCAATAAATGGAAGTTAAGAAGATTCATAAGATTACAAGGATACTACACTAAACATGGGAAAGTTAAAACTGGGAAGGAACTGCTTTGCAACTTACCTCCATATTAAATTTACCTAATGTAAAAACATGTCTATGAAAAGATTGAAACACCTCAAACTTAAGCAACTGGGGAAAACAGATCCTTAGTACACTCACAGATCAATTGAATAAATTGCACAGGAAGAATGAAATGCACAGCTTGAAGTACCTCTCATGTGTTAGAAAGTATCATGTACTGCCTTGTATAAAGATTGCTAGTATCCTGTATTGATATTACTTTATATAGACTTTCCTTTTGTACCCTCATATACATATATATATTCTGGACTATTGGCCTCATGATGAATACAAGTGTTATTCGTAAGTCGTAACATAGTATTAGAGCCAAGTTTTTACGGTTAAGGGTTTTCATCGGTGTTGCACTAACTTGCGCCATTCACCCTCTTGGCCTCTTCTACAGCTCTTCTCGCCACCTGTGGTGACCCCCACTGCCCTCCTTGTGGTTGACCATGCCGCCTCGTCACGACCACCGTGCGTCACTAGGATCCATGTCCTCGGCGTGTGCCATTCCTGCCTCGGCACACTGCCACCAGCTCAGGTTCCTCGCATGTTTCTAGGAGCAAGCCATCTCCCATCACCTCCCGCCTCCACTCGGGCATAGCTGCCTTCCACCAAGTCTCTAGCCTCATTTCACTTGCCTCCCATCACCTCCTGCCTCCGCTCAGGCGTAGCCACTTCCCGCCATGGCTACCTTCCGCTAGTGGTTGACCTCCACTTGGGTGCCTCGCTACACCTGGATATGTTTTATGTCTTCTCATAGTGAGGTTTTATCTATGTATAAGTCTTTTACCACCATGATCTGTACTCAATTTGATTCGCTTATCCGTGTTCTTCATGTTGACTCGGCAGGGAAGTATTTGTCAAAAGCCCTTCATGCTTTTTCTTGATGAGCAATGCACTCTTTCTCAGTTTTCATATGCTAGTGCTCATTCTTAGAATAATGTGGCTAAGTGCAAGCATCGTCATTTTTTTGAGACAACTCGTGCTCTTTTGCTTTCTTCCACCGTTTCACCTCACTTTTGGATTGAGGCTGTTTCCATTACCACTTACTTGATTAATATTCAGTATTCTTTTGCTCTTCAGGGTGGGATTCCAGTGGAGCATCTTTGTAGCATGCCTCCTGATTATTCTAGTCTTCACCTCTTTGGGTATGTGTGCTATATTCTTATTGCACCTCACGAACACACCAAGCTGACCGCTCAATCTGTTAAGTATGTTTTTCTGGGATATAGTGTTGAGCATAAGGGATATCGTTGTTGGGATTATGTTAGCCGACGGATTCGAATATCTCAGGATGTTAATTTTGATGAGTCTCGTCCCTTCTACTCTTATCCTTTTTCTATTCCAGTATCTCTTGTCTAGTCACTTTCTTTCGTGACTTTTCCTGATACACTAGTTGCCACTTTTTACTTTTCACAGTTGGTGTCTCCTTCATCGTTTGCCCCTCCTCTGGTGTCTTCTTCACCACTAGTGCCTCCTCCAAAGGTTTCTTCTAACATTGTTTCTTCTTATCCTCTATACTATACTTGTCATTCGAGAGTTGAGGATTTATCTAATGTGGCATCTTCTCCTACTAAGCCATCTTCTTCAGTGCCTCCTCCTCACTAGGCTCTTAGCGATTATCGATCTACTCGACCCTCTTGAGCGCCTTTGGCTTCTTGATGCAGCTCTATGTTTTGAGCCTTATATGAATTGAAATTGATGTGGATTGCAATGAATTGTTTTTTATAACATTGTTCCTCTACTTATCCACTTTTGTTCTTTTACTTGTTCAAAGAAGTTTCCTGGTATTCAGAGCTATGTAGATGAGAAAATAGTAATCTTTGAAGGGAATAAAATGTGGATGCCCCACGAAAATGAACTGGCATAGAGTTTTTTTGCATCTCATTTCATGTATTGACATCCAAACCACCCATCCAGGAAATACATGGTGTCTTTCATGAAGTAAGCTTCCCTTATTAAGATCACTTTTCATTGGTTATGACGTTTTGATATATAGACTACTGCCATTTAATTGTTAAGGCCACTTTTCATTTCAAAGTTTTTGTCTAATTAAATTTTGTGAAATATGAGGGCAAAGTTTGTGGTACTACCCATGCAGATTCCTATCATTGTAGTTGTATATGTAAATGGGCTTCGCTTTCTTGTCCATATATACCTGAATGTATATATTTTTATTGTAGTTCTTAATGGACAATTTTAAGGCTTTTACTATATCTATCATGGAGCAAAGCATTTGGTCTTTCCATTGTTAAAAGGCCTATAATTTTGAGGAATCCAACTATCTATTTTGAATGACTTTTCAATGATCTAAGGTGACAGAGTTGCAATGAAGGGACTGTCTTGGTGGCCTAGTTTACATAAACTACTTCTTTTGACGCTCTGTCGCAGTTTGGGCTAACATAGGTTCTATGCATTGTACAGTTCTTATTTGAACTGAGTTCTACTCTTTTTTGGTATTTTGCAAGTCTTTACTCTTTTTTATGTTTGATGTCTATGCAAGTCTTTATTTTTTTTGTTTTGGAAAGCATGCAACAATGATTTTTTTTCCTTGGTTCCGGAATTAATTTGTCCGACCACTTCTGAGATTGTAGACTTGTAGCACAAGTGAGTTCAGTTGAGGTCATGTGAAGGAATATTTTTCTTAGACTACGGTTACAATATTTTGCACTTAAAGGGATAAAAAATTGAAGCTTTTGTTAGGGGAATAAATGTTGCTAGGTTTAACATAGCACTCAATGAAGGCTACAGATACATCCTTCATCATGTCAAATTCCGGCCTAACTATGGGGAAGTTCAGTTTGAAACATTCAAAACTCTTATGAGTAATTGCTCATCAACCACATAATAGTTGAACCTTCTATGGTATCAATCGATTTCTTGCTTTACCCAAAGCGTTTCATGCAATTTGAAGATGTGTATGCACGGCCAAACAAAACATTTGTAGGTATGGTTTGAACTTCTATGCGCTAAAGGAGAATGAATAAGATATTGGTAGCAACAAATGAACTTATAGTAATTCATACAAATATAGTTGTAGTATTCATGCATGTTAGCGATCTTGAGCACTACAAATCCTTTCCACACCGTGTAGCCAATAGAGTTCACAATACTAGACACAATGACATATACAGTTTGAAATCAAGATTAGAACTACTTGGTGTATAATAATTATATTTATATTGTTGGAGGATATTTGAAGAGCTACCGACAGTGCAACACACAGATCAAGAGACTGCAGCCTGTCAGCAGAGGACGATACTACCCCTCACTTGTACTAATAGACTAGTTATCCTTATAAGGGGTATTTCGGTCATTTGTACCAAAAGACGACACTACCCCTCTTTTGTATCCATAGGCTAGTCATTCTTGAGGGGTATTTTGGTCATTTGTGCAGACCATGAACTCTATAAATACCCCTCCCCCTCTCATTTGTAAGTGGGCTCTCTGGAGCATTATTAAGGAAATACCTCAGAACTGACGAGCCCTCAGGGCCTCGCTTCAAGGCCGCCCAGAGGCTCGTCGGCAGAGTAGGGTGGTCCTCTTGGACCCCGAACTCAGATAAATCCTCTGTGTTCACTACGCTCTCGTGGACGACGACTCGTAAAACGGCCGACGTCCACCACCTCAGAACTGACGAGCCCTCAGGGCCCTGCCCCTCGAAGGCCGGCCCCCGTAGGCTCGTCGACAGGAGTAGGGTGGTCCTCTTGGACCCCCGAACCTGTATAAATCCTCTGTGTTCACTACGCTCTCGTGGACGACGACCCGTAAAACGGCCGACGTCCACCCCGTACCTCGTGTCCGGTTTTCACACCTACGACATTGGCGCCGTCCGTGGGGACCGTAGCTAACTCGTACAAGGCTATGGCTCCTACCAAGAAATACTCTAAGCCTCCTCTAGCCTCGAAGCACAAGGAGCACGAGGATGGTCATCCTCCCTGGCGGAACCCCGGCGCGCACTGCCCTTAGAAATCGGTGCTGTTCATCCTGGGGTCGACAACGTCCTTCAAATCCCAGAGCTCCCGACCGCAGCATCCTCCCTCAAGCAGGGTGCCCTGGGCCCGGGGCACGAGGTTCGTGGCTCCCTCGCTCCCGTGGGGGCCATGGGCTCTAAAGCCAACCCTCATTCCTGAAGTCCTGGATGTAAGTGGGAGGCAAGATATGGTGGAGGCGACCGCGAGGCAAACTATGGAATACATGATGGCCTCTTACCATTCTCATGGGGGATATCTACATTTCTCACCGCTCCCACCACCAACCTTAGTCCAAGTGTCCATGAACCCGGGAGCACGTGGAGGCCCAGCATTCACTTTCAGAGGCGAGCGGGGGGGAACCTGTTCAACCTACCCCCACTTGCCCACGCAGCGGTGTCAAATGGAGCTTTCTTCTGGCCGTTGCATCCACCGAATATGGGGTTCAGTAGGACTCATCTTGTACTACTGCAGTTTGCGCCGCCGCCACCAAATCCAAGACCCGAGCTCGCATCCCCAAGGATGGGAGACCTAGGCCCTCCGCCACAAGCACCTCCTCCTGGGCGAGATGGCAGGAGAGCCTCCTGGACCAGAGGTAGCCTCTCCCTCAAGAGCGATCCACAGCGCCATGGTTATCCTCGAACACCTTCAAAGCTCAAAGGGCCTCCCAAGGCCGGCATAGTCGCGGGGATGGGAGCAGTTTCCACTCCGTCGCCACCAGTCGTGCTTCTCCTTCACCAAGTCATCACTATCATCCCCTGCCAGCACAGGCATCATTCTAGGGGAAGGGAAGCCGAGTCTGGGGTCTCCCGGCCTGTTCGAGCCGCTTGTTAGCGAGAGTGCTCTGGCTCTCCTGGACGTGGACATCGTCGTCGCCCTCGACAAGCCTCAAGCTCTCCCAGCTCTGAGGAGTCTCATCACCGCCCTCATCAACGTGAGAGGTTCCCCTCCCCTCGCGGGCATGGCCGTGGAAGCAGTCCCAAAGCAGGGTTCCTTTCTAGCCGCTATGCTTGTTGAATGAAGGGTTCAGGGGGCTACTCCTTTACCATGAAAAATATGGAAGTACGAAAGATGGAACACCACTTTGTTGGGCTTGAGGTTTGTCAGATTACTAAAGGAGAAAATTATCGGGTGGATAGTCTAGCTCGAGCCGCGGGCTCTCAAAAGTCCCCCCTTACAGAAGTCTTCTTCGAAGTTTTAGCTATGCCATCAATGAAGGAGGAAATATCATACCCCGAGTTACCTCTTGAGGACAATGCGGCTTCGATTTCGCCTCCCACTTGGATGACTCCCATCCTCAAATGCATTCAGGGGGAGGAGGAACTTGAAGAAGCAATAATGGCTCACAGGCTGCTATCCCAGGCTAAGTCATATGTAGTCCTTAAAAGAAGGTTCTACAAGCGTGGAGCATCAGTCTTAATCAAGTGCACCGTAAGAGAAGAAGGCATCTTGCTCCTTGTAAATGTGTATGAAGGCCTTTGTAGCTCCTAAATCACGCCAAGGGCAACAACAACAAAAGTATTACATCAGGGCTTCTATTGGCCCATAATGGTGCAAGATGTTATCAACAACCTCAAGTCATGTGGAGGATACCAAAAGATGGAATCCGACCACCATACTCCTGCCACTCACATACACTCTATACCAATCATCTGGTCTTTCGCCCGATAGGAAATGGACCTGCTTGAACCATTTCCATCGGCCGATGGGGGCTATGAGCATGTGGCGGTAGCTGTGGATTATTTCACTAAGTGGACAGAGGGACTTCTGCAGTTTCGTCGGTACTACATTGCACCTCAGTGGCTCATCCAAGGACTAATGGCACAGAGGCAATCCTCCTTGAAGAGCCTAGGGAAAACTTCATCCAAAGTACGAAGGCCCTTATTACACCTCCTCAGTTTTGGGGTTGGACTCTTGTCGCTTTTCAACTTTGAAAGACAAGCAAATGAAGCACGCATGAAATACGGACAAGCTCCGCAAACTTTACATCTAAGCCATATTGTATACCATGGCTCCTATACATTTCCTTGTATGGGTGTCGGGACCCGAATTTGCAATCCGGACCCTCGTGTTTCAAAGACTAGTCCAGATCACGCTTAGTGCACACAGCCTCAACATCGGTACATATCACGAGACATATCCAACGAAATAGTAGAGTACTTTTCTTAAATGTATAAAAGAAATGGTTGATCGACCTTATGGTCGAAGTTACAATCGATACGATCATGAGGCGAAAACTTATTAAAATATTCAAAAGCGGAAATAAAATAAACTCGTGGCGCCAACCAATTTGCCACAGTAATCGATCGGGCTCGCTCCCTAGTTCGTCTTGGCCTCCCGATACTCCTCCTCCCGAAAGCAGGGTTGCTTCTTCTTCAACCGAAGTTGTGTTGTTGTGGGGTGAGTACTTTGAGCACTCAAGAAGTCATGCATGAATGCAATTCTAATATTCTACATGCATGGCTTAGTACAAAGGATAGGCTATGGTTCATGAGCAAGACAAAGATTCAAGATAAACAAAAATAGATTGCAAAGCAAGAAAAGCATTAGTAGGAATAATAGCTTTCAAACGCTTTCAATCAGTAAATCATTTCTCCATCCTAAGTCAGTTCATCATCTTCAACCCAAGCATTTTTCCATAAACAATTCATTTTCATAAAAATCTAACCCTTGATCAGAATCACCGAAGCGATGCTCAATACCGTGAAACACGGCTATTCAATAGGTTGTACACTCTGCAGAGGTTATACACTTTACCCACAAGATACAACAAATACCACCAAGGCAAATAACCGTGAACGAAGCCTTTCCAAAGTTCCATCTAAACCCAAGACGCCCGCTAAGGTTTCAACACTTTGGGATGGTTACCACACCTGGGCCCTCTTGCGCCATGTGAGTTCTCATTCCGCTTCTCGGGCCTCACACCACCACGACAAGTACCAAAGAATAGATTTCCCGGTTTACTCAGCTAAGCCCGTCCCATTACGAGCTTGTGGTCAGATGAGAGACTCAGTTCAAATGCTCGCAAGGTTAAGTCCTTAGTTGACCGAGGCAAGACTAACCAAGTGTGATCTCAATTATCCAAAACCAATAAAAAAAAAAACACGATCTGACCGCCTTGATTGCCACTCTTGGCCCACCGAAACAATCTTGCCACATGCCTCGGTCTAAATCATTTTCCCACCCCTGTTCTTTACCATTGCACCACGTGCCATCATCAACTCAATAACACATGTCTTATTCACAAATCATGTTCCATATCTCATTAGGTCAATATTACTTTGGTATTCCAAAATCATAAAATGTCCACGTGGCCGGGCTAAGCATACTACTTCGGTCTACTCAACCCATGTTGGCAAATTATTAATGTCCAACTATTAGTCCATAACCTAGGGTGACAAATGATTCATGGCATACAATTATATACGACAAGGTGGCATACAGCAACTAGGTATTTAACTAATCCCAAAAACTTATTCAAAGTCATTTCTATCAAATTAGCATGCAATAGTTTAAATCAAAGTAATTTGCCCTAATAGGTTCAACATGATCAAACACAACTTGCCTTCAAAAAGTACTGGTTCTGGTTCCTGAGCTTGCTCCTGGGTCAGCACTTCTCCCTCGAAACCGTCGGGCACTTCAACGTCTACGCGTAACGTAAATAAACAACAATAAATAAATAAAACAGAGAGCAACGCAAGCCAAAAATTCAATTAAAATTCACAAACAGAAAGATCACAATTTTACAAATTTATAGAAATTGGAATCACTCAAATCGGAGTTAAAACGCAAAAGTTATAAGCATTTGAAGTTTGAAAATCTTGAAAATATCTTTAAATTCATAAATACCGAATTAATCAAATTATTTTTGTAAAGGAAATTTGGGTTTTTCCCGGTCAAATGTACGGCCGTGACGTGGTCGATTCTCAGCCGTTGATCTCATGATCGACGGTTGAGCTTTACCCTTGCGATTCACTATTCCGGAGATGACGCGGCACGATCTGGATCGTCGAAGGTTGATCGGACGGCGGCGGAAGCTCGGCTCGGTGATTTATGGCGGCGGCTCTCGCTTCACGGAGACGAAGACGATGACGTGCGCGCGACGTTCCCGAGCTCCTCCGGCGCGAAGAAGTAATGCTCCCGACGCGGCTCGATGGGATGAACTCCAAGGGACCAACGTCTTCGGCGGAGGATGACCGGCGGCGGCGGAATAGGTCGAGGATTGCGGCGGATGGCTTCGGAAACTTCGACGAGCTCGTGCGGCGAGGTGGCGGCGTCTCGGTCACAAGAAACTAGGGCAACGTGTGCGCAAGGAAAAGGAGAAAACGGCAGCGGGGTCGGCTCGCCATCGGCCTCGGCGTCAGGGCTTTTAGCGTAACCCTAACGGACTCGAGCATGCGCGGCGGCGCAAATCCGATCAGACTCGGCGGAGACGACGCGATCTGGCCGTCCATGGCGTGATCCAACGGCCGAGTTCGAAGGCACGGATGATTGGCCGAAGATCAAAATCGGACGGCCTCTGCGAAGCGGAGTTAGGGTTCGGCGACGGTGGTCATGCGGTCCGCCGGGTGTTGGGCCGGCCCAACACTTTGTTGCTTGGCTATTCTCGGCTTTTCCTTTTAATTTAATTCGAAAATCATTTAATCCATTTGAGGCCTTAAAATACCGTAAAAATTATGGAAAAATTCTCATAAATATTTTAGGACATTTGTGACTTAAATAAAATATTTTCAGCAAAATTTTATTTTAACTTTTCTATTACTTAATTAATTTGTTAAATGGTTTAATTCAAATAAATCCAAATAATTCCAAATAAATCCAAATAAATTCCAGAAATTCTCAAAATTCAAAATACCATTTAATTGCAAGGAAAGCAAAAATTGGGATGTTACAAACCTCCCCTTATGAGAATCTCGACCCGAGATTCGGGGTTGACTAAGGAATAGGTTAGGAATTCCTTCTTGAGATCTTCTTCACGCTCCCAGGTTGCTTCGCTCTCGAATGGTTACTCCTTCGAACTCTGCAAAAAGCGGTCGATTTGTTTCTCGTTTCGATCCATCGTGTCCAAGATCTTCACCGGTACTCTTTATAAGTCAAATCCTCCTGCAACTCGACCGACTCTAATTCAAGATCTGCTCTTCGGCACTCGGAGACATTTCTTTAATTGTGACACATGGAACACATCATGCACACTGCTAGAGATCTGCGGTAGCTCAACCGATATGCTACCTCACCTCTCGACTTAGAATCTTGAATGGGCCAACATATCTTGGCGCTAACTTCCTTTAGTGTGAAACCTCTTAACTCCTTTGAGTGGGGTAACTCGAGATACACAAAATCTTTAGGCTCAAAGCTCAAATCCTGCGGCGATTATCGGCATAACTCTTACGCCTCGATTGTGCAATTTTCAATCTTTCTCGATCATGGCTACCGCTCTTGACTCCTCGAAGAATGTCCTACCGAACATATAACGCTCTCGGTCTCATTCCAATTCAACGGCGTTAACGTGGTCTTCCATATAGTGCTTCAAATGGTGACATCTCAAACTTGCCTGGTAACTGTTGTTATAGCTGAACTCGGCATATGGCAAACACTTATCCCATGAAGTTGTATAAGCCAATGCACATGCCCTCAACATGTCCTCCAGTATCTGGTTGACTCTTTCCGTCTGCCCATCTGTCTGTGGGTGATATGCAGTACTAAAGTTCAGACGGGTCCCTAGGGCCTCATGCAGCTTATCCCAAAACCTTGAGGTAAACTGAGTACCTCTGTCCGATACAATTTTCTTCGGAACTCCATGTAGACATACAATTCTTGACATATACAATTCTGCTAAGCGGTCCCCTGAGTAGGTAGTCTTCACCGGTATGAAGTGGGCGACCTTTGTCAATCGGTCCACTATAACCCATATGGAGTCATACCTATGCGGGTCCTCGATAAACCGTAATGAAGTCCATTCCGATTTCCTCCCATTTCCACTCGGTATCTTCATGGGTGAGTAACCCTCGCCGCCTTTGATGCATTGCTTTGACTCTTTGGCATATGTCGCTGCGCAACATGCTCTGCAACTTCACGCTTCATGCTTGGCCACCAAAATCTTTCCTTGGTCTTGATACATCTTAGCGCTTCCTTGATGAATCGAGTACTTGAGTCATGAGCTTCCTCGAATCACCGTTTGAGCCTTCTTGTGCGGTACGCAAATGCGCTTCTTGATCCATAATGTACCTTGCTCATCCAGCTTGAAATCCTTTGCCTTGCCTTCCTCCATTTTCAACTTAATCCTCTGAACCTTGACATCGTCCTACATCCTTCCGGATCTGATCTTCGAGTAGGCTTCACTTCTAAAGCGGCTATAAATCCTTTAGGCACAACTTCCAGCTTCAGCTTCTGAAATTCCTTGCATAACTCAACCTGACTTGCTTCCACCAACATGTTCACCGAATGGCTTTTTCGGCTTAAAGCATCTGCCACCACATTGGCTTTTCCGGGGTGATAATGAATCCCCAGATTGTAATCCTTAATTAGTTCCAACCATCTCCTCTGCCTCATGTTCAGGTCCGTTTGAGTAAATATATATTTAAGACTCTTATGGTCGGTACACCTCACATATGTTTCCAATCGAGATAGTGCCTCCATAACTTCAAAGCATGCACTCTACCGCTAACTCCAAGTCATGTGTCGGGTAGTTCTCCTCATGCGGCCTCAACTGCCTTGATGCATACGCAACGACCTTTCTGTTCTGCATTAACACGCATCCTAGTCCTTGACGCGATGCATCACAGTATATATCAAAGCTCTGGCTTAAATCCGGTAAAACTAACACTGGTGCCGTTGTCAAACGTTTCTTCAACTCCTGAAAACTCCGTTCACATTCCGGCGTCCATGTAAACTTTTTCTCCTTTTTCAACAATTGCGTAAGAGGTCTCGCAATCGTTGAGAATCCTTCAATAAATCGGCGGTAATAACCGGCCATTCCAAGGAAACTACGAATTTGAGTCACCGTCTTGGGTGGCTCCCAATGCAACACTGCTTCTACCTTACTTGGGTCAACTGTGACTCCTTCGGCGGTCACCACATGTCCAAGGAATTCCACCTTGTTCTTCTAGAAATCACACTTGCTAAACTTAGCGAAAAGTTGCTGTTCCCTTAACTTCTCCAGAACTAGCCTCATATGTTCTGCATGCTCTTCCCGGTTCTTGGAGTAAACTAGAATGTCATCTATGAACACAACAACGAACTTATCCAGGTATTCCATGAAAACCTTGTTCATCATGTTCATGAAATATGCAGGTGCATTTGTCAAACCGAAAGACATAACTGTGAACTCATAATGTCCATATCTTGACGAAAATCTTTTCTTGACATCCTCCGTCGAATCTTCACCGGTGATAACTTTGATCGTAGGTCAATTTTGGAGAAAACTCCCCTCCTCTCAATCGGTCAAGCAGATCATCGATCCCGGTAGCGGATACTTATTCTTTATAGTGACTTCATTCGAAGCTTTCATTAATCCACACACATCCGGTAACTCCGTCCTTCTTCTTGACAAATAGAACCGGTGCTCCCCATGGCGCATTTAACTTGGTCTAATAAATCCCTTATCCATTAACTCCTCTATCTGCTTCTTCATTTCCACTAGCTCATCGGTTGACATCCGATAAGGTCTCTTAGCTATCGGAATTGTTCCTGTACTAACTCGATTACAAACTCTATGTCCTCGTCGTGGCATCCTGTAAATCCTCCGGAAATACATCCGGATATTCTCGACAACCGGTACATCTTCTATCTTGACGGCCTTCACACTGCTGACCATCAATCGTCCTTCCCGAACGCGGTTGCTCGAAACTCTATTTTTCTCCCACAAGGACTCTCGACTGATATGACTCTTCGTCCACAGTCTAATACAACCTTGTGTTTAGACAACCAGTCCATTCCCAAAATAACATCTAGGGTCTGGGTATCTAGCACCACTAAGTTTGCTAGGAACTCCATTCCATCTATAAGCAACTTTACCCCAGAACATCCTACATCAGATCGGAGTTCTGATCCCGGGGATTGTACTAGCAATACATGCCTAAGGTTCACCATTTTCAATCCACTATTCACAGCAAAAATCCGAGATATAAGCGAATGCGAAGCTCGAATCAAATAAAATCTTGCAGTCTTGAGTTGACAAGTAACTTACCCAAGACGACGTCCGATGTATTCTCAGACCGTGATCAGCGGTGACATGATTGACTCGCCTCTTACCACGATCTGGTGGCGACTCCAGATTGTGTAACTCCACGACTTGCTCTGACGCGGTGCCTTCGTTGGAGTGGTTCCAAGATTGAAGCGAATGGTGTCACCTCCTCCTCCCTTCTTAGGGCGATGGTGGCAAAATGCTCTCGCTCGTGATGATAAAACAACGTTTAGCTGCCGATCACTTGCTCCCTATGATTGCATTCCCAACCGTGTTGGTGTCTCGAACATTTTGTCCGGCAGGTCTTGAATCGTGGTGGCGTCGTCATCACATTCTGGGCTGAAATCAAGAACTGATTTGGTGCAACCCTCAAACTGCGCTCTCTGGCGTGCTCCTGCTTTGTGCCATCCTGCGCTTCGATTGTCCTCCGGCTCCTTGCGCTTGTCCTCCAATATCGGCGCCTTGTTCACTAGCTCTGAAAATCGGGAAAAGTGTGGGTTATGAGTCCCACCGCAGCCCGAATTCATCCTTTCATGAATCGAGATCGCTGGCCTTATCCGTTGCTACATCCTCAAAAGTGGCGTGCCGGTGAGTGAACTTATTCAGATATTCGGACACTGATTGATTGCCCTGCTTCAGTGCCCTAAACTCCTCCTTTTTCAGCTCCATTATGCCTTCGGCACATGATCTTCCGAAAGCGATCGTGAACTCCTCCCACCGATGTCTGCGGGTGCTCATGAGCAGCAGATAGTTTTCCCACCATTCACCGTGGTTCCTTCAAGTCGATGAGAGGCATAGAGTACCCTCTCATTTCCCTCACACCGGGTAATGTGCAACTTTCTCTATCGTCCTCGGCCAATCATCGCCTCCAATGGATTGGCATTTCCGAAAAAATGTAGGCGGTCGTGTCCTCATGAATTCGACGACCTCGAGTGTGGCCTTTGCCTTTGGGTTAACTCGTTAACTTGGGCGGCGGCGGCTTGGGCAAGAATCGCAGATCTGCTGCATCATGGCATGCATTAACTGGGTCTGTGCAGCAATAAAAGCTCCAAGGTTCTGCATATCAACTAGCGGTGCTGGTTGAGGTCCTTGTCCTTCACCATCGTTGTTTCCAGCTGAGCGTGAACCATTCCCATTTCCTCCTTGGTTTCCTCGAGTGTTCACCATCTGCCGATTGCGCCATAGTTTAGAGACGAGAGGGAAATAAGAATAGACAAGTAATAGAGTACTTATGCGGGGACGAAGGTGTAACACAAAATCTAACTTTATTACTTTATTAATATCTGGGTATGGTTGCTCACAATGCCTAAAGGCCTTGCAACACATACCGATCACTCACAAGCATGAAAGAAGCAAACCGAGCTAACACTCAGGAGTTAAACGCCTCTAAGGGTGACTCTTATTCCAAGACGCGACTCAACGCAGGAGTCTCAATCGCTAATCCTAACGCCACTCTCGAGCCAACCCCACCGAACTTCTGGTGGATACACCGGCGGGTGTGCTGGTGCTGGTACAAACCTATCCCAACGATCCTCCGCTGGATGCGCCTCCTGCACAAGCTCAACCTCCACTGGTTCCTGCTTGACCTCCACAGGCTCGGGCTTCACTTCCACTTGCTCCGACTTCACTTCCACTGGCTCCGACTTCACTTCCACTGGCTCTGGCTCTGGCTGCGGCTCCTGCTGTGGCTCCTCCGGGTCTGGGTCGTGTAGCTCCAAAGATCGCTCGGCTCTGGTCCGTCATGCAGCTGTCTCCAGTTCCCCAATCCTCTGGATAGAGTGGGCCAAGTACTCACAAGTCTGCAACAGATGAGCCCTAAGCTGTGTGAACTCATCACGAGACCTCTGCAGCTCCTGAACTGTCTCGTCGATAACATCCTCTTGAGCGATGACATATCTGGCAAGGTGGGTGATCGTGGCATCCTCCTCCTCGATGGGCTCTCGGTTGTAGCGAGTGTCTCTGCGTGGGTGGTGACGTAAACTTGTGCCATCCAACTCCACAGGGTAGAGTACGAGCAATCGCCTCATCGCCAGACGCGATGTCTCCTCGAATCCCAGCGTCAAATGACAACCTCCTCGGCGGTGATGCGGATGCGACGACTTCGCCTCGCCCTATCCCGGCGTAAACCGTGATAGTGACATCGGGCAATATCGATCTGCCCGATCCACAAGAGTCCCCCAGTAGATCGGCTGTCATATCCTCAAGCAATGCATCATACGCCAAAGCTCATGGCGTACCCTCCAAAGGCGCCACCAAAAGAGTGGATCATCCTCATCGCCAAAGGACACTCACGTGAAACTCGAAATTTTAAAATAAAGCGAAGACGTGATAAATTCAGCAAGGGGTATGAAAAGAGAGAAGGGGTAAGTCGAGATTGCATTATCATCTTGGCACATTTTAGCTTTTAGAAAATAGTTTTATCCTCACTACGACCATTCTAACTAAGGGCCAGTCCTACAGTCAGTATGGCTCTGATACCACCTCTGTCGGGACCCGAATTTGCAAATCCGGACCCTCTGTGTTTCAGCACTAGTCCAGATCACGCTTAGTGCACACAGTCTCAACATCGGTACATATCACAGACATATCCAACGAAATAGTAGAGTACTTTTCTTAAATGTATAAAAGAAATGGTTGATCGACCTTATGGTCGAGTTACAGCGATACGCCTCGCAGGGCGAAAACTTATTAAAATATTCAAAAGCAGCGGAAATAAAATAAACTCGTGGCGCCAACCAATTTGCCACAGGCAACTGACTGGGCTCGCTCCCTAGTTCGTCGGCTCCTCCTGATACTCCTCCTCCTGAGCAGGGGTTGCTTCTTCTTCAACTGAAGTTGTGTTGTTGTGGGGTGAGTACTTTGAGCACTCAGCAAGTCATGCACAGAATGCAATTCTAATATTCTACATGCATGGCTTAGTACAAAGGATAGGCTATGGTTCATGAGCGGTACAGCATTCAAGATAAACAGTAATAGATTGCAAAGCAGTAAAACAGTAGTAGGAATAATAGCTTTCACAAACGTTTCAATCGTAAATCATTTCTCCATCCTAAGTCAGGTTCATCATCTTCAACCCAAGCATTTTTCCATAAACAATTCATTTTCATAAAAATCTAACCCTTGATCAGTAATCACCGAAGCGATGCTCAATACCGTGAAACACGGCTATTCAATAGGTTGTACACTCTGCAGAGGTTATACACTTTACCCACAAGATACACCAAATACCACCAAGGCAAATAACCGTGAAAGCCTTTCCAAAGTTCCATCTAAACCCAAGACGCCGCTAAGGTTTCAACACGGAGGGACTGGTTACCACACCTGGGCCCCCTCTTGCGCCATGTGAGTTCTCATTCCGCTTCTCGGGCCTCACACCACCACGACAGATACCAAGAATAGATTTCCCGGTTTACTCAGCTAAGCCCGTCCCATTACGGAGCTTGTGGTCAGTATGAGAGACTTCAGTTCAAATGCTCGCAAGGTTAAGTCCTTAGTTGACCGAGGCAAGACTAACCAAGTGTGATCTCAATTATCCAAAAACCAATAAAAAAAAAAACCAAATACGACCGCCCAGTTGCCACTCTTGGCCCACCAGAAACAATCTTGCCACATGCCTCAGTCTAAATCATTTTCCCACCCCGGTTCTTTACCATTGCACCACGTGCCATCATCAACTCAATAACACATGTCTTATTCACAAATCATGTTCCATATCTCATTAGGTCAATATTACTTTGGTATTCCAAAATCATAAAATGTCCACGTGGCCGGGCTAAGCATACTACTTCGGTCTACTCAACCCATGTTGGCAAATTATTAATGTCCAACTATTAGTCCATAACCTAGGGTGACAAATGATTCATGGCATACAATTATATACGACAAGGTGGCATACAAACAACTAGGTATTTAACTAATCCCAAAAACTTATTCAAAGTCATTTCTATCAAATTAGCATGCAATAGTTTAAATCAAAGTAATTTGCCCTAATAGGTTCAACATGATCAAACACAACTTGCCTTCAAAAAGTACTGGTTCTGGTTCTGAGCTTGCTCTCGGGTCAGCACTTCTCCTCGAAACCGCGGGCACTTCAACGTCTCACAGCGTAGCGTAAATAAACAACAATAAATAAATAAAACAGAGAGCAACGCAAGCCAAAAATTCAATTAAAATTCACAAACAGAAAGATCACAATTTTACAAATTTATAGAAATTGGAATCACTCAAATCGGAGTTAAAACATAAAAGTTATAAGCATTTGAAGTTTGAAAATCTTGAAAATATCTTTAAATTCATAAATACCGAATTAATCAAATTATTTTTGTAAAGGAAATTTGGGTTTTTCCCGGTCAAATGTACGGCCGTGACGTGGTCGATTCTCAGCCGTTGATCTTATGATCGACGGTTGAGCTTTACCCTTGCGATTCACTATTCCGGAGATGACGCGGCACGATCCGGATCGTCGAAGGTTGATCGGACGGCGGCGAAGCTTCGGCTCGGTGATTTATGGCGCGGCGGCTCTGCCGCACGGAGACGAAGACGACGACGCGGCGCGACGTTCGAAGCTCCTCCGGGCGAAAAGTAATGCTCCGGACGCGCTCGATGGGATGAACTCCAGGACCAACGTCTTGGCGGAGGATGACCGGCGGCGGAATAGGTCGAGATTGCGGCGGATGGCGGAAACCGGCGAGCTCGTGCGGCGAGGTGGCGGCGTCTCGGTCACAAGAAACTAGGGCACGCGTGTGCGCAAGAAAAGGAGAAAAGCGGCGGCGGGTCGGCTCGCCATCTGACCTCGGCGTCCGAAGCTACAGCGTAACCCTAACGGACTTCGGCTGCGGCTAAGCGGCGCAATCCGATCAGAGACTTCGGAGACGACGCGATCTGGCGGTCCATGGCGCGATCCAACGGCTCGAGTTCGGAAGGCACGGATGATTGGCGGCCGCAAGATCAAAATCGGACGGCTCGGAAGCGAAGGCGGGTTAGGGTTCGGCGACGGTTGTGCAGGGTCCGCCTGATGTTGGGCCGCCCAACACTTTGTTTGGCTATTCTCGGCTTTTCCTTTTAATTTAATTCGAAAATCATTTAATCCATTTGAGGCCTTAAAAATACCGTAAAAATTATGGAAAAATTCTCATAAATATTTTAGGACATTTGTGACTTAAATAAAATATTTTCAGCAAAATTTTATTTTAACTTTTCTATTACTTAATTAATTTGTTAAATGGTTTAATTCAAATAAATCCAAATAATTCCAAATAAATCCAAATAAATTCCAGAAATTCTCAAAAATTCAAAATACCATTTAATTGCAAGGAAAGCAAAAATTGGGATGTTACAATGGGATTTTCACCTTCGTGGTGCGTAGGGTGCACGACCCCCGTGGTCTCCCCTAGCAAAAGTCCATGGTGGCTTGGGCGTCCGTCGCCTATACCATGGCAGTCCTATACATTTCCTTGTATGGGATTTTCACCTTCGTGGTGCGTAGGGTGCACGACCCCCGTGGTCTCCCCTAGCAAAAGTCCGTGGTGGCTTGGGCGTCCGTCGCCTCTACCATGGCAGTCCTTATACATTTCTCTTGTATGGGATTTCACCCCTTGCGGTGCATAGGGCGCACGACCCCCGTGGTCTCCCCTAAACAAAAGTCCAAAGTGGCCTGGGCGTCCGTCGCCCCCACCATGGCGGCTAATGTCCTGCTGGACCCAGGGCATTAGTGACAACTTGGGCCTAGGGCCCAAGTTAATGGATGTGCTAAGGATTAGTCCCCCTTTTAGCCTCCAGGCCGAGCGCCGAATGACCTCCGGGTCACCCTTTGCCTTGCTCTGCTGCTTGGCAAAGGTTAACCGCACTCATGCACTCCTGATCTTCTTGCAAAAGCCCCCATCTGCGGGGCAAAACGGCTCTAACGCTCGCATGTTTTGGGAAAGCCATGACTTGCCCCTAACGAGGGGCTTAGTTATTGGTCCTTGCTAAGTTCATATTGTGGACGACTTTGGACCCCATAACAGGAAGCTATTATGCAGCACCAAGCGTGCTCCTCATTAATTCACATACGTACGAACCAATGAAGAACCCTTCGCTTACCCATCATGGGCATGGGTGCGTAGGGAGTTTGCCTCTCGAAGGCTTTTGATGGCAACAGATTATTGTGCCTCCTTACAACTCTTTAAAAGTGCTCCATGACCTAGTCTCATGAGCGCCTCTGAAACCCACTGAAGGTTTCGACCCCTAGTGGCAATGTGCTATTTAATGACTTAGTCTCGCAAGCGCTCCACGAATGTTCTCCATGATTTAGTCTCATAGGGGGTTCCCTTTAGCAATCAGGGGCAATCACTACTAAAGTATCAGTTATATTATCTCACTTGTCCCTCAACGCTTCCATTGTCACATCCAGGGACATGGGGGCTAGTGGTGCAACCAACAAGAAGGCACCATGATACTCAAAACCTTTCCATGGTGGCAGGCCTTGAGCACCCACGCATCGCTCACTCAGGCCTCACTTCAAGCATTTGCCATGCTTAAGCGCAAATGCTTGCCAAGCTGGCAAAACTATGTACCAACTTGGCATCTGTCCTCGTGGGAAACCTTCACTCAAGTAGAGCACGCGCGCGACATCAAATCAAAAAAATGGATAACTCCTGGGCGTTGGTGTGCCTGATGAGCCCATTTTTGGCTGTCTTGGGCACCTACATGCCCATCGAGCCAAAAGTTGGATAAATCATGGGTGCCCTCGCAAGGATGCCACAAGCCTCGTGGCCCATACAAACGCTCCTCGAATGAAGCATTTGCGTAGCATCGAGCGAAAATTGGGCTAAGCCAAATTGGGTTAAGCAAGCCTTCGAAAGTGTTCCAACGTTGGCCTATTGGCAATGCTCTTGCATCCCCAACCATCAGAGATACTGGCCTCCTGAAGTGCATCATGTTCAGGGACATTCATCTCCGCAAGCATCTAGTTGGCCTCTTTCCTTCTTCGGATTGTCTTTCTGGCAAAGGGCTGGCATCCAAAAATGTCGTTTCCCAAGTCAAAGAAGCTCAGCTTCGGCCTCATGGGCATGACGAACAGTTGTTGGTTCCAGGCCTCCTTAAGGGCCATTCCAGCGGTACGAATAATATCCTTATTAATGTCAACACCGACTACACCAAGGAGTTCAGCGCCATCCACCCCGGCAAGGTTCGTGACCTCGGCGAGGGGTACTACGTTGGCTCAACTCAAGGACATTATTGAGCCTCTTCCCCAGTGACATCCCTACCAATGTCAATCGTTGCGCTCTCTAACCCGTGAGAGAAGATGAAATGCTGACTCATCGACGTCAAGCTCTACTTGCGCACATACACGTCGAAAAGCTTCGTCAAGGAGGCTGGCTAGGGCAGCTCTCCTGATCAAGATATACTTCAGAGATGAGGATCCCAAGTAGCCCAATGGCAAGCTCCTGCCGCGGTATTTGGACTCTCCTGAGGGCTGGGGCTCGCGCCCTCGACTGGTGCCCATAGTCGATGCCCTACAATGACATAGGCTGCAATTGCCCCACGCCAACGGTGCTCGAGCTTCATCTAGAGCCTGCACCTGTTGTGTTCGCGCCCAAGGAAGCAACAGTGGTGGCGACGTCCAGTGAGGCCAAGGAAGGGAAGTCTGAGAATTTTACAGAATCTTGGGCACCCACGTGTCCATGAAGACAAATTTTGGCTAAGTCATGGGTGTCCTCCCAAAGATCCTTCGGGCCTATTGCCTCGTGCGGAGGCCTCGCCCCTCGCGTGGTATGAAGTCCAATTTGGCTAAGTCTTGGGTGCCTACTTGCCCATCAAGCCAAAATTCAACAAGTCATGGGTGCACTCGGGCAAATCCATCGAGCCTCATGCCTCGTACAAAGGCCGGCGCCCCTCGCGAGCACTTGTGTGGCTGTGTCATGGGTGCCCTTGCATGGATCCCTCGAACCCGTGCTCGTGCCCTATAAGAGTGCCCGTGCCCATGCTTTGTAGTGACGACACCACACACCCTTGGATTTGGGAAGCGAAAGAAGAAATCCAAGTATAACATTTGGGCTACATTCGTGCACCCCGAAGTGGCATGCTGTAGTTGTGCCCTGGGCGCCCTAGCCAATGCAATGTGGCCTATTGCAATCCGCACGGCTGCACCGCATATGCCCAAAGTGTCGTGCAGCCGCACTACAACTCCCTAGCACCCGGCGCCCCTCGCCTGCATGGTCCGTACCCGGCGGCGCCGCGAGTACCACAACTGCTCGCGGATGTGCACCCTACGGCTAGGAGAGGCCTTCTCCTGGGCGAAGGCGCTAACACCTTGCCCTGCGCACACTCCATGCCCCGTTGCGGCTGCTCCTGGTGCCCAAGCGCCCTGCAAACATCCCCCTGCGACGAGCTCGCTCAGCTCACCACCCTGCCGAATCAGCGCCCTGCGCCCAAACCAGAGGCCCCCGCGGTGACGTTCGGTAAGGGTCTCCGCAGCAGAGATGCTCCTGCGCCCTTCCTGCATTCACAGGACGGGCCCCCACTCAAGTTCCCACTAGCGCCCGTGTGGCCGTGTGAGTAGCGTCCTGGCACCCGCGCGCCCTTGCGGTCAAGAGCTCCACGCTCGCCTGTGCCTTGCAGCATAACCTTCCAGTGGCGGCAACCACTCAGGACGCAACCCTCGCTCATGGCTTGTGCCCAGCAACAGCTACGTCATGTGCAGTGACTGCCGCCTGCGGGAATCATGCCCATGCCCAGGTTTCCTAGCGCCTTGCGACGGCTGCGCCCTGTGGCCCGGCATTCGTGCCCTACGCACGCGCTCGATGGCGGCGGAGGCCTCACGTGCCCGTGCCCAAGTGCGCAGTGCCCCGCGAGGGACCCGCTGGCGCCCTGCAGCCAGGTTCTCGTTTACCATTAAGGTTCCCTCGTGCCCAGATGCCCACGTAAGGAACCCCTACATCTGCGCGCCGACGAGTCCTACCGCCCAGCGCCCGGCAGGCCGTAGCGCCTCTACGCCCTGCTGCCACAACACTTCAAGCTAGCTCCCCGTGCACTCGCCTGGATGCCCATTGTGGGCCTTCCGCCCGGCGCCCGTGCTAGTGCCCCGCGCCTCCTCGCCAAGCGCCCGCAGAGGAGCGCCCCGGGCCGCGCCTCTGTGCTGTGCAGCTGGCATGCTCGCGAGACACAATGTCAGCGCCCAAGTCCACGCATCAGCGCCCCTTCGGTCAAGCTCCCGCATGGTGGGTACTCAGTGGCTGTGCCTCGGTGCCGGCGCCAGGCCGCTCGCTCTCGTGCGCCCCGCGGTCGTGCTCTCTCGACCAAGTTCTTGCGCAGGGGGCGCCCTGCAGCTCGCCCTGGTGTGCCCTGAAGCTCGCCCTAACAAAGTTCAATTAGCTGAAGAAAGGGCAATACAGGCAGCAACCTTAAAAAAAAAAGAGAGCAGAAAAGATAGTGAATTCTTTCTCCAGAGCCCTACTCGGCTGAAGGCCGGCGCCCTGTCGCTCGCGGAGAACCATGTGCCCAAGCCCTGCTCGGCTGAAGGCCGGCGCCCTGCTGCTCGCGGGGAACCGTGCGCCCGCGCCCTGCTCGGATGAAGGCCGGTGCCCTGCTGCCCTACGCCCCAATCGGATGTTAGAGTTGAATCACTCAACTCTCCTTTCTCTCTCTCAAGGCCGGAGGCACTTCTCGCCCCTGCGCCCTACTCGGCCGGAGGTCGGCGCCCTGCCGCTCGCCTCCCTGTGCCCGAGAGCCTGCGCACTGCACGGACGAAGGCCGGCGCCTTGCCGCTTGCCTCCATGCGCCCGTGCGCCTGCACCCTCTTGACCAGGACTTGCGTGGGAGCCCTCCTACGCCTAGACCTTCTGGGCTTCGCTCACGCCATGCCAGGACGGAGGCCGGTGCTCTGCGCCACGCCTCTCTGCGCGTACACGGGAGCGCCCTGCGAAGGCACTTCTCGCCCTGCACCCGCGCCCTGTGGGTAGGTGGGCTGCGCCCTGCGCTCTCACATGCCAAGCCAAACCGAACCAACTCAACTAATAATCACTTGCGGCAAAGCGACAAATCTGGTTGGAGGCGAGCCTTTCCCTAGGAGCTCAGCTCTCGTTTTGCTTCAAGGGGGCTTTTATACTTGCCTTCAGCAGGTGGTGGTAGCACTGGTGTGTTACTAGGGCTGTGAAAAAGGTTGGTGAGGCCCAAAGCAAAAAAAAAAAACACGAAGCGCTCTTTGCATTGATGCGCTCTTTGCACTAGCGCCCTGGCAGAAAACACGAAGCGCCCTGCAGCCAGCTCCCAGAGCGCAGCGCCCTGCAGCCCCGAGCGCCCTGCAGCGCTAATCCAGATGCCTTGCCGTCGGGGTCGTGCTCCATGCCTCGTCGAGCACTTTGCACCTCTCCTGCCGCCCTGTGCCCCGGTGCCCTGCGTTCCGCACCGGCCTGCGCCCCGGCGCCCTGCTCCTCGCATCGGCCTGCGCCGTGACACCCTTCGCCCTACGCCCTGCGCCCCGGTGCCTTGCTCCCCGCATCGGCCTGCGCCGTGACGCCCTGCGCCCTGCGTCCCGGCGCCAACGCCCAGTGCCCAGAACGCGACGCCCTTCGACCAAGGCGCCTGCGCCCTGCAGTGTTCGGGCATTAGCCACCCCACGCCTGCGCGGGATCCCAGCACCTGGCGTCTAGCCCTTGGTCGACGGCGCTATAAGCGGGTCCCCAGCGCATCCAGCGTCTTGCGCCCTGCGCGCTTCGATCCTCGGCCTCCCTAGGCACCGCGCGGGTCCTCAGCACCGTGCCCACATCGGTCGCAAAGACGGGAGAAGGAGAAAGCAAGCGTCAAGGAGAGGAGGAAGGTTTCTGCTGCTTACCGAGAGATCGCTACCTCCTCCCACCGTGTCTGAGAACCGTCCAAATTGCACTCGGCTTAATTGAGTTGCCAGTTGTCCACAAAGATGAGAGTTAGCATCCGCCCGTCATTAGACTTGCAATATGCTAACACACATCTAGATGCTCCAAAAACGAAAGCAATCCCGTAGTCCCCGCATGTGTCTCAAGTGATGCCCAAGATCAAACACACATGCCGCTGCACAACATCAATAGCATTACACGATACATAAAGAGGACAGATTTAAATCATTTTACATGACTTCATTACAACTCAAGTCTTTAGCATGGAGAGTGCTCAAATAGTTAGAAGCCAAGCACTCCAACATGGATTGTACTTATGTAACAAAATACGAGCGGATATATTATAGATAACGATAAACAATGGCACAATTGCCCAAGAGTGCCATTGCAAAAGCTTGACCGCCACAACTACTCATCCGCTTTGCCGATTTATTTCAAGGATAGAAGTAGCCAAAGACGGTCTCCTCATTACCTACAAAATCTGAAAGAGAGACAATGAGTACGGAGGTACTGCAAGACTTACTCAATAATATACAAGCATGCATTTGGCATTAGCAAGGATACAAGGCCATTGGGTAAGTTGTTTTGTAAAAGCATTACTAGACATAAGCATTTTTAGCAATGAGCAAGATACTTAAGCATTAAAGAACCCCTATGGACAGCCAAGACACCCATCCCAAGTTCCATCCTTAGCCCACCATTTTTATCACAATGTCATGTTCAACTTCATATCTCAAGTAGCACAAATATATACGAAACTCTACGATGATGTCCGATGAACATTAAGCGTGCTCATAACCGAGAGCGCTGCAATTCAATTGATTGAAAACCCCCAGGGTGTACATCTTTACCCACACCACACAAGGACCATACGACTTGCACATCCCGCTAAAGATGCACAAGAGGGTACTCGTGACAACCTTTCCAAATGAGCCCCAACCGTTTGAATCTCGTGCCTACAAGTGTGGAGGACACCTAGACCCCTCATCGGGCGTCGCTAGGTTCCCCTTACAAGTATCGCCACTCACACTTTAGGACCACGGCCCAAATGATCGCAGCAACATAAGTAATCGGCTCATCCTTACCATTATTGAATATGTGGTAGTAATGTAAAAGTGCTTAAGACAACAAAGATCAACGATCGGTCCTTAATCGACTCAAGAGGGCCTATGCTTCTTGAGACTCCATTCCCATCAAGCCCTATCACCCTCTCAAGTCCCGTTATCCACATTTTGTCATCCATCACCATACATTAAATTGAACATGAACCCATCCTATGAGCATTTTTGTATTACAAGTTTCATTCCCTTCCCATACCCGATTCCTACCAAGACCTATAGCATGGCTAAGCAACTAATCACGAGTATTAACCAAAACATCTACCCATGTTTGAATGTGTCAAGGTACATGGTAAGTAACATTAAGGTATAGGAGAATGCAACAATTAGGTGCTACCAATATCGATATCCGATTAGCATAGCCCAATGCAACTACCCATACATAAGCACATATAAATATCAATTGATTCACAAAAAGCTGTAGGAGTATGCTTAGATGCTTGCCTTGAGTCTCTTGCTGGTCTTGCTCAACAACAATCTCTGTTTCGGAATCAACCGCGTTACTCTCCGGCACTTCCGTTTCTAGAGAAAGAAAAGACCGTCTAGATTACGATTGATGCCATGAATGCATATATGCATGAGAAATCATGAAACTTTGTGAGATTGCAGCCCACTGAGTTATGAACACAATGCAACAAGAATCAAGTCAATCGCAGTCCATTTGCTCATAGTATAAATGATTCGGTGAGGTTCTGTCCAGATTATGTGGTTGCTGATTTTGTGCTTTAAAAAGCGTGCAGCAAGCTATTAGTAACTAAACTTATGCCGAAAGTGTTCATTCGAATATCAAACAGCAAGTATAGCATGTAACCAATGTTTTAGTACTTATAATGTCGAATTCAAGATGCAAAAATTGTTTGGATTAGAAAAAGGAAGTCATTAATTAAAGTGTTATGTATAACTATTGCTTTAGCTTTAAGTGTCTTTGCATAGAAACAATTTCTACAAGTTGGGTTTGAAATTCCAAGTTACTGGCCACTACTACATGTTTATATGATGACTCTTGCATTACAAAAACTTTGGACAAAAGCTTCTATTCCTTACTATTCACGTAATAAGGTTCTATAGTTCTTATCATTTAGAGTATTTGCATTAACGGTTTTTATATAATAAGTAAGTCATAATTTGGATATTTTTCTACAATTTGGTTGTCCATATATTGAAGTATGATTCTGGACCAATTCCCCCAAAATTTGCGTTTAGTCGAGTTGTTTTACAAGTCCCCGAAAAGGTTTAAGTGATAATTATTCTGCGCAGTTGTGATCATTTAGGGTTTTTCTTGTGATTGGATTAATATGCAAATGAAGCTATAATTAATATATTTTTCCCTATTATGGTAGAATATGTATTGGACAATGGTCCTAGGCTATTCTCTCATAACTTTATGCTTATGTGCGATATTTTACGGGTTGCCGAAAAGGCTTATATGACCACACTTTTAGCGCTATTGCGGTTCAGTTTTCTTTCTTCATTTGCGACTACACCGAATGGGATAATCCAACCATTTTTCAAGGGTTAGTAGGGAATATCCCTAAAAGTGTTTTAAAGTTGATTCCGCGATATTCCTCATTGGTTCAATGTGTTTTTATAATGAATAGTGATTTAGGCTTAATACGGGCTCAACTCGAAGTTGATCAAACTGATGTTATTTTTGTATGGCAAGCTGAGGCATATCCTTTTAAGGTCATAGGAGTCGGTTTTGTCGAATTTGAGGTGCATTTGCAAGAGTTACGGCTATTTGTTCATTTTACCGATTGCATGTTTGGCTAATGAGAAAATATGGCAAACCAAGGTGAAACTCAAATGTTTTATATACTGGTGATCTATACAAACCCAAGATTGCATCCAAACTGGTTTCACCAATTTTTGATTCCATTTAATCCATATTTTAACTATTTGAATCTTGCATGATATTAAGGCTTGGCACAATCAACTTTTTGATGCACAACACATTGAATCCTAAATCTTTTTACAGAAATGGGACATTTGAAATTGCAGGAGCATGCTGGATTCATTTCATAATTTTTAGAGTTAGGATTATCTTAGTCCCTTCATAATACTTAAATCATGGCTTTCATTCAACTCCTAATTAAAAGTTTTCGCGGCAAGCAACATATAACTTTTTATTGCATATTTCGAACCTTTACTGAGTAACTCAAATTTAGGAATTGAGTTTGCATTAATCGGAGATTCACAGCAAAAGTTATAAAGGTTTCATTATGAGGGCTTAAATAAGAAAAAAATAAAAAAATTTAAAGTGCGGAGGTGGAATCGAACCCAAGACCTTTGGGGGGGGGGGGGGGGGGGGGGGGGGGGGGGGGGGGGGGGGGGGGGGGGGGGGGGGGGGGGGGGGGGGGGGGGGGGGGGGGGGGGGGGGGGGGGGGGGGGGGGGGGGGGGGGGGGGGGGGGGGGGGGGGGGGGGGGGGGGGGGGGGGGGGGGGGGGGGGGGGGGGGGGGGGGGGGGGGGGGGGGGGGGGGGGGGGGGGGGGGGGGGGGGGGGGGGGGGGGGGGGGGGGGGGGGGGGGGGGGGGGGGGGGGGGGGGGGGGGGGGGGGGGGGGGGGGGGGGGGGGGGGGGGGGGGGGGGGGGGGGGGGGGGGGGGGGGGGGGGGGGGGGGGGGGGGGGGGGGGGGGGGGGGGGGGGGGGGGGGGGGGGGGGGGGGGGGGGGGGGGGGGGGGGGGGGGGGGGGGGGGGGGGGGGGGGGGGGGGGGGGGGGGGGGGGGGGGGGGGGGGGGGGGGGGGGGGGGGGGGGGGGGGGGGGGGGGGGGGGGGGGGGGGGGGGGGAAAAAAAAAAAAAAAAAAAAAAAAAAAAAAAAAAAAAAAAAAAAAAAAAAAAAAAAAAAAAAAAAAAAAAAAAAAAAAAAAAAAAAAAAAAAAAAAAAAAAAAAAAAAAAAAAAAAAAAAAAAAAAAAAAAAAAAAAAAAAAAAAAAAAAAAAAAAAAAAAAAAAAAAAAAAAAAAAAAAAAAAAAAAAAAAAAAAAAAAAAAAAAAAAAAAAAAAAAAAAAAAAAAAAAAAAAAAAAAAAAAAAAAAAAAAAAAAAAAAAAAAAAAAAAAAAAAAAAAAAAAAAAAAAAAAAAAAAAAAAAAAAAAAAAAAAAAAAAAAAAAAAAAAAAAAAAAAAAAAAAAAAAAAAAAAAAAAAAAAAAAAAAAAAAAAAAAAAAAAAAAAAAAAAAAAAAAAAAAAAAAAAAAAAAAAAAAAAAAAAAAAAAAAAAAAAAAAAAAAAAAAAAAAAAAAAAAAAAAAAAAAAAAAAAAAAAAAAAAAAAAAAAAAAAAAAAAAAAAAAAAAAAAAAAAAAAAAAAAAAAAAAAAAAAAAAAAAAAAAAAAAAAAAAAAAAAAAAAAAAAAAAAAAAAAAAAAAAAAAAAAAAAAAAAAAAAAAAAAAAAAAAAAAAAAAAAAAAAAAAAAAAAAAAAAAAAAAAAAAAAAAAAAAAAAAAAAAAAAAAAAAAAAAAAAAAAAAAAAAAAAAAAAAAAAAAAAAAAAAAAAAAAAAAAAAAAAAAAAAAAAAAAAAAAAAAAAAAAATTTTCGCCTTCTTTAAAAATTTCCCCCTTGTAAAAAGGAGGGGTAAAAATTGGGGGGAAAAAAAATGGGGAGGGTTTTTTGGTCTTAATTAATAAAACATTCTGTTGGAAGGGAAAAGTTGGAATTTTCAAAAAAGGGGTTTTTTTTGGGGGATTGGGAAATTTCCGGAAATTTTCCTAAAAGGGAAAAGGAAAAAAGGGGTTTAAAAAGGCAAAAAAATCAATGCAAATTTAAAAATTGCAATTTAAACAAAAGAGGGGAGAAATTTTTTAAAGGGAAAAAGAAAAAATTTTTTCCTAAATAAAAAAAATTTATTTGGGAAAAACTGGGTTTTAAATCAACAAAAATTTTGGGAACCTAAATTTAAATTTTAAATTTAAAGCCCCTTAAATTTTAAAAAAAGCCCCATAAACAAAAAACAAAAGTTATTAAAACCCCATTAAAGGGTAAAACAAACAAAAAAGTTTAAAAAAGGGGGAAAATAAAATTTTAAACCCTTAATTTTTAAATTTCCCTTTGAAATTTTTTTTGGGACATAAACTTTAAAAAATTTTTATTTCCTTCCCCAATTTTTTAAAATTTAAACCCCCAAAACAATTTGGGCCCCAATTTCCAAAAAAATTTTGAAAAAGAGAAAATTTGCTTTAAATGATAAAATTAACCAATTTAAAGATTAAAGAAAAAATTAAAAAATTGGGTTTTTCCCCCTTTTCCAAATTTAAAATTTTAAAAATGCCCTTTAAAAATTTGATTTAACATATTTTGGGAAATTTTTACAAAAATTAAAACCCAAACTTTAAGGGAATTTGCAAAAATTAGGGAAAACCAACATTTAAATTAAAAAAAAATTATTTTAGTAATGGCCAAACAAAATTTTTCCCTTTACCCACAAAACTTCCCTTTTTAAAGGGATTTAAAATAAAAATTCCCATTACTCAAATTTAAAGGGACCCAAATTTGGGAACCAAATTTTAAAAATTAACAAAAAACAAAGGGAAAAAGGGAAAATTTTAAAACCATTGCCCAAAAAATTTTAAAAACCCAAAACAAAATTAAAACAAGGGAAAAAAACCCCTCCCTTTTTTAAAAAATAAAACAAACTTTCAAATACCAGAAAATAAAAAAACCATGGTGGAAAATTTTATAAAAGCAAAAGGGAAATAAACCCATTAAAAAAAAAACCAAAAATAATTTTTTGCCCAAAATTTTAAAAGTTGTTTTAAATTTTCCCCCAAAAATTAATTCTTTTGGTGGGAAACTTTGGGCATCCGCCCTAATTTTATTCCCCCAAATTTAAAACCCCCCAAAGACCAAAAAAACCTTCCCTCCCCAAAAAAATTTTAAAAAAAAAAAGGAAACCGGCTTTCCAAAAGGGAGCCCCCTTCCCACCAACCCTTCCCTTAATTTCCCCAATTTTTTTCCCCCAATTATTAAAAAGGGCCTATTTAATTTTTAAAGATCCCAAAAGGTTTACAAATAAACCAAAAAAACCCTTTAAAAAACCCATTCCCAAGTTTTTAAGGAAACCACTTTTTAAATAAAATTAAATGCCCAAACCCTTCCATTACTAAAATTAAACATTTTAAAAAAACCAATTAATTAAAAAGCTAAAGGTTAAAAACCCTTTTTGTTTGAAAAATTTTGGAAAAGCTTGAAACCCTTAAGGGAAAAAGAACCCTAGGGCAAAAATCCCAAATTATAAAACCCCAAATTTTAAAATTAAACTTATCCAAAAAAAATTAAATCCTTGTTTGTTAAATTTTGGGTTTTCCAACTTATTTTGAAAATGCACTTTAAGAAAAAACCCGAAATTTCCCTAAATAAAGAGAAAAAACCTTTTTAAATACCCAATTTGAACCGGAAAAAATTTGGGAAGAAAACCCCTTTTAAAGGTTTTTTAAATTTGCCCTTTCTTTGGGGCAAAACCAATTTGGGAAACCAAATTTGGAAATTTATTTAAAAATCAAAACAAAAATTTAACAAAGTTTATTCATAAGTTTAAATTTTAATTTTTATTTAGAAAAATTTTTAAGTTTTTATAAATTTTTACTAATTTTTTTAAACAATTTTTTTGGGTTTTGATTCCAATTCCCCTTTTCTCGTTTTTAAAGCCCTAAATTTAAAAATTTAAAAATTTACCAAAAAATTTTGTTTTTAATAATTTAAAAATTTTTTAAAATAAAATTTTAAATTGATTTTATTTTGGGCCAAAATTTAATCTACAATTAAAATTTTGTTCGGGTTAATCCCAATTTGGTTATTTTCGAATACGGGCTCAACTCAAGTTGATCAAACTGATGTTATTTTTGTATGGCAAGCTGAGGCATATCCTTTTAAGGTCATAGGAGTCGGTTTTGTCGAATTTGAGGTGCATTTGCAAGAGTTACGGCTATTTGTTCATTTTACCGATTGCATGTTTGGCTAATGAGAAAATATGGCAAACCAAGGTGAAACTCAAATGTTTTTATATACTGGTGATCTATACAAACCCAAGATTGCATCCAAACTGGTTTCACCAATTTTTGATTCCATTTAATCCATATTTTAACTATTTGAATCTTGCATGATATTAAGGCTTGGCACAATCAACTTTTTGATGCACAACACATTGAATCCTAAATCTTTTTACAGAAATGGGACATTTGAAATTGCAGGAGCATGCTGGATTCATTTCATAATTTTTAGAGTTAGGATTATCTTAGTCCCTTCATAATACTTAAATCATGGCTTTCATTCAACTCCTAATTAAAAGTTTTCGCGGCAAGCAACATATAACTTTTTATTGCATATTTCGAACCTTTACTGAGTAACTCAAATTTAGGAATTGAGTTTGCATTAATCGGAGATTCACAGCAAAAGTTATAAAGGTTTCATTGCGTAGGGCGCAAATAAGAAAAATAAAAAAAATTTAAAGTGCTGGAGGTGGAATCGAACCCAAGACCTTTGGAGTCTAAGCACTGGAGCACTACCACTGAGCCATGCAATTTCTTGTGACAAGAGATGGTGACAAAATACTTGAGGCTTACTCTCTCTTACCCTAGAGCTTCACAACGCAACAATGGCGAGCTTGCTCTGGCTTCGGTTGAATATGGAGGAAGCGACTGCAGGGAGGGTGTAGCTCGGCTGGGGAGGGTTCTTGGGCGTCGTCTTGGCTGCATGCAAGGCGAGGAAACTCAGGAGGTTGAGCATGCAGCTGCTGGGCAAGAATGAGAGGAATGAGCTCACCGGGTGCTCGGCTAGGTCTTTGCTCGCTTCGCGCTTAGGAAAGAAGGAGGTGGCTTGCTGGATGGCGAGTTGCAGGGCAAGGTGGGCTCAACCGGGGAGGAAGCAGGAGGCCTAGCTCGGCGGAAGAAGCTGGTGGCCGGCGTCGGCTTGCCGCTGCCTGGACGGGACGGCAGGCAGGGAGCTCCAGCGGCTGCTGCTGCAAGTGCTGAGGCTTGCTTGCTGTGTTCTTGCCTTGGCGTGAGGGAAAGTGAGAGGCGCAGGTGGAACAAAAAATGGGCTTGGGAGAAGAAGTAAAGGAGCCTGCAGTTGGGCACCGCCCCTACCATCCAATGGGCGCAGGGAAAACGGCCAGGGAGACTCCCACGTCAGTCAAGATGAGTAATCGTGAATTGGAATGGAACAAGTCCCTAAAAGAACAGTTTTATGCCTTCTTTGGCCACTTAGTTGCACTATCAAACATGCTTTAAAATTTGCCAAACTTGGCCAGAATGTTACCCAAGTGTTTGTGTATGCAATGGTATAGCATGCACAGTCTGAAATGGATCGTAGCTCAAGTTATTGAATTTTGAAAAGTGCCTCAGAACCACAATTCCCAGACTTAGCTCCTGAAAATTTCCTAATGCTGCAGTTTGTGGTTTTCAAGCATGTTGTGCTCACTAAATAAAATAGCTATTGAATTCCATTTCTCATCAAACTTGGCAGAGATCATATTCAAGGTGCATTTGAATGAACAAGGTAACATGCACACAATTATAGCCTTATTAAGTCAATTTATTCGCTTGAGAGAAATGGTTCAGATTCACAAAGTATAGTCAGCTGAAATTCTTCTAAGTGTTGAGATTAAGTTGAAAACTTGGACTTGATGCAACAATCACACCACAAAACATGCAAAGATGATGACATGATGCTCATGAGATTATTAATGTCATGTTTAACAAATTTGGGGTGTGACACCGTGCGTCCCGTGGGGCCGAGACCGGCTCCTCTTCGTAGGATTGATGCGGCAGCAGAGCAGAGCTTAAAAACCCCCAAGGGTAGTTCATGTTTTCGGTGCTGTGAAGCTGGTACAGGGGGCAGCTTTTAGAAAAGCAAGGGAAGAAAGCAAGTTTTCTATTGTACAAAAAGTGGTGAGGCCGGATGGGCTACTTGGGCCAAGGAGTTGGTATGGGCCGGCACCAGGTTCATGGCGGGCAAGAAGCCATAAACAAAGAGCGATTCAAGATAGCACTCAGTTTTGCCATGGCCCCAAATTCGCAGTTGCCTAAGTGTTCGAATTCACTATGGCTTCAATTTTGTTCCAGCACGAAGTTTTGGCTGAGCACAAGAGTTTTGCTACGGATAGTCCTCACAGTATGATCAAGCTCGGCGTTTCTCCCGCAGCCTCCGTAAGCATGTATGCCGTTCAACACTACCCCTTCGGGCGCTTTCCTTAGCGCCAAGGGGCAGGGGGGCTACTGTTGGAGAATATCTGAAGAGCTACCGACAGTGCAACACACAGATCAAGAGACTGCAGCCTGTCAGCAGAGGACGATACTACCCCTCACTTGTACTAATAGACTAGTTATCCTTATAAGGGGTATTTCGGTCATTTGTACCAAAAGACGACACTACCCCTCTTTTGTATCCATAGGCTAGTCATTCTTGAGGGGTATTTTGGTCATTTGTGCAGACCATGAACTCTATAAATACCCCTCCCCCTCTCATTTGTAAGTGGGCTCTCTGGAGCATTATTAAGGAATTACCTCAGAACTGACGAGCCCTCAGGGCCCTGCCCCCCGAAGGCCGGCCCCCGTAGGCTCGTCGACAGGAGTAGGGTGGTCCTCTTGGACCCCCGAACCTGTATAAATCCTCTGTGTTCACTATGCTCTCGTGGACGACGACCCGTAAAACGGCCGACGTCCACCACCTCAGAACTGACGAGCCCTCGTGGCCCCGCCTCAAGGCCGGTCCTCAGAGGCTCGCCGACAGAGTAGGGTGGTCCTCTTGGACCCCCCGAACCTGTATAAATCCTCTGTGTTCACTACGCTCTCGTGGACGACGACCCGTAAAACGGCCGACGTCCACCCCGTACCTCGTGTCCGGTTTTCACACCTACGACATATATATATATACTCTTATATACACAGAATGCCAGAATGGCGC
Organism: Guadua angustifolia; assembly: GCA_036346375.1. Taxonomy (NCBI): domain Eukaryota; kingdom Viridiplantae; phylum Streptophyta; class Magnoliopsida; order Poales; family Poaceae; genus Guadua; species Guadua angustifolia. The sequence continues at coordinate 346,600 of JAYEVE010001205.1, read as the reverse complement.
ACCATGGTGCCAAGGCACCATGATTTAAAATACGTGAATTCAAGCCAGAGTTGGGTATATTTTTTTTGAAAAATTCAGCTTTAGGGTATATAGCCATCTATAACAATTCAAATGAAATGCATTCCTTCGAATTCAACGATTTTGAACGGATTTAGATCACATGCTTTGTTGATTCATATATAAAATCAGCACATACCTACAATCAAACTATCATAAAAAAGGATACTCTAGTTTTAGTTTCAGTTCAGACTTGTTTGAACTAGTTAGTAACTTTTTAAACTCAACATCCTAAAAATTTTAAAAAATTTCGCATGCAATACATAGGGGAAATACCCATTTTGAATCATGGTGCCTAGGCACCATGGCGTCCCAAGTAATTATACTACACACATACATATATTTTGTATGTTTAAATTGTAGGTTTAATCTCAAAGTTATTCAAGTTTGGGATGAGCATTTAACCCAATATGTGCCCAGCTGGTTAGCCACAGGCTCATAGGGGTTTTTTGTCATGTCGTTCTTGCAACTATGTTGAAAAAAGATAACAAATACGATATTCAAGTCATCACCCTACAAAATATTACATACTAGACACAATATTGTGTTAAATAACTCCTAACATGTTTGAACGTGAGAACAATGTGTGTGGAGATTCTACACAAAACTTGCATTCGCTCCAATATTCCCACAACACATGCGCTTCAAAGTAAGTGATTTTTGTAATAAGAAATTACTCTACACAGAAAACTTCAATATGGTTTTTCTAATATACGTCACTAAATTATTATTGTAGAATTTTGACACTCCTTGGTGGTTGGAGCAATTGATCTCAAATTCATTAGAACATTTATTTAGAGGTGGGAATACGTAGCTCATGTGGTGTAAGCTACATTGGTGATTGTGGTGGTTACCAGCACTATTCATGGATGACTTTGGGATTAGTAGAGAAGTTGCTGAGATGATTAGTGATGTAACTAGCGTGTACATTTGTTTGTATCGACATGTTTGTGTATCTTTCCTTATCAACATTTGGTTGGAGACTATTAAAAATTTAGTTCCTTTTTTTCCTTAACTCCCCATGGTATTTTCTATGTGCGCTATATACATGATCAATTGATGAAAACAATTTATGTGGTGTTAAGTGATCCATGCTTGCTAGTTGCTACTAGCTGATTGCCCATGCTATGCAATGGAATCCAAAAGAAATACACATCAAAGTACAGGTTTCCTCAGTATATGAAATGAACAATCAATCTAAGTACACCTGCGCAATACATTTCATAGTTTCTTTGATCAGAAAATCAATGTCACTTAATCTCATAATAGGCAGTGCCATGCGCATGCTGTATCTTCAGTTGGCCCAATTAGATATATTCAGCTACGGGGTTTCTTTTTCATCCAACAAAAGACGCCATCCAAAAGGTATTTGTGAATTTTCACCAATAACTTCTTCCTTGCTTAGATCCAAACCTCTTAATTTCTATTTTGATATCCATCACAAGCATGGATTGTCGTGCATTTGTGTAAGAAACATTAATATGCACTGCTAGAATTAGCCTTTCAAAGAAACACAAAACGAATCAAACAAATAGGTTAAGCAGTAACAGGGCAAAGGAAGAACGGGCTATCATTGAACTTTAACAAGGCAAATTTTATTTTATTTAGAGCAGTAACAGATGAAGAAAACATAGCTTAAGCAGATTAGCATGTGGATCCAAAATGTGATCATTGTTTTTGGGAGCTGAGCATCGATTCTTTTCGTCTACAAACATTTCAAACAACTTCAGTAATACCTTTTGACAACATCATCTAACACGCCTCAATTACAAAAAGTGCACACGTTGTTCAATTAATGCTCCATCACACACATGAGCTTGTGCAATCAACTTCTTAGCAAATTGCTTCTTCACATAAACGTAGCTTACAAATTCAAATGTTAGGATGCTTCAAAATTAGTGATTTTTCAACCATAGATGAAGATATGCGGTCATGGTCTATATCCATCATTCTCCATATAGATCTTGCAATGATATTTTCTTTGAGCTCACACTGACTTCTCTATAGATCACAAAGGATTTTGGCAATGATGTTGCATCATCCAAAACAATCATCATGCAAAGGAAAAGAAGGTTGTGATGTTGCATGCCCTTTTAATATTGCCTATATTATTCCATTCATGTGATAATAATAAAAATGTGTGTGCATTGTTTTCTGAATTATCATTTTAACATAGAAGTACTCACATCATAGACAAATGTATTAATCACTCAATTGTAAATTCATGCTTGGTAATTACTTAATTCCTGTACTAATTCCTAAATATATTTTCTAAATTTCATATGATGTGTTGTTTGGATCTTCACCACTGAGAAGAAACCAGTGATAGAAAAACATTTGCATTAATTAATAGTGAATAAATTCATCTATTTTATGAGAGGAATTCACGTGAAAATTTTGATTGGTGAACGTTTTGGTCTTGGTTTTATGTGATATTCCGAAAATCCCCAAAAAAAACTATGGGTCAGATCGGCCTAGTCAGCCTTGGTGTACATGATGATGAGCTGGACTCGGTCTAGCTAGCCATAAAAGGGGCGCAGGGGGACTGGGAAAACCCTAGCCGCCACCTTCCCCTATCTCCAACTGTTGCCGCGCCATCTCACCACTCGTGCGCACCGCGCTACCTTCCCTAGCCACCACCTGCGTGTTGTCGTGCCTGTGCCACGCTGCACCCACGCCACACCGAGCCGCCGTGCCCATGCCATGTCACTATCGCCGTTCCGCCAACTACCAAGATGACTTAATCTGGAGGTACATTTACCAAATTATCAAAGAAAAATTTATGAATTAAATGGTAATAAATTCTATAGGTATATCAAACAAACCCTTGGAACAAGGCCAAATGTCTCAGCTTAACTTCATTATTTATCTTATCACTGCCATTCAATAATTACTATGCCCTGTTTTTGTTTCTTTACTTGCTTTAGGAACATGCTGTACATTGGTTGAGTGATCCTAGCAAAGTGGCACTTTTTAGGTTGTATACGTACCTTTTATATATTATATCTTTTTATATGGTGTTTTTTTTGCATATTTTCCATGCCTTGTACATGACCATATCTTGCCCAGTTGGCTTATGCAATAGAATAAGTGTTCATTCCAACATAGTATTAGCGCACATGGCTCTCTCTCCCACCAACCCTAGCCACTGAGCATCCCCCGCTGCCCTCCGACTGCTGCCACTACCTAAGTGCAGAGGCCTCCCTTTCTCCTCACTACTCAAGCTTCCACCATCGTCCACCTCTGGATCTGCAACCAGTAGCTTACCCGGATGATCGCCGCTTATCGCCCGCTCTATCACGAGCTCGATCCGTGCCACCCTAAGCTACAACATGCCGAATCCCGCCTCCTCCAGGCCTGATATGTGTCGTCTCAAGCTGTGTTGTGCTAGATCCCACTGTTTCTAAGTTCGATCCGTGCCACCCCAAGTTGCACCACGTTGGATCCTGTCATCTCCAGGCTCGATCTGGGCCACCCCAGTTACGCCACCCCAATTGGCTGTGTTGTTTGCTCGACCGCGCTAGATCACACTGCCTCCAAGCTCTGCTCTTCTCTGCTGTGTTGCTCACCCATGCTCTGCTCTCCTTTTCAAAAGGACAAGCTAAGTCAAGCCCTGCACCGAGATGATGGCTGCTGCTAGCTCCTCCATCTCCATCCCATTCCCTAAGGTTCATTCAATGGGATGAACTTCCAGGAGTGGGCTATACACCTACAGATCTGTTTCGATAGCCAATGCATTTGGAGTCACCTCACTAGCGAGCACCCTTGTCTACCACTTCCTACTCTATTGGCAGGTCCACCTATTGGTGTCAAAGTGTCGCCTTGGATTTTGATATTGTTATTGTGTTTGAGGATGTCGTGGAGATGTACCAGTCCGACCTTTATGCCTTCGAGAGGTGACATGGTGATGAAGCCTATGCCATTGCCTTCTTGATTGGGAGCATGATTATCGACATCTCTATGGACTTTATCGAGCTCCCGTCATCACAACTAAGGTGCGAGCATGTCTAGTTACATTATCAGTAGAACATTAATGCCCCCTACCTCTCTAGTGCTCAGTGGCACCATCACCTAGGTCATATGTGTGGGTCACATCTTTCTTATTTAGTTGATAGTGGTGTTCTTGGGTGCATTTTCGGTTATACTTCTTTATCTTGTATGGGTTGCAAGCTTGGCAAGCAACAACAGCTCTCTTATGGTTGTAGTAATTATTTTTCTGCTTATCCTTTTTTATTTTATTCACTCTGTTGTATGGGGTCTTCTTCCCTTTGTTTTGAGAAGGGATCATCATTACTATGTGATCTTCATTCATGACAACTCTCACCATACATGGATTTACTTCATGGTATTAGAGTCAGCATACTGGTACTTGGGATGTTGTTCCCTGTCCTCTTCAAGTTACTCCTATTACATGCAAATGGGTCTATAAGATCAACACCTATTCTGATGGTGCTCTTGAGTACTATAAAACGTGTCTTGTTGCACATGGCTTTTAGTAAGAGTATGGCCGTGACTATGATGAGATTTTTACTTCTGTTGCTTATATGAGTATTATCCGTATTGTTATTGTTGCTGCCTCTATTTGCCAATGGACTACTCTCAACTAGATGTTAGTAATGCCTTTTTTAATGGCAAGTTATGTGAGGAGGCTACATGCAACTGCCTCTTAGGTATTTTGTTCTCGATAGTCATGCTTATCATCTCCATCGTTCACTCTATGGGCTCAAGCAAGCCCCTCGTGATTAGGTTGAGCTCACTTCTATTGTCACTACTCCTGGCTTCTTCGCTAGTGACCATGACTCTGCTCTCTTTGTTCACACTTTCTCTCATGGTCAAACACTTCATCTCTATGTAGATGACATGCTTATCACTGGAGATGACTCTCAATATATTAACTTTGTCAAGAGGCATCTCAGTGAGCAGTTTCAGATGTTTGATCTGGATCCCCTTAGCTACTTCCTTGAGATTGAGGTCACCTCCACTCCTGATAGCTACTATCTCTCCTAGAATAAGTTCATCTAGGATCTCCTTGATCGCTCTTGCCTCACTGACTAGGGCACGGTGGATACTCCAATGGAGTTCCATATTTATCTTTGGCCCACTACTAGTACTCCTCTTGAGGATCCACTCGATATTGTTATCTTGTTTATAATTCGTTTTATCTTGCCACTACTCGACCTAACATTTCTTATGTTGTTCACATTTGGAGTTAGCTTTTTTCTACCCCACTAAAATCCACTATAGTCACCTCCTTCTGATTCTACGATATCTTCATGGAATCATCACTTGACGCCTCTTCTTCCCTCGCTCCATCTCCTTGCAGCTTCAAGCGTATTCTGATGTGACATGGGCTAGCGATCCTTCTAATTGTTGGCGTCTTTCTATCTTCTGTGTCTTCCTTTGCACTTCCTTGATTGCCTAGAAGATTAAGAAGCAGACTGTCATTTCCTATTTGAGTGCCAAGCCAGAGTTGAGAGCTCTTGCATTTGTGATAGTTGAGGTCACCTAGCTACCGTGGCTACTCGAGGACCTTGGTGTTTCAGTGCCTGCATCTACTCTGTTACTTTCTAACAGCACTAGTGCAATCAACATCGCTCAAGACCGAGTGAAGCATGAGCTTACCAAGCATATTGACGTTGATACTTCTTACATGCGACTGCAGGTGCAACAACATGTTGTTAAACTTTAGTATGTGCCTTCCAAACTTCAGCTAGTTGACTTCTTCATGAAGGTGCACACTAGGGCGCAACATAGTTTTCATATCTCCAAACTCAGTGTTGTTGACCCACCATGAGTTTGCTTGTATATATTGAATCTCTGTATATAGTATTTTCTTCTTATTTACCATGCCTTTTACATGACCATATCTTAGCCACTTGGCCCATGGAATAGAATAGAGTGTTCATTCCAACAGCACTAATATATTCATACAAACATTTGGATTACTTTGCCTTTTTATCTTTGTTTTTTGAGGGAATACATCAGGGGAAAAGACTTGCTGTTGGCAAAATATATTAATATATGTTAGAACTGTACAAATATAAGTACAAAAATAAAAGAAGTATCCCAGATACCGGGAGATGTCAATACTGCAAAATTCACTCTTAGCAAACATTTGGATCACTTGCCTTCTATCATGAGAAATACAAGTTGTAACTAAGAGATGTGCTTCTATGCTTTTTCTTTTGACAGTTGCATAAATATTAAAACATGAATCAATAGTAGATAGTGATTACTAAGGGCCTGTTTGGCAGGGATTCAGCTTCTCCAGATTTTGAGAATCTGGTGAAGCTGAAAATTTTAGCTTCACCAGATTCATGAAGCTGGAGCTGTGAGTATATTAATAAGAGTGTTTAGATGGATCATCTTGTTTACATTTTAGACTAAAAATATAAACTTAATTCACTTTATTTTAGTCTACAAGTTTCAGATCTTAGGTGAAGCTGGAATCTGGAGCTCTACCAAACAAGCCCTAACCCCTTCGTTTACTTCAAGATTTGTGCAACTTATATTGAGAGGAAAAGCATTAAAGCACTGCTCTACAACTAATAGTATTCGAATGAAACAATACAAAAGGAAACTAGTTTCTTTCATTGTTGTGACGGATAAACTGCCAATACATATTGGGTTGCGTTATGCTGTTATCCTAGTCTACCTTTGTAATGAAAAAAAGAATAAATAGCTATTCAATTTACCAAGCTATTCAATTTACCACTTGACCTGCACAAAGGGTGTAGATTTCGGCTGAGCAAAAGGTTAGATGCTTAATCCTACACTCAATTGTCATTTTATGGCCAGCTTTTGCTTGTAACTTATCTAGTTTTTACTTGTTTCTATTTGACTATGTTTTGAAGAGATATACATGTTCAAGCAAAATCATCAAGAGCAGAACAGCAGATGCACAGACAACCTGGCATTCTGCAACTCCCAAAATCAGGTACTTACCGCAGTCGTACCATTGAATTCCAACCATAGATGGACCATGTCGACAAGTTTGGCAAGCTAGAATGCAATGCCATGGTGCTGCCACTCACAAGATATCCCTCTTGCAGGCATTTCGTCAGGCATTTCGTCAAGCATCATGTGTGCAATCCCCTAGGGGCACTTCACCGAACAATACCAGTGCCGTGCCACACGGGCATTTCATCAAACACCAACAGGACACTCCCTCGTGGGCCTTTCCTCGGAGAAACAAATATTGCATTCCCCTATGACCTGTACTTCCATGTATGACTACCCAGGCAAACAACTTTCACTTAAAAGGTAGTCTACAAATTGATAACTGAGAAAGAACTACTTCACACCTCACAGTTCTCATTTGTATTCATTTTTTATCACGTGCAAAGAATGCACCTGAGAAAACAATGCTACGTGTACATGATGACTTTAAACAAGCGTCAAACACGGATGATAAATTTGCAGGTTGTGTAGATCATACTATCAGTTGAGCAAATGCCACAATGAAACTACTATTACACAGGCGGAGGCACTTCGCCTGGTTGCGCAGCAGTTGATTGATTGTTTGAAGCTTCCGTTTCAATCCAATCCCACTTTTTCAGACATGGCATCCAATTTTCTCCCTTCTTTTTCACTAACAATGCCACCTCATCGAATGACAACAAGACATGAATGGCAATGTAGATGAACACAGCAATGACGAGTGCAAAAATGTATGCAGATGTCTTGAACTCCCTGCAGCTGCCTGCGGCATATGCCCCAAGCAGACCAAGCAAGTCCAATACCATTGCAGTCTTCATGGCAAGGAGAGATCTCCTGTACTTGCTTATTGTGTTGTTCAGCAAAAGGATGACCATGACCATTGACGCCATGAAGGCCGTGGCATTGCAATAGAAGAATACCTTGTACCGTGTTGGGTGGGTATCATGGAGGATTGGGTCACCTGCAAAATGGCCATCCTTGTCCTCAGGCCAAAGCCCACCTGATGGGAGGAGCCCGGCTTGGTATGTGACAGTGACTGCAAGAGTTCCAATCAGCATCAAATCTTTCCGCCATTTGTGTTCTGTTCTCTTCCCCCCGAAGCTTCTCTTGTGATTCATGGATGGAAGTTGGCGCTCGAAAGGCCTAGACATCCACCTCAGGAAGTTATGCACCTTGTCTTTTGCAAATGTCAGAACCAGGACTTGAATCATGACATAAACAAACACTGCAACAATGACAAGAATGACGTACACAGATGTTGACACTTTTCTGCAGCTTCCAGCAGCAAAAGCACCCATGAGGCTGATCAGATCAACCAGAACACAAGCACGCAAAGCGTAGCACTTCAGACCCTTGTGACATAGCCTCTTGTTAACAAGCAACATGATCACAGCCAGGGACGCCATGAAAGCAGTGGCATTGAAGTAGAAGAAAACCCTGTAACGGCGTGGGAACTCATCACGGAACACTGGGTCACCTGCTCGGTGGTCACCTTTGTTGTCAGACCAGAAGCCGCCTGGTGGGCTTATGCCAGCTTGATATGTTATGGAAGCTGCTAGAATTGCAAGCAACATCAGAAACTTGCGCCGCTTCTGCAAATCTTTTTCTTCATTACCCTGCTCCTCCAAATCTTTTCCTTCACCATCATTATTCTTTGTGAAATAATGGAACAATTCTGACATGGAATCTATTGGCTTCTTCAGTCGAGTCTTGAGAGCCACAGATAGAAGAACATGGAGTACAACATAGGTGAAAACAAGAAGGGCCAAGATGAATACATACACGGATGTTTTGAACTTTCTGCTGCTTCCAGCGGCATAGGCCCCCATAAGACCAAAGAGGTCCAATGCCATGGCTGTTTGCAATATGTGACGCTTCATGGCACCAACGGTAATCAGTTGGCTCTGAAGTAAGGTGATAATCACCAAAGATGCCACAAATGCTGTGGCATTGCAATAGAAGAATGCCTTGTAGCGCTTGGGATTGATGGCCTCCAAAATTGGGTCGCCAGGAAGATGCCCATCCTCATTATCTGTCCAAAAGCCACCTGGTGGATTCAACCCAGCTTGGTATGTGACAGTAGCGGCAAGGATGCCTAGCAATAGAAGATATGTGCGCAACTTCTGTAGATCATCCTTAGCATCATTGGCAGTGCTTAACATGCTGTTGTTCAATCGAAGTTGTGTGCCAGGCCCTGACAGGGTCGTTGGATTGTTCATGTTTGGATTCTCATTCCCCTTCATAATAAAAGATCTCAGCTTCTGAAGTACTTTATCCTTCTTCCTTCTCATCCATTCAACGGAACATTCTACACACACTGGCTTGGGCACAACAGGTTCAATCCACTGAATGATGAGGTAGAACAAGACTGCACCAACAAGTGCAAAGACATAGATAGATGTATGGACCTCCCTGCAACTCCCAGCAGCATAAGCCCCCATAAGTCCAAAGAGGCTCACCAGCACACACAACCGCAAAGCATTTGACTTGACAACATGATTCACTGCTGTGTCGCTGAGAAGCATGATGATTATCACCAAGGATCCAGCAAAGGCAGTGGCATTGCAGACCAAGAACGCCTTGAACCGGCGGGGGTAATGATCTCGCAGCACTGGGTCACCAGCAAGGTGGCTAGGCTTGTTGTCATCAGGCCAGAAGCCACCTGGTGGGCTTAGCCCCGCGACATATGTCACTGTTGCTGCCAATGTAGCAAGAACCAGCAAGAAGCTGCGATTTCGTTCCAGTTCTTCCATCTTCTCTTGAGCCTCTTGCTCACCTGTTGTGCTCTGTTCTTTCTGGAAAATGCTCCCCAGAATTTCCTTCCAACGCTTACGAATACCCATGAATATATCTCGCAGCCATTGAGGTGCTAAATGCCGGAAGAATACTACATGGAGTGTGATATACGCGAAGATGCCAACTAGTAATACCCAAATGTAAACAGAGGTCCTCACCTCCCTGCAGCTCCCGGCGGCATAGGCGCCCATGAGCCCAAGCAGGCACAGCAACATCGCGAACTGAAGCGAGCGGAGCCAAACCGCATTGCGGCTCAGCTCCCTGACCAGAAGCAATATCAGGACGATGAGTGAAGCCATGAATGCTGTTGTGTTGCAGTAAAAGAACACATGGTACCGCTTGGGGTAGCTGACTCTCATCACGATATCGCTGGCGATGTGGCCGTTCTTGCTGTCTTGCCAGAAGCCGCCTGGAGGTGCCAGCCCTGCCTGATAGGTGATGGCCGCGGCTAGGATTGCCAGAAGCACCAGGTACTTCCTCAGCTTCCATAGGAGCTCAGCCTCATCGGCGCCGGTATTTTGGTCACCACTGCCTTGCTGCGGTGCTTGTTGCTCATCGGGAGTGTTGCCAGGCACATGGCCATTGACAGGTTGCTCTTCAGACTCCATGGAGTCGAGCTCAAAGATTCTTACAGATCTCTACTTTTTCTCTGAAGATTGTGAAATTTGCGGGTTTGCAAGATGGGGATGAGCTATATGGCGCAGGTCTTGGTCGTCAGATACACACCTCCACAAGATAGAAGGGCACTGCGAAAGACAAACAAAGATTTCAAAGCCAACGACAAATTCGCAGTCAGATAATGACATCAAAGTCCGCGCAATGGACCTTTTCAGACTTGCAGGAGCTTAGTTCTTAGAGAGAAACGTTTGATTACTGTGCATTCCGTCAGACGCCTCTTGTAATATTTTTTTTTACAACGCTTGTAACATTTTTTTTCGATGCACGTAATATTTTTTGCAACTCTTGCAACACCTGTTTACTATACTGCATTTCTACTGTTTGTCGAAGGAAAATGTTGCACGCGTTGTAAAAAAAGTTGCACGTGTTAAAAAAAATATTACAACGCGTCCGAAAATCTCGGACGTCTGAGCCAAAGTTATTCCGTAGTTTTTTACCGCCATAAAAACATGGTACTTATGCAGTGTACTCCCAGCTTCATCTAATAATTTTAGTGGACCAGCACAATCAGGCGTGGACCAAATGTTTGTGTTTCGGTTCACATGAGAGCATATTTTCTACATTTCCACCAAATTACAAGAGAATTCTTTTTATTGTCAAATTATGACACGACTTGCACAAACATCGAAGACAGTTTTCCCAAAAAAAAATGAAGAAATATCTACAAATCAATTAAGCCTATCTATATATTTCAGTTGGATAATGTTCCTGTGCAATTCTTATAGTACTGTAAGTTAAACAGTTTTTATAGGTTATGACTATCCGATCCAGCGAACGAATGGTCCGAATTTCTCAATGATGTTTAAGAACAGTGTTTACCACGGTACCAGAATCAGCACAGTGTTTTTAAACCGTACTTTCAAAAGATCTGGTCCATCCAGCAGCCCACGTGCAACTGCTAAAGTTGAATCTCTTCCGTTTCATTTAGGATGCAGCATCTGTGTTGCTTTGCAGGATTCCTAATCCTTTTCCTTTCTGCTCCTCTTTCTGCAAGCCTTTCTATTTTTCTTTTCATCTTTAACTGAACTTCAAGAATATACTAAAAGGCGTTCTTCGTAATTTGCAAATCTTATTGTGACGTGTGAAAGTTGATCGGTACTATAGTTTTCAATGCTACAACAGGTACGCGTACGTGCAGACTTGTCTTTTATCTTTTCAGTTGACTTGACTTGGGAGACTTGGCCTCGGTCTTGTTATTAAGTCGTTGGCCCTTGTCTTAAACCAACGAAAGATTCTTTTTGACAGCCTTTTGGAATTGTCATACGCAATAATCATGGCAGAGTTTGAAGGCCAATAATCATGGCACATTTTGGAAACCAATCCCCAGGGGTGTTTGGTAGTAAGGAATACATACGCTAAATGCCTACAAATGGTAACAAAAAGTTTGAAGTCCTACCCATCCAGTGCCTGAAATTGGTGTCAGGTTAGCACTACAATCTATACTTAACCATATTATTTGGGCAAGCAGTTAATTAACAACACTGACAGAAGTATAAAACAAACATGTGCCTCTGCCCTGTTTGTTAATCATCTAGTTTTTTTAGTACTGCACATAGGTTGTTGGGAGTGTTCTCTGAGTCCAGCCACACTCTGCGCTATGAAATAACCCAAAATTTTCAAAAATGGATTTATTCGAATTTGTCGGATTTATTTGAAATTTTTGCCGAATTTTCTCAAATCCCTTTAACCCATTTTTGGAGCCTTTCCATTTTTGGCATAGCTCCAAAACCCGCTTTCCCTTTTTGTTTTACGCCTTCTCCCCTCCCGGCCCGCTTGATTTCCTTTCCGCGCGTGGCCCACTCGCTCGGCCCGTCCCACGCGTCGCCTTCTCCCTTGTCTTCTTCCTCCTGCGTCGCTCGGCCCGAACCGAAGCCAGCTTCGCCATCACCTCGCCGCTCGCTCAGCCCCGTTTTTATGCCGCGAATCCCGCTCAGTCTGCGCACGCCCACTCCGCGCCCCCGTCCGGTCCCATCCGCAGCCATCGCCTCCGTTGCGTCCCATCCGCCGCGCCACTCGCCAATCCCGTGCTGCCGTCGCCTCGCCCAACCAGTGAAGCCTCTGCCTCTCTGCTGCACCGACCGCCATCATCGCCGCCTGCACAGCGCCGCCCTCACCCGTCGCTTCGCCGTCTCCTCTCGCCGCGAATCCCGCCCGCAATTCCCGCTGTCTCGCCCAATTGACCCCTCGGCGCTCCATCTCTCTCTCTCTCTCTTTCCCCCGATCTCTCTCCCCTCCGTTCGCACTATATAAACCCTCATTTCCCCGCCATTTTTGCCGCGCCAAGCTCGCTGCCATCTCCTCCCCACTTTCCGCTAACTCTTCCCAACTCTCGCCCCCGCATTTGCTCGCTCCACGCTCGTCTCCTCCGTCTCCGGCACCCTACCACCGCCGCGCGCCTCCGCTTTCTCCCCCGCACAATTCTTTCTCAATTCGGGATCGCCATAAGCTCCTTCACCTCCTCCGCCACTCCGTTTCCCTCCCCTCGCCCTCCCCTGCCCTCGCTGCGAAGCGCCTTCTTCGGCTCCGGTAGCCCTCCGCCGTCAGGCCGCCCCGCCGCCTCCTTTCCCCATTTCCCTACTTCTCCGAGTTCGTCATGAGCTCCTAGTGCTCCCCTGCCAGTCCATTTCTGCTCCGGGGCCACCGTTCGCCGGATCCGCCATCACCATCTTCACCTCCGGTGCCGCCTCATCGCCCCGCCTCCCCGCACACTCCCTCCTCCATTTCTCCCCGCCTACAGATTCCCCAACGCCTCCCGGTGCTCCCTGGCCATCTCATTCTCCCTCCAGAGTCGCCGTTCGCTTACGCCAACTCCTTCTTCCCCGGCTCCGACGCTTCTCCGTCGCCCCGTCGCTACCCTTTCTCTCCCGGCCGAATTCTCCCACCACCAGGCTCGCCATGACCTCCTCTCTCCATTTCTCTAACTCTTCCGAGCTCCCGTGCACTATTTCACCGGATCCGCCGCCTTCTTCTTCGAGTCCGGCCGCTGCCTCGCTCGCTCGGTTCATCGGCTTGCCGTCTCGCTGACACCCGGACCCCACCGGTCAGCATTCCTTTCCCTGTCTCCCTGGCGCGTGGTCCCCGACCATCACCGCGCCTCCTCATCGCTAAGCGGCCCCATACCGACAAATTTCCACGTCAGCCAGCAGGGCGCCCCTTCGCACGCTATGCCCGTGGGCCGAATGATGCACACTGTGCGGCCCAAGTGCACAGTGCACTCCCTCAATTCCAAATTCGGATTTTAGATTGGAAAATCCGAAAACCCATTTATTAATTCCAGAAAAATTCCCAAAAATCGCCAAAATTCCAAAAATGCCAAAAATACACATTCTTGACCGTCTCGAGCCACTGAGTCCAAAAATGATCTCCGTTTCGCCATACCAAATCCAGAAAATTCCCAAAATACCCCTGAACCCTGATCCGGCCATTTCTCTCTCGATTTTCCTTTCCATTGCTTTGTTTTAATCGTTTATTTATTGTTTGCATTTCTTCGCGCTAGATTCGACGTCAGAACAACCGTTGGCACGAATCTCGGAGCAGGAACAGTGCAAGGAACTGTCGCAGGAACAAGAGCCGTTCGGGGCCAGACACGACATCGACCGTCTCTCATTAGGCGAACCCCTAAACCTCGCAAGGCAAGCCACACTCCTTGAACATGTTGAACCCAGATCTATTATAGTATATATATATTTCCTGTATTGCATTATTTTTGTTAATTTACGAAACTAGAAAATGTGGTAGTTTCGAATGACATGATTAGATACGACCCAATATTAAACCTGTTGTTATGTCTTAATTCCTTTTAACCCTAAGATACAAAATGTATTGAACCAATCGTAGATGTAGCAATTTATACCTTTATTACTTTTAGACAAATGCTTAATCTCAGAAGGATTGGCTTGAATGATTTTTGGTTTATATAAAATTGCTACGGTGTGGGGACAGCATTGGGCGGACCACGGAAGGTGGATGCCGGCCCAATCCCCAACCGATGACGAAGCCAATGGATGTGATGTGGTGGTGGTACAGTTGGTACCAATGATTTGTGGTATGTCATCTGGCTGAGTCTTTGGCATTTAAGGACCAATGTCTTGGGCAACGTAAATAACTTCAGATCCCGCTCAACCACGAGTTGGGCTAAGCTAACCTCGTTGACTTGGCTCAACATGGCTCAAGACATTGTACTTCCTTTTGAATACCTATAGGAAAGGCTCCGATTTTGGGGATGGGAAGGCCGCTAGGCGCCAAGGGTGGAACGTGAATGGTGCGCCATCGGTTCTCTATAATGGGTGCCACATTATTCGATTGCCAAGGACCGTGGATCTTGAATATTGCGGATCTTGGTTAGCCTCCTGGGTAGGAGCTAAAAAGGGGAAGTTCAACGAAATGCTATGATTATCTCGGTCAGCCACATGCATAAAAGTTGCATGTTAATCTAGTGGCACTAATGACCGTAGATATCTTGTGGGTAAAGCTGAGCACCTCTGCAGAGTGATATCAATGGTATTCGAATACTGCCGTGCTTAGGTTAATGAAGCGGAGTTAATCTAGGGTGATACCGAATCGCTACCAAATTTTATAATTAAAACTTGTCGTGAAGGTGAACTTTGCAAGATAAACCCCCCCCATGATTTATATTGCTATTTATGATTTGTGTTTCAAATGTAAAATAAAAACAGATGTTTACAACTTGCATCCACAATACTTAAACCTGTGCACACCTTGTTTAACCCTGCACGTAGTATTCAGAATTTCCGTGTGGTTTGTTGAGTACGGTTGTGTACTCACCCTTGCTCCCAATCCCCTCTTTAGATTTCAATTGAAGATGGCGAATTCCGGAAGACCGTAGATGACGATGTTATCTTGTCTTGGAGGCCTTGATCTATCTACTCAAGCGTTTCCTGTGGGTGTTCTGTAATGTATTTGGTGCTAGCCGCACCTTTTGTAAAGCCTTGGCCGTTAGGCCCTTATTTCATCTATAAAATGTTCGCATTTGCTCTTTTATCAAGCAATGTACACTTGGTTACCTGCAGCTAAAATCCTGGGTAGCTGCGAAGGTATTTATACGCACCCCCTGAAAAGGGCGGTCCGTGACACGCTAGTTGCCCCCCAAGTTGCATTATTGCATAATAAGCTAATACCAATTGAAGTACCTGACTATAGAGGGACAAAGACCGGTTTGCTTTATATTGATGGCCAACCAAAATTGCCACTGCATGCAGCCCTGCGTCGAAGACTTTCTAACCTCAAGTCTTCCTTTCTGCCCCTAGGTCCTTAACATGAAAGCAAGCACTAACTGCTTATCTTTTTCGGACTTCCATTTTTCACTTTTTTGCGACCACGCAAAAAAGAAAAAGAGGGAGATCAACCCCACCCCCACCCTATACACACACAACTTTTTCCCACGGTAACAAAAAAGATTTTTCTTAATATTATTGAGGATATTCTGACACACAGGGCTTCCTGTGTACACACCGTGCACACCAACTAATAAAAGTCACGAAAAAATCTAGAAAAAATTGTATATATACTTCATAGATTACTCTACCTATATATAAAATTTCAAGATCAAATTCATTATATATCGAGTTACAAAAAAAAAAAAGAAAATTCTTGGTGTGCACGATATATACACGGGAAGTCCTGTGTACACAGGATATGTTGCCATTATTGAGAGATACTAAAATATGCATTGAACTAGTACCTAAAGATATCAAAAGTTATGGAGGCACTAAGAGATACAAGAGTTTAAAGGTAATTTGGTGTTATCTCTCAAAAATAGTAAGAACTCTATAATAAAAGAGACTATTTAGGAAGGTACTAAATTTACGTTGAGATAGTTGTATCTCTTGATACTGTTTTAATATAAATTTTAGTGAAAAAGTCTCGTAACAAAAATGTCCATATCAAGCACGATAAAACAAGATCTAATGTAGGCACAAACCTGGTACAGTAGCAGCCTGTAGTGTCCAACTTGCAGCTAGGCATGATGAGCCTCCGGTACCGCGGTGCGCCGCAGGCGTGCACGGCCCATGGTAGCCGTGCCTCGCGAGCTGGGCTGGAAGGCCACGCGATCACCATTCGCAGGTCGCTCGGCCCTATTCTTCGCACGCATTACGCCGAACACCCACCGGGCAACCTGGCCAGGGCATTTCGCCGAACACCCCCCGGATGGTTCTCCTCGCCAGGCGCGTTCAGTTCCGCCGAGCACCAGCCTCGCGCTAGCTCCCTCGCCGGCACTTCCTCCCAAGCACCACCGTGCGACAGATGCCTTCAGTCCACCGACCAACTACCTGCACGAGACACTCACTCCTCGGCGCCGCGAGATGCATGTTGTGTTGGTCTTCTCTTCTTCCCAAAGAACGAAAAAGAAAATCTTTTCTTTTCAAAAGAGATGTTTCCGTGGTTTCAGACAGCGCGACGAAAACCATTAGAGCATCTTTAATGATACCACTTCAGCTAGCTATAATGATATCATCTTAGAATTTTGTTTAGGTGGAAGAGAAAATGAGGAGAGATATAGGCCGGCTACTAATGTATAATCAGACTATAACTGATTCCAAAACACTTACTCCTCCGTTCCTATTTCTAGGCGTTTAGTTTTATTGAAATTCCGTTTTGTAAGGCGACGCGCATTAACTAGCGCATGCATAAGCAGATTAATTGGCGTGATTACCAACCGCATGCATGCATGGGCGTGGCAATAGATGCTCTTAGGAGTAATTACTAACGCATGCATGCATGAGCATGGCCAATGGTCATTGTATGCAGAGTGAACGAGACATAATTAATCACGGTTAATTAGAGGAAATCCAGAAAACAAAACGCATTGATGATTTATCTTGGTCTTTGCAAAAAAACTTATATGCCCTACATATGAGAATGGAGGGAGTATTATCTATTACATGTGGGCCAATATTTAATTTTATAAACAATACTATAGCTAATTCATTGGAGAGGTTGTCTATATACTATATATAGATGGCATGCAGTGGCGTATTCAGGATTTTGGGTATGGGTAGTCCAACTTGACATAAATTTTTTAAATACCGTAAATCTAACATGCCAATATACAATACAAGTATAGAATTTACCAAAAGTGCATCATGATATATTAATAAGGTGTCTTACGAACATCTTAAAATCAACAACTAAGTATGAAATTTGACTTAAAGAAACTTACACGACTACAATAATTTGAAGAAGATTACAATACTCCTGGATCTTGTTCTTGAGTGTGCTCTTCTGCCACAATTGGGGAAGGAGACGATGGAAAAGCAATCTTCTTTGCTGCATGTTTTCGAAAAAGAGATGCAATATCTCTATCCCTCTTCATGTTTCAACAATTCTGCAATACAATATGTAGGATCGATATATATTAAACTAGCAATCAGAGGGGGGTGAATGATTGCGCGGAAGCTAAAATCAAATTTTTGATTATTTTTGAAACACCCCAATTAACTGATTCGGATTCGACAAAAATAGATTAACCTACGTTCACTAAAACAGTAATTTCTAATGATCCCACCGTTAGATCGATGTGAAATTTTAACTACTGAAACTAGACTCAATTTTCAAGCTAACACAACAAAAATCAGCTTGATCGGATCTATGGATCTAAAGTTATTTTCTTCGCAATTTTACTGAATCAAACGCTAGACCAAATAAAAACAGATTGACTCACGTTCACCAAAATAATAATTTCCAAAGATCCTACCGTTGGATTGTTGTGAAATTTTAACTGTAGACACTAGATGCAATTTAGAAATTAACACAATAAGAATCAATCCGATCGGATCAACGGATCTAAAGATATTACCTTTGCAATATGACTGTCTCAGTAATGACGGGAATTGATCTTACCGCTACGATTTGGAATTTTTGGGTGGGCCAGGGCCCACCCGGCCCACCCTCTGGATCCGCCAGTGATGACATAAATATTTTTTATAGCTAGTACTATTGGAGATGCTCTTATCATCGAAACAATTGTTTGACCCTATGTTGTGTCACTTGTGTGAAGTAAGAGATCTATCTATTATTAAAGCAGAAGCAAAAGAAGATATCACGTTTACTCTTAAATCAAGAAACTTCTATATTAATTGAAAGAAACAAAGAAAGATCTATACAATTAACTATGGTGATTTTAGATTATCTCTCCTACTTCTAATTAGAATTCGATGATGGTCGTCCATTCTTCCTCTGTACCATTGGCACTGCTCCCTCGCCTCTATCACACGCTACCAGATGGATTTTTTTTAAAATAATACATTTTTTATTCAAAATTTCAAAAATTTACCACGAAAAAAAATTACAGAAATATACACCTGTCGCCCGTTGGTTGGGCGAAATACAGATATAACCCAACCAACGGGCGATAGGGGCCATCGTCGCGCGATTTACGGGCGACAGGAGGCCACGTCACCCCTCCTCCAGGCTCCTGTCGCCCGATGAAATGGTGACAGGGGGTAAATCCCCCGATGGTCGGGCAACAGGGGGGCGCGCGCCCCTGTCGCCCCACCAATGGGCGATAGAGAGCTCCTGCTCCTCTATATAGCAATAATCTCTGTGTTCATCAATCAACCGGAAGAGAAGAGAAGAAAGGGAGAGGAGAAGGAAGAAAAGAGAGAAAAGAAGTAGAAAAGGAAAAAAGATGCCGAAGCGTGCAAGTGGAAAGGGAAAGAGGAAGGCGAAAGAAGATGGAGGTGTTTCGGAGTGGTCGCACAACATCGCGTACCAGGACCTCTTCATACCGTTCGGAGTTGTTCCATCGATGTGTCTGTGCGGAGATCCTTGCAGGCTAGTCCACTCCTGGGAAATTCCAACTTGGAAGAGGAGATATTGGAAGTGCCGCAACTACGAATTCGACCCGCCGGAGAAGAGCCTAAAGAATCGCCAGCTGGTAAGAATTGTACGTGTTTCGTAATATTTATAAGTGAAACATTGCTAATTTATATTTCGTGCAGTCGCCTCCGCCACTGTGTGAATTTGAGCAGTGGTTTGACATAGAGATCAACCCCGAAGCCCAAAGGCTTCTTGATCAAGCCAACCGGGACGAGGAGTTCAAGCGGCAGCTTCAAGCGCAGAGGAGAAGGAGGCCAAGAGAGAGAGGAAACGAGAGAGGGCACGTCGTGCTAGAGAAGCCCCACTGGAGGCATGGGTGAAAGGGAAGTGGCCTCGATCCACTTAGTAGACGTGAAGTTGTAACCATTATTTTCCTTATTCGTAATGCGCATCCTAGTTTTATGTCGTAACGAAGAGTGTGGTGTACTTTATTTTCCGCTGTAACTTCTGATCTGAGAAATCGTGGCCACTTAGGGGTTTTCTTGCCTCGTAGGACCCACCAGATACGGCCCAAAAATTACGAAAAAAATCACGAGCGATCTACGCAACGTGGACAACACTTATCAACGGGCGACCTGGTCGGGCGTTGCCCCAGCACGAAGTTGCGAAAATCAGAAAAGGCACTCGCGACCACGAAACCGCGAAAATCGTGGCCACTTAGGGGTTTTCCTTGCCTCGCGGGGCCCACCGGATATGGCTCAAAAATTATAAAAAAATCATGAGTGATCTACACAACATGGGCTACCACTTATCTACGGGCGGCCTGGCGGGGTGTTACCCCGGCATGAAGTTGGAAAAATCGGAAAAGGCACTCGTAGCCACAAAATCGCGAAAATCGTGGCCATTTAGGGGTTTTCCTTGCCTCGCGGGGCCCACCGGATATGGCCCAAAAATTATAAAAAAAATCATGAGTGATCTATGCAACGTGGGTACCACTTATGGGCAACCTGGCCGGGCGTTGCCCCGGCACAAAGTTGCGAAAATCGGAAAAGGCACTCGTGGCCACAATAAGGTCATTTTAGTCTGAAAAGCGGGGTGCAGCGTGTTGTCGTTTCAGTCTGAAAAGTGGGGTGCAGCGTGTTATCATTTCAGTCAGAAAAGCGGGGTGCAGCGTGTTGTCGTTTTCACCGAAAGGGTGCGGCGTGTTGTCCAATCATTCGACGGCGACTAGGTGTGTGTTGTCCAATCTGCTAGGTGTGACAAAGCTGATAAAAGGATTAACTAAGTACATAAGATTAAAAGTACGAAGAATGCAAATAAAATAGTTTGTACATCATATTTTGAATGATTACAATGTATATAGTATACTACCAACAATAAAAAATATAAGAAACTACTGTCGGCCCCGCTTCTGGGTAGCTCCTCACGGCTGGACAGTCCTCCTCCGAACGTGGCCCTGCGAGTACGTCAATTGCATCGGCGCACGCTAGACCCTCTGTGGTCTAGCTGGAGGTGTAGCGTACTCGGGCTGAGAAGGCTGCGTCGATGGTGGTGCTCCCTGCAGCTTTGATGATCCAGGCTCATATGGATCGACGAGGAACCTCGCTACGTCATCCTGCTGGTAGTTCTCCTGATGTGGATCATCACCCTGCTCCTCGTAGTCGTCAGTGCGGTGGAGTCAGATTGGAAGAAGCGTGCTGTGAGCCTCAGAGCAAATGAAGAATTATTGAGAGCATTGTAATACGTGATTGCAATATGTGAAAAGTGCATCTCAGTACTCACTTCCAGCGTGCCCAGCAGCTCCCCCTCTCACAGCCCTGCCTCCGCTAAGCGGCACACCGTGGGCCACCTCGGTAGGGGTGCGGCATCCCGCCAACTCAAGGGCGCGTCTCGCGCTCTCCTGAAACCTCACCAACAAAGAGGTCACCTCATCTCTCGTCACCTCAAGTCCGCTGGTCAGATGAGAGATGAAGCCCCCTGTCTCCTCCTAGTAGTGGAGCAGCACATCGTTCTGCAAAGTAAATTACGAATTAGTTAGCACAATTACTAACTAAGATTACATGAGATTGCAGATAGGATGCAACATACCGAAGTGTGCGCAGCCGCGTTCGTATGGGCGGGGTACATGTCTCTCACCCTAAGAACATGTGCAGGAGGATCGGGGTCAACACGTACCAAACGTAGACGAGTACGGGGAGTGTACCACGCTCGGTAGGCGCGGTACGTCTGCGGGTCGTACCAGCCTCAGTGTGGACGTCCTCCAGGGCTCCTCCACACTCCTCAACCCACGGCGCCATACGTACGTGCTAGGGGGTAGCCCCAGGTGTGCACTTCATTCTCTTCCTGTGAATAAGAAATAAATATAGCGTTATCAGATGGCATTACACAATAATAATTATAAAAACATCGATGCAGGGAACTTACGTGTGGGTCGCGTGGGGACCGCATGGTCGTGTGGCACCGGAACTCTGTCAGAGACCAAACCGCCTCATCACTCGATGGACAGCGTAGCCCTCGACACGACGCCGAACACGAGGAACCGATCGCGGCGCCAAGATACCGCGTATCGTGTGCAAAGGGTGGATAAAGCCACCCGACACCTGAAGCCGGACCTCTCGCGTCTGCGTCGCGGCGTCCGCCGACGTGGTCCTCGGTGAGGTGGTCAAACGCAGCGATTTAACCGGGGTAGCCCATCCGCACCGCCCCGTGCCCACCTAGGTCAGAGTGACGATAGAACGTAACCGTTAGTACTCACAAAAGTTAAAGGAAAAGTACCAAAATCGTGATTACAATATCTTACCCGTCGGTGGCACCAGATCGTGCCCATGGTCGGACCGTCGATAATCGCCATCGCCGCATGCTCAAGAGGTCGCAGGTCGATGTCGAACCACCCGATTGGAACCTCTCGATGCCTACAATTGCATACCGAAGGTGGACATCCTCCAAAAGTCGCCTCGTCGGCGAGACGTGCGCACCCGTCGCAGAGGGCACGATACATGGCGTACAACACAGCTGAGCCCCAAGAGTACTACGGCACGGCGTCCAGGGGTGTGTCCGCGATCTACCTCGCGAACTGGACGAGGTGTCTGTCCACGCTATCCCCATGGGAGCTCGTGAACATGCACCAACCGAAGAGCCACAGTAGGTACGCCTCTAGGTGGCGGCTGACCCTGTACTCGTCCACACCCTCGATGATCTACGACGCCTGTAAATTAAAGCTCACTTGTTATTTTAAGCAGTATATGCACAATTTAGTTTTAAAGGCTAGTTGCGTACCACGAACTGTCGAAGCCACCGTAGTGTCGACCGTGAGTACTTGTCGGCCTCGGTACCCGCAAGTGGTACCACACCCTCGAACCTCGCAGCGCGCTCCCCGGCGCCACGCCGGATCAACGCCCCGGCCACCACAGCACATCGCGATCGAGAGGCCCAGAGGTAGGAGACGTCTGCAGGTGATCGCCATCTCCCCGATAGGGAGATGGAAGGTGTGTGTCTCCGGCCTCCACTGATCCACCAGAGCGGTGATCAGGGACCTGTCGAAGGGGAACCGGCGACCCATCTCCTCTACCATCTGGGCGAGGGCAAGAACCTCAAGCTCAAGCCTAAGAAACAAAAACATGTAGTTAAGATCAAGACAAAGACTAGAACAAACATGTTTAGAAATTTAAATACTGATGTAGGATCGATATATATTAAACTAGCAATCAAAGGGGGGTGAATGATTGCGCGGAAGCTAAAATCAAATTTTTGATAATTTTTGAAGCACCCCAATTCGAACTCAAATTGCTTGATTCGGATTTGACAAAACAGAGAGATACACGTCCACTAAAACAGTGATTCCTGAAGATCCAACCGTTGGATTGATGTGAAATTTTAACAGTAGAAACTAGATTCAATTTGAAAGCAAACCCAATAAAAATCAGCTAAAATTGGATCTACGGATCTAAAGTTATTATCTTCGCAATTTTGCTGAATCAGACGTCAGACCAAATAAAAATAGACTGATACACGTTCACCAAAACTAAAAATCCTGAAGATCTAACCGTTGGATTGATGTGAAATTGTAACTGTATAAACTAGATTGGATTACAAATCTAACCCAATAAAAATTAACTCAATCAGATCTATGGATTAAAAGATATTACCTTCGCAACTCGACTGATGCAACAAATGACGAGGATCAAGCAGTGACGGACCAAATGTGCAAGGATCAGCAGCGCCAGACTAAAAACTCACCACGGACCAATCCAGAAGGATCACCAAATACCACGGACCAATCTTACCGCACAGCCGCCATCTTACCGCACAGCCGCCAGACAAAGCTAGCCGCCACCAAGCCCAGCAATTTTCTTCACGCCTCCTGCCTACACATGTATGCATATCCACCTGGCCCAATACACACGGCCTAATATATGCATACAACCCAAAATTCACACATGCACGCGTACGGCCCGCCTGCCGCACTCACATGACTAACCAGCCTTCGTGTGTGCCGTTCTCTAGCCCGAACGTCCCGCATGACATTCTCGACCACCAGTACCTCGATTCCTCCCTGAACCTAGTCCCGAATCTCAGTTCCTCCATGAACCTAGTTCCGGTCCCATCATCGACCACGTTCGCCCTCGAGCAACACCTGCACACGAATAAACAAACAACGTATCCGAGCACAAGTCCACGACTTGACTCAAAGTCAATCCATGCAACCACTCACATGAGTGCATTGCATCAAACAAAATCCATCATGCTATCACCAAAGATAATAATCATCTCAACATAGCACATGCACAAGCACCACACATGCTATAACCAAAGTCACTTTACAATGCCAATTTCACCATTCAACCAATTTTTCATCACATGATCTCACAATCTCCCCCTTGATGAAAACATTGGCAACACCATTTGGACCTAAACATTGGCATTCACCTCACAAGAACAAATGTAAGAAATTTTATTTATAAAACAAAAAGACAAACAAGGTAACCAAAAGGTGACCAAAAGACAAAGAGAGAAAATCTCCCCCTACAAAGAAGAAACAAAATCTCCCTACAAAGAAGAAATAAAATATCCCCTTATCTAAAAAGAAATCTCCCCCTATGATAAAGAGAAACCCCCTAACAAAAAGAAGAAGTGTGTGTGAATGTGCAATGTGTAACCAAAAATTCTCCCTTTGATTCCAAAATTTCTCCCCCTTTGACAATGGATTCATCAAGAATGCAAAAAGAGAATAAAAGAGAAACTTCTCCCCCTTTATGTTGTTGTTTTCCTTTTTTTATGTACAGAGCATTATGAATCATGCACAAATAGAACAACTTGATCAACAAGTCATGCTATCAACAGTACTTGCACCCTCAAATCTACACATAAACAATGTAGAGTAAGCATAACTAGAAATCAAGTACTATTAACGATTTTTTGCATGGCATGATCTCCCTTTCTCAACAATCTTAAAACCTGAAAACATTGAATTTTTGTGTACTTTATTTGTGCTTTGAAAAACTGATTCATTACTTTGATTGCAACAATAACAATTGCAAGGAATTACATGCACCATCAGCCTTACTTTTCAACCATGCCAAGCAATCACAAGCTTAAGGTTTCATGGTTTCGGTCATATACAACCTCTTCCAAGTTCATATCAAAGTGCAATGATAAGCAGTCTCGTAAAGAAGAAGTGCGACTGTACATGACCTTGTTCTTTGCATTTATCAGCAATCATTTTTTGCTTTAGCACTTAGCTTTCAGATTTAGCACTTTTTCGAACAGGATCAAGATAGCCAAGAAAATTCAACCATGACAAGATTTAATTCAAGTTGCCATTCCATTTAAAAAGTCATGACATAAACTACACCATATATGTATAAACAGGAAGTTGCAAAAACCCTTATAGGATAAACATGGCTTCAAATGACATATGTATATGAAATACAATGCTCAGTACTTTTACCGTTTTTTATTTTCTTATTTTTTATTTAAGGAACACACAAAATAAAAAGTATTTTACACAATATTATAAGGGCTTTCACAAGCTCCCCCTCAAAACAACCATCTTAAAAAAACTTCTTCAAAATTGTCACTTGAAGGAATAAACTTAAAAACAAAAGGCTTGAAAGAACAAACCTCTCAAAAGTAACTGAAAAAGACTTTCACAAAAAAATCCAATAACTCCTCCTCAAATGGATAACCAATAAGATCAACAGAGAGGAGATGATGCTATACATGTGCTTGAGTTATCATGGTATGTTCAATTAAGCATAAGCATGAATCATGATAAGTGAATCCAAACAATGAAAGGCATGATATAAAATATAACATTATTGAACATGCCAGGAGATACATATGAGCATATGAACAAGAAGTCTCATCTCATGTCACAATTAAATATCTGTAGATGTAAAAGATATGAGTATATAAGATAGCTCACAAAGTGGATGAAGAATTATTGCACATGCCTCTTGAAAACCATTTCAAGGGTGAGAACCATCCAAGTCTTGATCCCATCTTGCAAAAGATCAAGATCCACTAAGCTTTTGTTCTCCAACCCGCATCTGAAAAATCTACATAGCACGAGAAGATGTCGAGACCTCGGTACTGGGGTTAGAAATAAAGCATTTGGGAATCCAGTACTGAGACACACGACGAGTAGGCACAACACGAGTATGCTTGTTCACAAAAACAGATTTGCTCTTTCTCGTGTTTCTTTCAACAAAAGGTGTTTGCATCACCCTAGGCACAAAATGAGGAGTGAAATGTGCCTTTCTGAAATTAGACCTAACCTTAGCCTTTTCTTTCTTTTGCTGTTTGGCTAGCCTAAAGCAAAAATCTACTAAGTGTCCATCTCTACCACAATGAGTGCAAGTGTACTTAACATGATGTTTAGCTTTAGAAATGTATAGCATTTGCATTCATCATAGTAGAAGATAACACACCAAACAGACTTGAAAACAGTTTTCTTAGGCTCATTGACAATTTCAAATTTTCCACTTTCAAGTGTCCTAACAACAGTAGGAGCATGCGATTTATGATGAGCATAAGAATCAAAACCTAAACCTTTGTGATGAGTACTGACTTTTGACTTTTGATTGATCCAAAATCATGTTTAGGTTTTTCTTTCCTGAAGTGAACCGTTCTAAAGATTTTTCCAAGTAATCAACCTTTCAAGAAAGAGTTAAACAGTTATTACATGGAACGTCCACTTTTTCTTTCTGCTTATGACAAGTTGAGCATGAAATAACCTCATGAGTGAGCATAGCATCGTCATTCGAGAAACCCTAGCATTTGCATCATGCAACTTTAATTCGAAAGATAGCACATCTAGAACAATGAGTTGTATCATGCAAATCAACAGTTGAACAACTAGCATTTTTCACATGTTTCTCATTCTCTTTCTTTTCAAATTGACTTGGTCTAACCAAAAACATGTTCTTTCCTAAGCACGAGAAGTTCATCAGAATTAAGTCACATGATTTGCAAGCATCATCATCGAGAATCAAAGATTTAAGTCTAGCAATTTCAGCATTCAAAGATTCCACAAAAACATCATGTTTCTTAGTTTTCTTGTCGCGTTTGTCAAGCAATTTTCCAAGACGAACAACAGCAATAGTTAATTCATCATAAGAAGGTTCTACCTCATTGCGATCATTGTCATGATCGCCCCGGTGAAGCTTTCATCACTCCTAGTCATGAGACACAACCCTGTCAATTCATATTTGCTTGGAGTTGTTGTGTCATCTTCACTGCTCTCCGAATCCACATCACTCAAATTGACTTGTTCAAGAGCGGAAAGGACCCGGTGGATAACTTTCCTGTTGATGAAACTCTTCTTTCTATTGCGTGGAGAGAACTTCTTCTTCTCTTTTTTTTTGTCATTGTCCTTCTCCTCCCTTGATGCTTTACCTGCAAGTTTAGGATAATTTGGACGAATGTGGTTGAGATCACCACATTCATAGCATCTTGGAGGGCCACCACCAACTCTCTTCCTCATTCTCACATTCTGCAAAGCTTTATTAAAACGAGAAGAGAGTAGTGCCAAGTTTTCTTCAGGAAATTCTTCAATCTGTTCATCGGTTAGTGAAGACAAGAAAGATAAAGCAAAACTTGAAGAAGCATTATTATGAGACATGCTAGATTGGGAGGTCAATGCAATTGATTCATGATCATTCTTCCTAGCAAGAACATCCAATTCATGAGTTTTTAATTTAGAGAAAAGAACATCTACAGTAAGTTCACTCATGACAGTAGATTCTCTAATGGATGTAACTTTCATCTCCCAAATAGACATGTCTAATGCACTAAACAATTGTCTAGCATTAGTAGCTTCATCAAAGAAAACCCCAACAGCACGCAAATTGCTAAGAATTTTATTAAAACGTGTAAAGAAATCATCTAGCGACTCACCTGGTTTCATCTCAAATCGCATATATTCTTTCTTATATATATCCTGACGAACCTCTTTGACAGTGTTAGAACCCTCATGGTAATCACAAAGAGATTTCCATACCTCATATGCAGACTTTGAGATGGATCACGCGGTCAAAGTCGCTTCTTCCCAATCCTTGGATGATCAAATTTCGTGCTTTGTTGTTTGCTTCAACATGTGCTTGATTGGTTTCGTTGACTTCATCAATCCCGGGTACTTGATATGGTTTGTACACCTTCTCCCAAATTGCAAAGCCCTGAGCTTGGATGTACGCTTCCATATTCGCTTTCCAAAACTGAAAATCAACACTATCGAAAACACAAAGTTTTGTCGAATACATATCCATCGCTACGGTTTCTAATCACCAATTAAGATTAATTAGAAAAACGAGGCTCTGATACCACTTGTAGGATCGATATATATTAAACTAGCAATCAGAGAAGGGTGAATGATTGTGCGGAAGCTAAAATCAAATTTTTGAAGCACCCCAATTCGAACTCAAATTGCTTGATTCGGATTCGACCAAACAGAGAGATATACGTCCACTAAAGCAGTGATTCCTGAAGATCCAACCGTTGGATTGATGTGAAATTTTAACAGTAGAAACTAAATTCAATTTGAAAGCTAACTCAATAAAAATTAGCTAAATCGGATCTACGGATCTAAAGTTATTATCTTCGCAATTTTGCTAAATCAGACGTCAGATCAAATAAAAATAGACTGATACACGTTCACCAAAACTAAAATTCCTGAAGATCTAACCGTTGGATTGATGTGAAATTTTAACTGTATAAACTAGATTGGATTAAGAATCTAACCCAATAAAAATTAACTCGATCAGATCTATGGATTAAAAGATATTACCTTTGCAACTCGACTAATGCAACAAATGACGAGGATCAAGCAGTGACGGACCAAATGTGCAAGGATCAGCAGCGCCGGACTAAAAACTCACCACGAACCAATCCAGAAGGATCACCAAATACCACGGACTAATCTTACCAAGACAGGTAGCCATCTTCAAGCTTACCGCTAGACAAAGCTAGCCACCACCAAGCCCAGCAATTTTCTTCACGCCTCCTGCCTTCAAGCCGCTAGTCGCCGTGTCGTTGCTCCGTGTGCTACAAGTCTGAACTTGTTCAACAAAAGTTCGAATAACGCAGAACAACAAACCGAGAACTTTTGGCAAAACAGCAAAGTGATGAACACGAAATTTGTGCTGCAATGCCGCCGCCACTAATCTTTCTAGTCGCTAGGAAAAACTATGGTCGCATGAAAAATGGCAGTCGCCGCCCAAAAGCACAATTCATTGAATAGGTTTCAAATCCTTTTATACAACTCAAAATCCTAACACATGTATGCATATCCACCTGTCCCAATACACATGGCCCAATATATGCATACAACCCAAAATTCACACATGCACGCCAGACGCTTCGCCCACAGACTCACGTGACTAACCAGCCTTCGTGTGTACCATTCTCTAACCCGAACGTCCCGCATGACATTCTCGACCACCAGGACCTCGATTCCTCCCTGAACCTAGTCCCGAACCTCAGTTCCTCCATGAACCTAGTTCCGGTCCCATCATCGACCACGTTCACCCTCGAGCAACACCTGCACACGAATAAACAAACAACGCATCCGAGCACAAGTCCACGACTTGACTCAAAGTCAATCCATACAACCACTCACATGAGTGCATTGCATCAAACAAAATTCATCATGCTATCACCAGCATAATAATCATCTCAACATAGCACATACACAAGCACCACACATGCTATAACCCAAGTCACTTTACAATGCCAATTTCACCATTCAACCAATTTTTCATCACATGATCTCACAACTGATTTGTTACCTGGGGATCCAACGATCATCGAGCGTCCAGGGGTACTGCGGTACCCTAGGTCGAAGAACGCCGAGCTGCACAGGGTCCCCTCCCTCCTCTGGAACAGCAGTGGCGAAGCGGGCACGGTGACGACGATCAACGACCGAGATCCAAAGAACTCAAAGGGCCACTCGTCATCTCCATGTTTGGTGAGCCATACCAGAAATTACAAAATGAAAGTTATAATTAAAACACATATAAATAAAAGCGTACGTAAAACTATACAAGCATCACAACATTATATTGAAACAAATACACACATAAAAAATGGAGAAGCTTATAACAATATATTAAAACAATTCCAATAATTTGTCAAGACACAACACTCACAACTGCAAGGTAAAAAACATAGTTCATACAACACACGTTACATCGACGAAATACAAATTTGACATATGGCATATGATAATTCAAATTACTTGTCATCTCAGTGCGATGGCGTGCGGCAAAGACTCCTCGCAGAGGATGATCCTTCCCCCACCGTCGGGTGACGATCTCCTCCTTCATCTTCTTCGTTTTGTGCCTGGCAATTCTTGAACGTATGTCCTGCTTGGTTGCACAATAAATATTTCTTCACGCGTTTGCCAGCTTTTGACTCATCCATGTCAATTCTGATACGCCTTGTTTTTCGACGCTCTGCTTTCCCTCTTATCGCATCAAAATCAGGGACCCAGAACCTTTGATCAACACTAGGAGTTGTGGTGAAAGAACCCACAACCCCATAACCATAAAGCTCCTCGCTCCAAGTTGCCATCACCCTGTCCTTCGTAAAATACTCAGATAAATATGTACCAGGTTGCATTCCAAATAAAGCACATGCGACTATGACATGAGAACATGGCCTGTGCAAAAGGTATGGCTTGTTGCACGAGCAATTTCACTCAGCCTGTAAGATGCACTTCTGGGTGACAACCTTCTGGTTGGTTCCACGCCGTCCTTTATACCTGCAGATCACCTCGAAGCGCAGTGTCCGTGCACCAACTTTGATAGCTCTATGTTTGGCCGCCTTCTAACTCTTCACATCCATATATTTAGTGATCATCGAAGAGTACAGGAACTTCTCATCTCTCATTACTATGTCAGCAACTGCATGCCTGTCCACAAAGTACTTGGTTGTACCCCTCAGCACTCCCTCGACAATTCCTACCAACGGAAGACACCTTATGCCTCGCATTATCCAGTTATAAACTTCTGCAAAGTTAGTGATCATCACACCGTATCTGGCACCATGTGTGTCATATAACAGTGACCACTTCTCTTTCGATTCGTGCTTGATTCAGTCCGAGAAATATTTGATTGGTCTTTGCCTCCGACGACGATTAGTCGCCTCATCCTCTGTTGGCAGGGGGAAAAGAGGCTCCGCTTGCTCCTGTGTTCCACTGCCAGTAGTGTTGTTCGTCTGCTCCTTGTGTTTTCTGGTCAGCTCGTCAAGATTTTTCCACAGAGTTCGGAACTTGCTCTCCTGGTTCTGTTTACATAGTCTTTTGAACATGTTCATCAGTTCCTTGTTCCTGAATTGCTTATAGAAGTTTACAACCAAATGCCTCATGCACCATCAACTCTGCAAGTCAGGCCAAGGAAATGGCTCCTCCTCCCCTGTTTGCAACTGGTTGATAGCACTAAGCAAACCAGCATGCCTGTCATGCAGCACGCACACATCTTGACGAGTTTTGACCACCCCGATCTTCAAGTTCCGCAGGAACCACAGCCAACTCTCGTAGTTCTCGCTTTCTACAAAGGCAAAGGCAACAGGCAGAATCTAGTTGTTTCCATCAACGCCCACAACTGTCAATATTTGCCCTCTGTATTTCCCGGTCAAGAATGTGTCGTCCATGCACAACAATGGACAACAGTGATAGAACGCCTTAATGCAAGCTCCGAATGCGAAGAACACTCTCCTCAGATGCCTTTTAGTTGGCCACTTGGTTGACGGACAGTCTTGATAATCATAGTAGGTCCCAGGATTTCTTCCCTGAATGCAACTAAGCAGTGCAGGTAGGTTGTGGTATGAGTCTTCAAACTTCCCAAACCTTATTTCTAATGCCTTCTGTTTCGCCCTCCACGCCTTCCCATAGTTAATTGTGTACTGATATTTATTCTCGATTGCTCGGATAATAGCACGGGGCTCAAAACTCAGGTTCTCCACTATCTCTGTGTACATGATGTTCGCCACATACCCGGATGACAGGTTCCTATGAGCTATCACTGTTTCCTCAGTCATACAGCCATGCTGCTCAACCTTCGAACAAAGCCAATGGGTGCCCCATTTGGGCTTGTACGCGTGCGCTCTCCACGGACACCCATGGATCTCACACACCACGTTGTAGCAAGTTAGGGTGGATTTCTTAACCCTGAAAGTCTTTCTTAATGATAAAGCTCAATCTTTCACAGCATCCTGTACAGGCTCTTTTGTCGGGTACATACTGTTAGGCCTAACCTCATTATCACTATACTGCCAAGGTAAATCGTTGCTTTCATTAACAACCAGCTTATCAAATTGATGCGTGCTCCAGTCGGCTGGCACAAACGACTCCGTACCTCCATCTTTCTCATCCGACTCATCGTCGTCCTCCACTTCTGCTCTACTGTACTCACGGTCTTTCTCTTCCATCCTAGCTGTTATTTCATCAATTTGCTCACCTTCGTCTACCTGTCCCCGTGCTTCTTGTCCAATATTTTTATCATCCTCCCTAAACTCAACCTGTTCACCACTTTGGCAAATGAGGTCATCGTTGCATTGCTGAATATGCTGCTCACGGTTAGATTCTCCAATTTCGATGTCACCGAAACTGAGCTCATTTTGAGGCTGACTACACTCACCGGCGTCCAACTACTGCTGGGGGCAACATCCCTGTCATATGCTTGCACTAAAAACACCCGATTCCATCCCCGTTGCTCTGCCCCCCTCACATATGATCTCCACGATGCGGATCCCTTCAGCTCAACTAGCTCCCAGTAAATAGGGTCGTTTCGCATACTTCATAGGCAAAATACCTTCAACTCGCACTTCTCTTGTTCCATCCGAAAAGTATAATACAACCATTTCAACACAGAAGCAAATGTGCGCTCCTCGACTCTACTCAAACTTCTGTCCACATACTGGAAGTTACTTAGATCCGCACCCTTTAAACCACACATGACAACCCCTTCTCCATAATAGATTCTAAATGAAACTCGTTCTGCCATATCTGCGAATCCATTCATTCACCCACGAATTAATTACTTTCTGTAAAAAATACTATGACACCTAACATAACTATACCTACATGCTACAAAAATATAGATCTAACCATAAAAAACATCTACATTCCTAAGAATATATATCGACGTACTTCTATCCGTAAAAAACATCTACATTCCTAACAACATATAGATTACCTAGATCTAACCACATTTCCATGAATATATATCGAGATACTCCTATCCGTAAAAAACATCTAAATTTGCTAGATACAGGTAATCTACCATAATTTCTAATCTACCATAATTTACTTAGATCTAAATTTACCTAGATCTAAAATTATTTCTAAATTCGCTAGATCTAAATTTACCTACATCTAAAATTATTTCTAAATTCGCTAGATCTAGGTAATCTACCATAATTTCTAATCTACCATAATTTACTTAGATCTAAATTTACCTAGATCTAAAATTATTTCTAAATTCGCTAGATCTAAATTTACCTACATCTAAAATTATTTCTAAATTCGCTAGATCTAGGTAATCTACCATACTTTACTTACATCTAAATTTACCTAGATCTAAAATTATTTCTAATCTACCATAATTTACTGCTAAAAAATTAAACAACCAAAATTTACCTCAAAACAGTCGCGCAGAACCTTCCCTCTCTTCTCCCTCTCCTCTTCTCCCTCTTCCTCTTTCTTTCTTCCTCTATTTCTCCTCCGTTTGCACAAATGAGGGCGATTTTAAAACTGTCCCCTGTCGCCCGTTGGTGGGGCGATAGGGGCGCACCCCTATCGCCTCGACCATCGAGATTTACCCCTATCGCCATTTCATCGGGCGACGAGGTCGGGGTGACATGGCCTCGTCGCCTGTCGATTGCGCCGACGATGCCCCTGCTGTTGCCGTTGGTTGGGTTATATCAGATTTACCCAACCAACGGGCGACAGGGGTATATATTCTGTAATTTTTTTCGTGGTATATTTCTGAAATTTTAAATAAAAAATGTATTATTTAAAAAAAATTCCTGCCAGATGTGCCCACAACAACCCGTGATCTCTTTGAGCAGCCATCGGCAACTCTCTCTCACGAAACTGCCGCCAACTCCCTCCCCAAATCTCGTGCCGTCGCCGCCCCTCGCCCAGCCTCTCGCGTTGCTTCCGCACCCTCCACTATCCAACCGTTCGTGTGCAACCCCCTAGCCACCGGTATTGTGCATTCCCCTTTTCTCACTTGCTCTCCTCGCCATACATGCCGCCGTTGCCATCCCTTCACTCGCTCGGCCATCCTTATCTCCTCCCATGTTGTGTCAGGTCTGAAGCTAGGAGGAAGAAGCATAGTTCAGAGTCAGTAGCGTTTCAAGCAGTGTTGCCGACTTCCCGTTAATGAAGATCAACGGTGGAGATAGGCAGGCGGTATCCAAGATCGAATCCAAGGGCTAAATGAAGAGATACAGTAATTTCAGCACAGTTAATGTAATTTTGTTTTGTCGTTGTTTTGTCGTTAAGCATAGTTACCGCGTTTATTGAATTTACTTTCACCTTTCTATTACAATGGAATCTTTCGGTTGTGAACTAAGTATTAAAGCTGGAATGAGAAACAAGAAGGGCAGGACTCCGCATATCTTTTTAGTCGTATTCTTATTCTTAGTTTCTTGGTAGATTGATGTTCTTCTGGTTTTCGTAGTTGCTGTGCTTGATTTTGTGCTGTTGTGTTGCCGATTGTTGTTCGGATTGAGTTGGGGTCCTGACATTTTGGTATCAGAGCATCGATCTGCTTCGTTTGGCGTCTGGGTTGTGGTTGGGACGGGGTTGGTGCGACCGTAAAATCCCCTGATCGGTGTGAGTTATCTGTGATCTGGAGATGGATGTGCAAGGTGAAATCGAGAAGATTCAAGCTGATGTAGAATCTCTTAAATCTGATATCTCGGAAATCAAGAGTTTGCTTACGGGGAGAGTTCAACCAGTTGATCACCTGATGGATCAGCAGAGTCCATGGGTGAATGCAGAAGGGAATATATCACTAATTTTGACTGAGATGAACCGAGCTGGGCTACAGGTGGGGTTCTCAGGCAGTCCGATGGAGGCATCTGGAATCACAGGAAGCCAAGCTATAGGTACTAACATTCTTCCTGTCTTTACTCCTGCAACTAGAACTTCTGCTTATCCATTCTTGAGAGGTTCCAATGGAGGTGTTTCTGTGGGGAATATGGCGTTCATGGGTACTCATCTACCACCACCGGTATATCAAGGGCCTCATGTGAGTGGTGGTGGGGTACAATTACCTGGTTACTGTCATCCTGCTTTGTCCCCAGGAATGCCCTCTGGGAATATATTCAATGGAGTCAATGTGCCAACACATATGCATTATCCAGGAGTTCAAGTCATTGATGCTCAAAGAACGGCTTATGGTGGAGAAAATCATAGTGGCCATCATTATGCCGAAGCCATCATTAAAGGGCCAAAGCTAGAATTATCTTCCTTTGTAGGAGAAAATCCTATTGGATGGATTGATCAGTGCGAGAAATTTTTTGAGATGGCTGGGACACCGAGTGATCAGTGGGTTAATTTGGCGGTCGGACATCTAATTAGCTGGGTCAACACTTGGTTCAAGGGGACTGGCATCTTGTGGCAGTCTATCAATTGGGCGCAGTTTTGTGCGATTCTGTGTGATCGTTTTTCTGAAGGTAATGCTCATGAGGCAGTGGAGAAGTTGCTGAGCATGAAACAACTTAGTACTGTGGCAAAATATATTGATTACTTTGAAAAATGTGTGGAACTTGTTAAAAGAGATCATGCATATCTTCAGGAGAATTTTCTATTGAGCTATTTCATTGGTGGGCTCAAGGATGAAATCAAATATAGCGTCAGTAGTCATCAGCCAAGAGGGTTGTTGGAGGCGTACTGGTTTGCAAAGCTTGAAGAAAAAGTGGCAGGCGCAAGAAGAACTGGCTCAGCAGGAGGAGGTGTTAAACAGAAATTCAATGCGCCTATGAGAACAATGAAAAATATTCAGCCAAAAGCAGAAGCCAAAGTCAATCAAAGGGATAATAACCTTGTCAAAACTAGAAAAACTTGCTGGCATTGTAACGAACCCTGGAATCCTGGTCATAATAAAAAATGCAAAATCCGGAATGCATTACATTCTTTACTAATGCATGGTGAGGAAAGAAACAGCACAGCTGAAGAAGAGGAAGAACCAGGGGAGCTGACAGGTTCGGTTATGGCACCAGGTAGTCCTGACAATATGAATGGGGAGGATCACACTGACCAAATTATGTAGATTTCAGCTTATGCTGTGCATGGCATTGATGGACCTGTGACATTTTCCTTGGTGCTAGATTTGGGAGCTAAACAAGTCATAGCACTTGTGGACAGTGGAAGCACTAATACATTTATGAACTAGGATCTGGCTGTGGGAAGTGGGTATATTCTCAAAACAATGCCAGTAAGAATAGTTACGGTGGTAGGAGGGGGAGTATTAACTTCAGATGCAACAGTAGAAAATGTGGTGTACATAATACATAATACTGAATTCATATCTTCATTCAAATTGCTGAAATTAGGAAATTATGATATTATTCTTGGAGCAGACTGGATATATGAATACAGCCCCATCTCATTAGATCTCAAGCAGAAACTCTTGATTATAACCAAGAATGGTCAACAAATTCAGTTCCAAGATTGTACACAATTAGTTGACAAACATATGTTGAATGTCGATCAATTGGAGAAGGTAATTCGGAAAAAAGGGATGGGATTACTGGTTCAAGTCAACTTGGTAGAAATTAATGTTGCAGAAACATTGAAACATCCTAATATCGAGATTGAAGCTATTCTGCAAGAATTTGCTGATGTTTTCGCTGAGGTTAAAGGACTACCTCCTTGTCGTGATGTGACCACGTAATTCATTTGAAGCCTGGAGCAGAGCCTCCAAATTTGAGGCCTTATAGGGTGCCTCATCATCAATGTACTGCCCTTGAAGAAATCATCAGAGACATGTTGAAATCAGGAGAAATCCATCCATGTTGTAGTCCTTATTCTTCACCGGTTGTCATGGTGCACAAGAAAGATGGGGCTTGGCGATTATGCATTGATTTTCGGCAATTGAATGCGCTCACAGTTAAAAACAAATTTTCGATGCCGGTGATAGAAGACCTGATTGATGAATTACATGGAGCAAGTGTATTCTCCAAATTGGACCTCAGATTGGGGTATCATCAAATTCGCATGAGAGAGGAGGACATTCCTAAAGCAGCTTTTAAAACCCATTTGGGTCACTACGAGTATACGGTAATGCCCTTTGGTTTGACGAACGCCCCACCTACTTTTCAAGCTTTGATGAACACCGTGTTTGCCGAGCATATTAGAAAATTTATATTGGTGTTTTTTGATGATATATTGATCTATAGTAAAAGTTGGAATGATCACTTGGATCATCTCAGGGCAGCTTTGCAAATATTGAGAGAACATCAATTGAAGGCCAAACAGAGCAAGCGTGTTTTTCGTGTCGACACTATTGATTATCTTGGTCATACAATTAGTGTGGCTGGGGGTGGCTACTGATAAGAAGAAAATCTCAGATATCTTGAACTGGCCAGTTCCTAATTCTATCACCAAACTGCGGGGATTTCTCGGGTTAACTGGCTATTATCGAAGATTCGTGAAAGGTTATGGTCAGATTTGTCAACCTCTATTTGAGTTGCTCAAGAAAAACAACTTCTGGTGGGGTTTAGAACAAACCAAAGCTTTTGAACATTTAAAAAACAGTATGACTACTTGCCCAGTGTTAGCATTACCGTATTTTAACAAACCTTTTCAGTTGGAAGCCAACGCTTGTAGCACTGGTATTGGAGCAGTTCTTATGCAAGAAGGCCATCCAATTGCATTCTTCAACAAAACTTTAGGGCCTCGAGCTGCAGCCAAGTCGATATATGATAAGGAGGCCATAGCAATATTGGAGTCTTTGAAAAAATGGCGCCATTACTTGCTGGGAAATCGTGTGATCATCAAAACGGACCAGCGAAGCTTGAAATTCATCACGACTCAAAAATTGGTTGAGGGTATTCAGCATAAGCTTATGTTGAAGCTTCTGAAATTTGATTTCTCAATTGAATATAAAAAGGGCAAGGAAAACCGTGTAGCAGATGCTTTATCCAGGAAAGACAACCCGTGTGAAGTTGAAGGGCAATGTGCTGCGATTACTCAGGTGATTCCTGAGTGGATTGGAGATGTTAAAGCAAGTTATGAGCAAGATGCAAAAGTAGAGCAGATTCGGAATGAGATTCATTCTGGGAATAGCTCTGGTAGCAAGTATAAGATTGAATCAGATATCATCAAATACAAGGGGAGAATTTTTTTGGGGGAAAAGACTGATCTCAGAACCAAGTTGCTAGAGTCTTTCCACACTTCTTCATTTGGGGGACATTCAGGTATGAGAGCAACCTACCATCGTATCAAGAAAATCTTTTATTGGCCAAAGCTTCAGAAACAAGTAGAGCAGTTTGTGCGTGAGTATCCTGTATGTCAGTTGACAAAACCTGAGCTAGTCCACTCCCCAGGAATGCTTAATCCTCTGGAAATTTCCGAAATGGCTTGGACTCACATTTCAATATACTTCATTAAGGGCTTACCCAATTCAAAGGGGAAATAAGTTATCTTGGTGGTTGTTGATCGACTGACAAAATACGCCCATTTCATGTTGTTAGCACACCCATACACAGTGCCCCAAGTGGTACAGCTTTTTGTTGATAATATATTCAAGTTACATGGCTTGCCTCTTGCTATTGTCACTGACCGGGATTGAGTTTTTATCAGCCGACTCTTCCAGGAAGTATTCAAATTGTTGAAAGTGTCTCTCCATTTTAGCACGGCCTATCATCCACAAACGGATGGCCAGACCGAGCGTGTTAATCAGTGTTTGGAGGCATACTTGCGTAGCATGGTCTTTCAAGAACCGAAGCATTGGGCCAACTGGTTGTCTCTGGCGGAGTGGTGGTATAACACATCATATCACACATCACTTAAAACTACTCCCTTCCAAGCTTTATATGGTTATCATCCTCCACAGCTGGCTGAATTTTCGATTCCATGTGGTGTAACAGAGGAAGCTAAGGGTACGGTGGAAGAAAAGAATGAGATGATTAAGAAACTGAAAGAGAATTTAAGTCAAGCGCAGGACAGAATGAAGAAATTCGCAGGCAGATTGAGGTCGGAGAGGAGTTTGGAAGTAGGGGGCATGGTTTATTTGAAGATGCAACCGTATCGCCAAAATGCTTTTGGTCTGCGTGGCTCACTGAAACTCAGGTCAAGATATTATGGGCCCTTCAGAGTTATGGCTAAAATCGGGTCAGTAGCATACCGTTTGCAATTGCCTTCGGATTCAGCCATCCATCCTGTGTTTCATGTAAGTCAATTAAAGAAGCATGTTGGCAAGAAAGCAATTCCACTGCCAGGTCTACCTCTGGTTGATGACAACGGCCATATTAAAAATGAGCCGATCGCTGTGCTGGACCGGCGTATGGTTCCTCGGAAGGGAGTAGCAGTGACACAATGGCTAATACATTGGGCTAATCTTCCGGAGCAGGATGCGACGTGGGAGGATGCTGGGTTCATCCAGAATACTTTTCCTCAGTTCCAAGCAGTGTTCAAGAGTTCGCTCGGCGGATTCGTTGCAGTTAGGCACCGCCAAGCGCCAAGACCGTATTTGCGGCGCAATTGCGGGTCTCGGCGTTTTGGCCCTCGGCGGCCGAGAATTAATATAATTCATATATATTATTGATTTTATTATGAATAAAAATTTTTAGTTTTCTTTTATAGTTATTTGCAATTTGCAAGACTTCAAATATTAAAGTAGAATATTAAACTAAAATACTTGAACAAATACTACTCAATTAATCAAGTAATAAACTAAGTAGTAAGTACTATGTTAGTGACTTAATGTGCCTTATTTTGAAGGCGACGACATGAATCTTTCAATCATGGTCATCAGATCATGTAAACAATAGAATAAAATGGTCTCTCTCACAGTTTTGTGCCAGCCGCCAAGGACCGCCAAGGGCCGCCAAGGACCGCCAAGGGCCGCAATTTCGGCCTAGCCGCCAAACAGGGCGCCAAGGGCTGAATTCATTGCGTTTATAGTCGCCAACCGCAATATCGGCCGCAATATCGCCGCCAAGTACCGAATTTTTGAACACTGGTTCCAAGCTTGAGGACAAGCTATGTTTTAATGGAGGGGGTAATGTCAGGTCTGAAGCTAGGAGGAAGAAGCACAGTTAAGAGTCAGTAGCGTTTCAAGCAGTGTTGCCGACTTCCCGTTAATGAAGATCAACGGTGGAGATAGGCAGGCGGTATCCAAGATCGAATCCAAGGGCTAAATGAAAAGATACCGTAATTTCAGCACAATTAATGTAATTTTGTTTTGTCGTTAAGCATAGTTACCGCGTTTATTGAATTTACTTTCACCTTTCTGTTACAATGGAATCTTTCGGTTGTGAACTGAGTATTATAGCTGGAATGAGAAACAAGAAGGGCAGGACTCCGCATATCTTACTTAGTTTCTTGGTAGATTGATGTTCTTCTGGTTTTTGTAGTTGTTGTGCTTGATTTTGTGTTGTTGTGTTGCCGATTGTTGTTCGGATTGAGTTGGCGTCCTGACATGTTGCTTGCCATCCCTAGGGCGTTCGAGAGGCTCGACATCGCGTTGTTCAGTGCTGGAGGCGGAGTCAGCCACGCCCACTCTCCCACCGTCGTCGCCAAAGGTGCCGTCGTCGTGGACTGCTCCGCCTTCCGGATGGACCCCGAGGTGCTGCTTGTGATCCCAGAGGTCAACCTCGAGGCAATGGCAAATGTCCGGTTGGGACACAGGGCTATTGTGGTGAACCCTAACTATTCTACCATCATCTGCCTCATGGCTGCCACGCCACTGCATCGCCACGTCAAGGTACCACATTTTTGTTCTTGGGATTACGAAAGTGTCATCTTTAGGAGAACGAATTGTGGTAGAGACTAAAGATGACTACCTTCTTTCTTTAACATTTTATACCTGAAATTAAGAAAGGTCTTAGGGACACCTAAGTCCAAGAAAAAGTACAAATGTACAATATCCATGGATCAGATGCCCAGAACCAAAGATTAATCTCATCTTTGAAATTCTGAAGCATGAAACCAAACAAAAGTGTGATCTTTGAAAGAATCAATATCTGAAGCCAAAGGTCATCTTTAGAAGAAGCTTCCCAGAAACCAAAGATTGGTGCATCTGAACTGAGTTGTTTTAATTGGAAAAGGTAAAAGATCATAATGGAATTCAGTAACATCGCACTCGCTTCTTTTCCAGCTCGCATGTGTTTGGCTTTGTGAATCTTATACTAAAGCAGATTAAGCCAACAAAATAAGCTTTAGTTATGCTTCAACGTTTCAGAGGCACAAGAAATTTTGCATCTATCAATGCAGTTCGCTAAATTGTGATTTCTTTGAGCTCCAACCTGTGGAATTTGGTCAGATCTTCAATAGTGCTTGATGAATCATACTAAGCTTGTCTCCTAGGAGGGAGTACCAGCTGTACATTAGTTATAGTTAGTATTCTTATTTCTGTGCCCTGGTCTACTTGAGTTCTCAACATCATTTGTAGCGTGTGAGCTAGAATATTTTTATAATTTGTTTACTGCTGCGTGAGGACTACTATAATATGTATTTGATATGTAAAATGTTTGCTTGTTGGGTGTACTGAAATACTGATGGAACAAATTGATGTCAATATTTTAATTGCCAATGTGGCAGGTGTTAAGGATGGTTGTCAGCACGTATGAAGCAGCAAGTGGTGCTGGTCTCAAACTCAAGAGGTAAACATTTTTTACTCATTACGCCGCTCTTTCCAGCTATGGTACTGCTATTATTTTTTACAGAAAATTTATGGTACTAATTCAGTTACATGATCGATGTTTTACACTTCATTTAGGTCTTGGAAGGGAAGGCACCAACATGCAACATTTTCAACCGATAGGTTGTAACTCTATAATATGCTGAACACAATTCCAATTAATTTTTTTCATCTGATCTTCACGTTGAATGTGTTTTTCCTTCTGCAGTATGCTTTTAACATATTTTCTCAAAATGCACCAATCCTTGAAAACAGGTACAATGAGGAGGAGATGAAAATGGTGAAGGTGACTAGAAAAATTTGGGTAACTGAAAGCCTGACCATTGTCCTAGAAAGTCTTTGCATTTCTCCATCAAACTTTTCTCTTAAACTTGACGCTTTAAGCAAACAGGAATGTCCTCCTAACTTTATTCAACTCCATTCTTAGAATGACAAGGATATCAAAGTAACTGTGACCTACATTTGGGTTCCTGTGATGCGTGCACATGCTGAAAGTGTGAATCTACAGTTTGAAAAGCCACTTGATGAGGTTAGCATAAAGGTTCCCTTCCTGTTTGTGGCAATCTTAGAACCCTGTGTGGTTGGGTAGGAATATGTTTATTGGTTCGCATTTTTCGATTTTTCATTGTTTTCTTACATTCGGCAAATCATATGCATCGTATTCTTTCGGGCGTGGTGAAAGCAATTGGACCCTGACTCCTAAGGCATAAGGAGAAGATAGCCAGCCAAGAAGCTACTAAATACTGTCATGCTTTGGTCAGTTGTGTTGTTTTCTTGCGATTTCTAACCTGCACTTATAATTGATTCCTCTTGTGCATGCCACCAGGATTACTTTTTTACTAACATCTGAGGAGGAGGAGGATCGAGTGAAGTTCTACTACTTTTTGAACAATTCATCTACTCTTAGTATAAGCTGTATACCGAAAGGGTTTACATGCAGTGTGCTCTTTCTAAAATTTTAGCAAACATCATTCTAAGGGATCATCTTGTTACTTCGAAAAAAACCACCATTCTGTCATCTTTGTTGAGATGTATGTTGGTATGTACCCTAACAAACCCTGAAACCGTATATCTAGTTGTGTGTGGGCCTATTAGTGTAGGTGAAAGCAAAAGAATGCCTAGGTGGGAAAGGACCATCAACTTCGTGATTTGGAATAACATCATCAGCTGTTGAATCGTTACTTACCTGATATGATCTTGGATCCAAGATCTTCTTTTCCTACTTGTTTTCAAGGGATATCAATTCAGGCATGCGCAATCTGAAACCTTTTTTCAATCTCTAATTTTTTTATTTCATGTATGCTTTTATTCTGCATGCAAAATAGAATGAGGTCACACTTCAAGTAGGTTAACTTTGAGGTAATATTGTTACCTTTGTTCTAAACTGTTGACAATAGGGGTTTTGTAGTTTCCATGAGTTGTAGTCTCTTTCTTTAGAGATAGTGATAATTTGATGTATATAAAAAATATAAACTTTAATATACTCGAGAAATGTTATGTGCATCCCATCTGTTATGCACAATTGGTACTATGCTAAAATTCTGAGAGAAGCTGGTAGCACGTGAGCTTTACCAAATATCCAACTAAACATTCCTTTTTACTTATCCGTTTGATGTATTTCCTAATAGTAACTCTTGTTTAAAAAAACTGTGTGATTTGGATCATTAGGATCATGCGAGCGGATTGACGCGAGATGCCGTGCTTCGTGGCAGAGCCAAGGGTATGGCGTAGTTCAATCTGAATGAAGGCGGGATGTGGGTTGTCATAGAGGAGGTGAAGGCATTGTGTATCCAAGTATAGTGGTATAAGCACGACATGTGCCGAGGTAAAGCTCAGGAGGTCACCAACACTATGGTGAAGCCAAGGGTGTGGCGCAGTTCAAGCCCAGTCTAAATATGTTGGAGTCATACGATTTTTTAATCCGTAGCAATGCACGGGCATTGAACTAGTAATAGTCTAGATTAAAAGAAATAGTCCTATCGAATATCTAAATATAGGATATGAACGTACGCCATAAACTCAAGGATCACACCACATATATCACTACAAGCATTTGGAAACTCCAGACATCGCGGGCTCAGTCTGATGGGATAAGATATACACGAAGGGGAATATCTCCATGCAGGGAAGGACTCGATCGTGTTCCTGATACGAGGAAACCTACTCGAATACGCTTGACCCTTGTGGAAGTTTGGATACGATACGAAAATCATAACAGCGATGGACTACATATCGACTACAACTCGGTAGGTCCAACCGACTACGAATAGACCAAGGCTACCCCGACTATATAAGAACGAGGGCAGACATCGTCAAGGAGGAGGCAATTCTCAAGGTACAGCCATCCAGAGCTAGACAAACAAGATCTCCGAGCAGAGCATCCTTTAGCCATAGCTTAGCCACCCCAAATTTATTTTTCTTGTAATTAGAGCTAGCCATCCCGCTCTGTACTTTGTTCATCGACCTTATACATCATCTATATAGGAGTAGGGTGTTACTCTATCATGAGGCCCGAACCTGTCTATATCGTGCGCCTCCGATTTGTGTGTTTGACTCTATGCATCTTGAAGGTACTCAAGTATAAGTTTGTTGTCGATCACTAACTTTCGACAAGTCCGTATCAAGCACAATCCAAACAATAATTGAAATTTTAAATAAAAATAAAATAAGGTAAAAATTTAATTTCCATACAAAATTCCTATGTAAAAAACAATTTGAAATAAATCTAACAAAAATTAACAATTGAATTTGTTATGAATTCCAACATAAATAACTAAATTTGGAATAAAAACAAAATAAAGTTAGCAATTTGATTTGTACAATTCAAAAGTAAAAGATCTAAATAACAAGAAATTGAAATAAAAAATTAGTAATTGAATTTGTATATGAATTCCAACAAAAAAGTTGAAATTCAAAATAGAAAACAAAAGAAATATTGCAATTTGATTTCCATACAATTGTTAAAGTAAAATCCTTAAATACAAC
This sequence comes from Guadua angustifolia, assembly GCA_036346375.1. NCBI lineage: Eukaryota > Viridiplantae > Streptophyta > Magnoliopsida > Poales > Poaceae > Guadua > Guadua angustifolia. The sequence continues at coordinate 301,994 of JAYEVE010001205.1, read as the reverse complement.
AATTCAGAATAGAATAAATAAAATTAGCAATTTGGTTTCTATTGCGGTTACAAACCAAACAGTATATAGAAAAAGGTCTTTGAATCCCCCTACAAGAGGGTGCATTCATAGGCCTAGGTATGAGAGGAATGAAGTGATGAGGATAGCTATATTCAAAATTCTCCCTTTTACAAACTCTAATTGTAGGATCGATATATACTAAACTAGCAATCAGAGGGGGTGAATGATTGCACAGAAGTTAAAATCAAAATTTTTGATTATTTTTGAAACACCCCAATTCAGACTCAAATTGCCTGATTCGGATTCGACAAAAACAGAATGATATATTTTCACTAAAATAGTAATTCTTGAAGATCCCACCATTAGATTAACGTGAACTTTTAACTATAGAAACTAAATTTAATTTTGAAACTAACACAATAAGAATCAGCTCGATCGGATCTATGGATCTAGAGATATGACCTTCGCAATATGATTGTATCAACAATGACGAAAATTTATCTAACCCTAATTGCGAGATCAATCAGGATTTATGAGGAATTAACCAATCAAACTTTTCAGATCAATCACTTGATGCCCTAGAAAGATTTTGAATGGATCAAATCAAAATTATTATGATGAAACTATGAATCAATCTAAAAATAAAACAGGCAAGCAAACGAAGAACGAAGCCGTAAGAACCTTCTGGCCGCAGGGAAAAAAAACTAACTCAAAATTCTAACTTATTAAATACATGTATGCATATCTATCTAGCCCAATAATACATGACCCAATATATGTATACAACCCAAAATTCACATATGCACGCTTACAGTCCACCTGCCGCACTCACGTGACTAACCAGCCTCCATGAACAGCGTTCTCCACCCCGAACGTCCTGTATGACATTCTTGATCATCAAAACCTCGATTCCTTCCTGAACCTAGTCCTGAACCTCAGTTCCTCTATGAACCTAGTTTCGGTCCCGTCATCGACCACGCTCGCTCTCAAGCAACACCTGCACATGAACAAACATGAAATTTGTGTACGAGCACAAATCCATGACTTAACTCAAGATTAGTCCATGCAATCACTCGCACGAGCACATTGCATCAAGCAAAACCATTATCATTCTATCACAAGCATATCAAATAATCATCTGAAACAGTACATGCACAAGCACCAAACGTGCCATGATCACAACCACTTTGCAATGCCAATTTTATCATTAAGCCAATTTTTCAGCACATGATTTCACACTAACTCCAGAATATATTTACAGAGGTCCCTAGGTCTAGGAGTGACTAGGGGCCGGGTGAAAACAGGTTAGATACAAATGGATATTGCTTTTCTCATATCTTAACCAATATTTTTTTTCCTAGATTTGGAACTGGATACAGACTAGCCGGATACGGATACGAATTTGAATTATTCGGGATACAGACATGGGACAGATGTGTGAATCTAGGTTATTCAGCAAGACAATAGCGAGGTTTGGGGTAGCTCCTTAGGGTTTTGAGAGAGGGAAGCGAGGCGAACCTCGTGATGCTGATGGATCCGATGAAGATGCGATTGAGTGGCAAGAACAGCGAGCTCTTCCTTCGGCTTCAATGGTGATAGTAGAGGAGCTCCTTCAGCGATTTTGTGTGACACGATAGTGTGGTCTTGGGTGGTAGTGGCTAGGGCAATAGGGGTAGTACGATGCGAGGCACACGGATCAAGGATCATTGGGCTTTAAATAGCCTCAGGAGACATGGGCAGCACGGAAGCTGAGAGAGGCAGCGGTAGTTCTACAGTGGCGTCACACATGTGAAGATGGGTCGGCGACAGTGGTGGTGCTAGTCCACTATGGTTTTGCGGGATTGGGCCAACTGGGATGAGGTGAGGAAGGAAATGGGCCGGCAGGGGAAAAGAATAGGTCGGCTAAGAAGAGAGTTGGGCCAACCAATAATTCAGCCCGCGGGATTTTAGGAGAAAGAAATGATTTTGAAATTAAAGAAAATGCTAGAAGTTCAAATAAATCCGAAGAAATAGCAAACGAACTCCGAAAATTCCAGGAAAATATATAAAAATTCCTTGCAATACAAGGAACCCAAGTAAGCTTAGATTATTCAAATTAAATTATTTTAATTTAGAAATTCCCAAATTAAAATTTATTAATTCAAGAAAATCCAACCGGTTATTTTTATTTTGAAAACATTAAAAATGTGCGAAAATTGGGTGTTACAAGGAGTATACTGAGAAAGAAAGGCAACCTTTTATTTCCCTGATGTAATTTTCGAGTCGCTAAGGTGTGAATCTGGCTAAGCAGGTTTGAGAATCCAATGGATTTTGTAGGTCCGCACAGCAACACATTTTTCTACAGTTACCTCCTTCTAAGAGCACTCTTAGTCATTGTTAACAGTTAAAGGATAACTTGCACAAATATCCCAAGACAATTTTCCAGGGAAGGGAATAAACATCTGACCCATCTGAACTCATTGGCCTGACCTGCTTCGTTATAGATTCAGAATGCAGATTCCATAGTGTTTTCAAAGATTCACAGTCTGTTTCTTTTTTTGTCCTCTACAATATTTCTTTCTTATTTTTCACTTTGAGAAAATAAACTACAAAGACTAGACGAGGTGCTTCTCTTTGCCATTTGCAGGGTTGCTTTTACAGATTGTGACATTAGAAATTCATATAACACATTAGTTTTCAGTCTTACGACTGGCATGTGAAAATGTGGCCATGGCTTAGTAGTTCTGCATGTTTTTAGTTGACCTGAATTTGTTATTATCTTATTTTTCTGTTCGGCCTTATCTTGATGCAAAAAATGATTCTCCCAGATTATCCTGATGTCAGCACATGCAACCTAACGACATAATCTTAAGAATAATTTGCCACCAGTTAATACGATGAGCTATTCTACACATCTGTTTTATGATACTCGCAAATAACATTTGAATCTGTCATATGAGCTCTGAAGTTCTATCAAACTAGTCCCCGGAAACTGCATTTTATAACTTGACATCGCAATTCGTATAGACTTTGACAATTCAAGACTAAGGCCAGAATTGTCAGATAAATACTAATTATTGGCAAACATCTATCACAATACAATTGCTCTGTGCCTCATGACTTTCTAAAAGAGCTCTTTTATAGTATACTAAATTCAGTATGGACCATTTATTCTTTTTTATCTAACGGATTAGATTAGCTAGTATTTATTTATCCTTCCACAATAGTAGAGTAGTAGAAATTTCTTCAATAAATTAATAACTAGATCTGATTTCTGTTACCCATCAAATTAGATCATGAAAGTCGGAATGACGCAAGATAATTTTAAAAACAGACACGTATCGGGCATTGTAGCAAGTGCCTCAGGAATTCTACTGAATCAGCTCTACAGCACTCATGGTGAGCTAGATCAGCAAGCTGGTCTGAACTCTGAAGCCACGGGGATTGCGATTTGCACTCGCAGGATGACTGATCTCTTTCACGAACTCAATAAAGCATCTACCATGGAGCCTCACCAAACACCGACTGTGCAGTCCATCAGGGGCATCTCATCAAACACCACTGAGTCAATCCCGCACAGGCATTCCATCTCAGATGCCAGCCTGCCTGAACTGACATAATAAATAACTGCATTGATTTCGGTAGCTACGCCACCCGCCGAATTTAATGAGCCTAAAGAAGCATGGGTGAATAGCATATTGCATGCGTCAGCACCATGACATGTTGCACTGACCTCAAGCTAGCAATGCAACTAAACCATTATTGAAATCTTTTTATCTTAGGACATCTTCAAAGTATTAGCTATAAAAAATATCCATGTCATCTATAAATAGCATATAGACAACCTTTTCAATAGATTAGCTATAGCATTGTCTATAAAATTAAATATTGACCCACATGTAATAGATAATAAGTGCCTTGGAATCAGTTATAGCCTGACTATACATTAGTAGCCAGTCTATATCTCTCTCCTTATTTTTTCTCTTCCACCTAAGAAAAATGCTAAGATGGTACGCTTAGGGTATCTCTAATGGTACTAGCTATAAGAAATATTCATGTTATCTATAGATAGCATATAGACAACCTCTCTAATAGATTAGCTATAGCATTGTCTATAAAATTAAATATTGGCCCACATGTAATAGATAATAAGTGCATTAGAATCAGTTATAGCCTGACTATACATTAGTAGTCGGTCTATATCTCCCTCCTCATTTTTTCTCTTCCACCTAAGCAAAATGTTGAAATGGCACGCTTATAGCTAGCTGAAGTGGCACCATTGGAGATGCGCTTATAGCTAGCTGAAGTGGCACCATTGAAGATGCCTTTAGTCATCTTAATGTAATCACTGTATAACTACAGTACCTGGGGTCAATGATTGAAGCTCGCTAAGTCAGAGAGAAGAAAATAAACGTGCCCCTACATTTCTAACTGCAACTTGGGTGTAGGCGGTGTTTATGTATTGGGTACGGCCAATGCAAGTTGTTGGCGTAGGCATCTCCCATAGCTGAATAGGGATGGCAAAAATACCCATGGGTCCAGGTACCCGTGGGTACCCGACCCGACGGGTCCGGATCCGGGTCCAAATTTAGACCTACGGGTATATTATTTCGGGTCCAGGTCTCATTTTGGACCCGTGGGTACCCAGACCCGGACCCATTAAGTTAATAAGTTGGCATGCATGTATGAAAAAAAATCTTTTGGGAAGCACCTCGCCTTGCACTCCTCCAGGCTCCATGTTGACGTCCATGTCCACCGACGCGACGCATAGGCCAAGTCCGGGGCCCGGGGCGCACGTTGCATGCATGCATAGGCCAAGTTACCTAAATCACCGCCGGGGCGCATAGGCCAAGTTACCTAAATCACCGCCGGGGCATGCAAGCATAGGCCAAGGCCCAAGGCACCAAGCGGTCGCATGCATGCATAGGCCAAGGTGTCAAGCGGTGCGTTCGAAATTGTTGGCGCCAGAGAGCAAAATCTTTTGGGGATGGGCACCGAGTAACAGCAATACTTAACGGCCATCGCAGACTGGCACCGATCCAACAGCTTGGCGGCTTGGCGCCATGTCCAACAATCGGGTCCAAATAGTAACGAGTAACGGCAATACTTAACGAGTATCGGTCCGGTACCTGCTCGTCCGCACCCATCGGTCTGGGTCCGGTCCGAGTTTGGACCCGTGAATGACTTCGGTCCGGTCCGGTCCAAACTTGGTCTCGGTCCGGGTCCACGGAGGCTGGACCCGGAGATACCCAGACCCGTTGCCATCCCTAGAGTTGAACGTAGTTCAAGCCTCAGAAAAAGGGTTATAAAACAGGTAAGTCTTCTTGGGTCACATAGACTAAGAGTGCGTTTGATTACTTATACTAAGTAGTATATATATAAAATGGTTTAAGAAAAATGTTATCCATATGTTTGGTTTTGAATGGAATCATCCCGTTCTAAATGGTGAGATACAAATTTAAAGAATATTCCCTATAGATGTTGAACTATTCCATTCACTCAAAACAATAGAACCAAATGATACAGAACCATCCCATCCTATTCAACCTTATCTCACCAACCAAACAGACACTAAGCAATTTCGAGTTGACACGACTGCACTCTCCAATTGGCCCGACAAGGCAATTCAGCATTGACTAATCCCCATTAGTTCTGCTACGACACATGGATGGTAAGAAACATATTCAAGAGGCGTTTAGATTAGAGGTATTTCATTAGAATATTTTAGACTAAATCCTAAAATCTTTTAAGAAATTACCACTCATCCACGTAAGCCTTTCGGTGCTTTTACACCTGTTCAAATAAACTCTTATAGGATGAAACAAGTATTACAACTTAAATTGTATGTACGAAAAAAAAAAGTTAACAAAAAAGAAGCCTGGCATGTGAACAGTGAGTCCTCTGCTGACCAAGACTTCTGAATAGGACCATGTGCGCGCAGCTGAAAAGCCTGTTGGCGCTGTTAAAGTGATACCCGCCGGGACGAGAACAGAGCTTTTTTTTTTAGGCACCGTGAATTCTAGAATCATTAATTCATTTTTATTTAATAGATTAAATTAGTTAAAATTTATTTATACTTTCTTTAATAATAAGATAATAGAAACACCTTTAACAAATTATCAATAATCTAATTTTTACTATTCACTATGTACTATTAATATAATATATAATATATGTAAAATTTCTCTATATGAGCTCAACAAAGCACACCTTCACATCGCCTCAAGGTGTCTTCTTCCTTTTCCACCACCAATTGAGCAAATGGCGTCCAGCAACAGAGTAGCGTCCCAAGATCAAAAGGGGTCCGGCAACCGAAAGGCTTCCAACCAGCCCGGGGGTTCGACGGAGTACCAGCTGAAGAAGTACCTTCTGCTGCTGGCCACTCTGGTTGCGACGGTGACGTACGTCGCGGGACTCAACCTGCCGGGGGGAATTTGGCAGGACACGCGGGATGGACACCTCGCCGGTGACCCCATCCTTCCGGACACCCACCACCGCCGATACCTCGCGTTCTACTACTGCAACGCGACCGCATTCGCCGCGTCACTCGTGGTCTGCCTCCTCCTCCTCGTCCTGGGCGAGGAGAGCACGCGCTGCGCAGCTGTGTTGCGGGTGGTCATGGTGCTCGATTTACTTGGCTTGATGGGGGCCTATGCTGCCGGGAGCTGCCGGGATGCATTCACAACCATCTACTCCTCGGTGCTAATATCTGCCGTCTTCGCCTACATCGTGCTTGCTTTCTTCGCCTATGTCGTTTCCAAGTTACACAAGAAGCAAGACGAGGATCCTAAGAAGCAAAACGAAGATCCTGGTGAAGACAAGCGAGAAGAACAGCATGAGGTCCTGATGCTACTCGCGACCTTTGCAGTTACCATCACATATGTGGCCGGGCTGAACCCACCGGGTGGCTTCTGGGGCAACACCCAAGACGGCCACCGTGTCAGCGACCCGGTTCTGCAGGACCTCAACTCCAGCCGCTTTCTGGCGTTCTTCGTCTGCAACACCACTGCATTTATCTCATCTCTGTTCATCATCATGCTGCTCCTGGACAAGAAGCTCAAGAAGCTAGGCAGGGAAATCTCTGTACGGTTTGTTTCACTGTATGGGTTCATCGCCATAGCGCTCTTCGGTCTTGTTGGGGCCTATGCTGCTGGGAGCTGCAGGGAGTTTGACGATACCACCTATGTCGTCTGTCTGATTGGCGCAGTTCTTGCGTACATCTTCCTCCAAGTGGCTGTTACTAAATCCTTCGCCCGGTCAGGAAGCCACACTAAAACAGACCTGGCTGGTAGCAGGTATGTGAGCATAACTCCTCCTTTCTAGCTTGCAATGTAACTATGTTTAACTCTGCATATCTGTACAATTACCAGGGACACAAAACGCAACGAGGCACTGGAGAAGGCTCGCGATCTTGTAATGCTGCTTGCTACTCTTGTCGCGAGCATCACTTACCAAGCTGGACTGGATCCACCGGGCGGCCTCTGGCCAGACGACCGGGATGGGCACAAGGGCGGTGACCCGGTACTCCTCACAACACATCCTACGCGGTACAAGGTGTTCTTCTACAGCAACTCAGCGGCTTTCGTGGCATCCTTAGTTGTCGTCACAACGGTCCAGAGTAGATTCCTACTTATGAGCCATACGCTGGAGGCAGCCATGTTATTGGATCTGTTCGGCCTCATAGGTGCATATGCCGCAGGGAGTTGCAGGGATGTAGGCACCTCCATATATGTTGTCGCCTTGGCCGGCGCTGTCCTTGTCTATGTCGTGGTTCACATCGTCTTCTTCACACTAGACCACGGGGACAACCACCAAGACGCTGATGAGTTGGATGCCAGGCGTGAGGTGTTGCTGCTCCTTGCAATCTTGGCTGCAGCACTCACGTACCAAGCTGGGTTGACCCCGCCAGGCGGCTTCTGGTCATGGATGACACGCATGGGCACCATGCGGGCTTCCCGGTTCTCCTAGACAACTACCCTCACCGTTACAAGGCATTCTTCTACTGCAACGGGACGAGCTTCATGGCATCCGTAGCTCTGATTGTCCTCCTTGTGAACCCAAATCTGTACAGGCCAGGCATACGATGCTATGCACTCTATGTGTGCATGGTGGCGGGCATGTTTGGCCTCATGGGTGCCTACGCTGCTGGAAGCTCCCGGCATCTGCGGACCTCCATCTATGTGCTAACGTTGGTTGCTGCAATCTTCGCCTTTGTAACCTTGCAGGTGGTCATTTTCTTGATTCGCAACCGAAAAAAGAAGGCCTCTGAACCAGGAGCCCTCGAGACAGGAGATGGCAGCAACGCATCCTTGGAACCAGGAGCCAATGACAGACCAAACGGGCCCTCGGGGGAAGGAGGCAGCAGCAAAGCATCCTCAGAACGAGGAGCGCACGACACAGGCAAGGACCTGCGCGAGTACTTGATGCTGCTAGGAATCCTGGCTGCGAACGTTACATATCAGACTGGCCTGAAACCACCAGGTGGCCTGTGGCAGGACAACAACAACGGGCACTCTGCTGGCAACTCAATCCTCCACGACATCGACAAACGCCGGTACCATGCTTTCTTCTATAGCAACTCCACTTCCTTCATGGCTTCTATCGTCGTCATCATCTTGCTTCTTCCGCGGATGCTGCACAACCGCGAGCTGCCGCTCTGGCCAATGCATACGGCCATTTTGCTGGACATGCTCGGCCTCCTGGGGGCCTACGCAGCAGGCAGTACTAGGGAGTGGGAGACGTCCAGGAATGTCATCGCTCTGGTCGTCCCTGTACTGGCATATATTGCAGCCTGCGCAGCAGTGTCATTGTTCCGCAAGGCCCGATGTCACGAAGAAATTCTGCATCAACCATCCCCCAATGATGCTTAGATGTGAAGTGATCTCAAAGCAGATCCCATGCTTCATAATTTGGATGTTTTGATGTTTATCAAAATCCTTAGTGAAATTGTGAGCCCTGCGTTTGTTCTCCAGATGGTATTATATACATACAGACATGAATATGAAATTATGAATTATTATGAGCTTTTATATATATTTGAGGGAAAAATAATACTATCTTCTTTCTGCATTGCCTGCCATTGTTAATCGTATTAGCATAACCCTGTGTTCATGGTGTGCATTTAGGAGTTTCTAATTAGCGTTTATGGTGTGCATAATCCAACCGTTTGTGGAGTTTCTTATTAGTGTTTAGGAGGCCATAATTAGCAAGTTAATTAGCGTCTAGGAGGCCATAATTACACGTGTAATTAACTGCTGCATGTAGGAGTTTTCAAATGGCTTTAATTAGCGTGTGTTTTTTTTTCCTATAAATACCATTGAGATAAAGCAGAAAAGCAGTAGCATTTGCTCAACACAAAAATTTCTCTGTGTTCATTTTTCTTCTCAGTTTGTTGGTTTGGCATTTATGACATTTGGTATTAGAGCGATGTCGGCTCCTACAGCCCGTGGTTCCAGAACTCCTCCGAGGAGGCGCCAAGTGCGCTTGCCATCACCTCCTCTACGCCGACCATGGCACCGCAATACCGGTGGCCATGAGATCATTGTGCAGCACGTTGTGAAGGAGGTTGGAGGGTCGGTGGCATACCCTATGCTCACAAATACGAACTACGACGACTGGTCATTGATGATGAAGGTGATGCTGCAAGCGCGTGGTCTTTGGGACGTTATCGAGACTAGTGATGTAGAATTGCAGGAGGACCGGATGGCGTTGGAGGCCATCCTGCGCACTGTCCCGCTGGAGATGATCTCCACTCTCGCCATCAAGGAGAGTGCGAAGGAGGCGTGGGACACGATCGAGACAATGCGTGTCGGCATCGATCGAGTGCGAAAGGCGAAGGCCCAGCAGCTCCGGAAGGAGTACGAGAACATTGGCTTCTACGACGGCGAGATGGTGGATGACTTCACTATGTGCCTCACCGGCCTTGTGAATCAACTTAGCATCCTCGGTGACCCAGAGCCACCGCACAAGGTCGTCAAGAAACTGTTACGTGTCATACACCCAAGGTTTGCCCAAATCACCTTGTCGATTCAAACCATGCTCGATCTCTCGACTCTTTTCATGGAGGAGTTGACTAGGTGGCTGCAGGTGGTCGAGGATCATTTCCCAGATGCAGCCACAACTGGCGCGAATGGGAAATTGCTGCTCACCAAGGAAGAATGGCTCTCCCGCATGAAGGAGCAACAGCAAGGGGAGGGATCCTCACGCGGCTCCAAGTCCAACAACAGCGGCGCAAACCACCGCAGCGGAAGGTGGAGAACAGTGGCGCAGGAGGAAGCAAGAATGGCTCGTCCAGCGACAACCGCAATGTGGCCAAGGACAAGTGTTACAACTGCAGCAAGATGGGCCATTGGGCAAAAAATTGCCGCAACAAGCCAAAACAGGCTGAGCAGGCCCACATGATCCAGGGTGAGGATCAGGGCGAGGACGATGAGCCCACACTCCTGATGGCTAGGGCTCAGTCCGTCGCCGATTCTCCATTGCCACTCTCCGATGCACCGCTATCACGATGCGCTCCACTCTGGCTAGTCGAGGCCAAGGTCCTTGCCAAACTAGATCGAGAGGAGGAGCGAGATACCAGTCTATGGAACCTCGATACGGGTGCCACAAACCATATGACTGGGTCTCACACTGCTTTCTCTGAGTTTGACTCTGCCGTCCTCAGCATCGTGAAGTTGGACGATGGTTCCATCGTTAACATCAAAGGTCGTGGGACCGTGCTATTCACGTGCAAGGCAAGGGAGCACCGCACCCTCATGGGGGTGTACTATATCCCTCGGCTCACCACCAATATAATTAGCAATGGGCAGCTTGACGAGAACGGCTATAAGGTGGTGATTGACAGTGGCGTCCTTAGAATCCGAGATGAGGAGCAGCAGCTGCTAGCATGAGTCAAGCGCTCATCGAGCCGCCTGTACATGCTCCTCCTTGATATTGCAATACCTGTGTGCCTTTCTGCCAGGAGCACCAAAAATGCTTGGCGCTGGCATGCGAGGTATGGCCACCTCAACTTCTAGGCATTGCGCAAGCTGGCCCAGCGCGAAATGGTAAGAGGACTATTGACGATCGACCAGGTGGACCAAATCTGTGAAGGGTGCCTTGCCAGAAAACAGCGGCGGACACCGTCTCCTGATTAAGCCAAGTATCGTGCCTACCACATAGTCGATCTTGTCCATGGCGATCTCTGTGGACCGGTCTCACCGACGACATCGAGCAGAAATTGCTACTTCCTGCTGCTGGTATATGACAAGAGCTATTACATGTGGCTCAGTCTTCTTGCAAGCAAGGATCAAGCACTGGTGGTGATCAAGTGTTTCTAGGCCTCGGTGGAGGTGGAGTCCAGGCGCAAGCTGAAGGTTCTCCGCACTAATCGTAGTGGTGAATTCACATCGGTGGAGTTCGGTGAGTACTGCGCCGAGCACGGCATCCAACAGCAGCTCACGGCTCCGTATTCCCCACAACAGAATGGAGTTGTAGAGCAACGAAACCAGACGGTGGTGGCCATGGCGAGAAGCATGTTGAAGGCGAAGGGCCTCCCAAGAATCTTTTGGGGAGAGGCCGTCTCCACTACCGTCTTCATTCTCAACCACGCACCGACACAGAGCATTGATGGCATAACACCGTATGAGGCGTGGTATGGCAAGAAGCCGGCGGTGCACTTCTTTCGCACCTTCAGCTGCGTGGCGCACGTCAAGGTGATCAAGCCCCACATGAAGAAGCTGGAGGACCACAGTACACCGATGATCTTTGTCGGGTACGAGACCGGGTCCAAGGCATACCGGGTGTTCGATCCTGTTGGCAAGCACGTGCACGTAACATGGGACGTTGTCTTTGATGAGGCAGTGCAGTGGGACTAGAGCGCCCATGGCAAACAAGGTATGGCAGTCTGCGACGAGCCATCCATCGTTAAACACTCGATCTCATATGCACTAGGGAGACCGAGCAAGGAGGCTCGAGTGGCGGGCATGGTGAGCACCCACGGCGATGGGAGAGTACATGGCAACACCTGCGGTCCAACCGGTTGAGTTTGCCTCACCACCACCAAGCCCTGAGAAGGTACTTGACATGGACCACGATGACGATGCACCACTCCGGTTCCGCACCATCAACAACATCATCAGGCTAGCATCGGTACTTGGCATCGCACAGCGTGAACTGGCCCCCATAATGGAGGACCTTCTCTTCACCACGGCTGATGAGCTGGCCTCGTTCGGTGAGGCTGAACAACAGCACTGCTGGCGTGTGGCAATGCTTGAGGAGATGAAGTTGATTGAAGACAATGTCACCTGGGAGCTCGTTGACCTCCCCATCGGCCATTGACTCATAGGGCTAAAATGGGTTGTCAAGGTGGAGCGTGATGAACATGGTGCTATCATCAGACACAAGGCTTGGCTGGTCTCAAAGGGCTATGTGTAGCGCCAGGGGATTGACTTCGACGAGGTGTTCGCCTCACAGCACGCATGGAATTGTGGCGCATCGGCAAGGCGGTGCATGAAGGGTGGGAAATCCACCACATGGACATACAGACGACGTTCCTCAATGGCGAGCTGACAGAGGTGGTGTACGTCACCCAACCGTCGGGATTCGTCCGCGAGGGCCACGAGCACAAGGTGCTCAAATTACGGAAGGCTCTGTACGGGTTGTGCCAGGCACCGAGGGTGTGGAACTCCAAGCTGGATGAGAGCCTCATAAGGCTTGGCTTCCAAAGGAGCCCCTCAAAGCATGCTGTGTATGGGTGCATCGACGGGACATCACGGCTCCTCATCGGTGTGTACGTGGATGACCTCGTAATCATTGGATCGACCGAAGCTGTGATCCGCAAGTTCAAGGAAGAGATGTGTAGTCTATTCAAGATGAGCAATCTTGGACTCCTCAGCTACTATCTCGGCATCGAAGTCCACCAACGCCCGAACAGCATTCACATCAACCAGAACACATATGCACGCAAGATTCTAGAAAGCAATGGCATGGCTGGTTGCAACCCATATCAAGTACTTATGGAGGCACAGCTAAAGCTGAGCAAGCAAAGTACAAGCTCGCCCGTGGACATGACCAAATACCGGAGCATCGTTGGTAACCTTCGTTACCTAACTCACACCCGACTGGACATCACTTACACTGTGGGTTATGTGAGCCAGTTTATGGAGCCAGATGAGAATCATCTCGTCGCTGTGAAGCATATCCTTTGCTACATCGCCAACACAATCAATCTGGGTTGCCATTTTTGAGGAAAGGCAAAGAGTGGGCATCACTAATCAGCTACAGCGACAGTGACATGGCCGGCGATGTCGATGACCGCAAGAGAACCACATGCGTGTTCTTCTTCCTCGGATCGCACTGTCTTCATGTGAAGTTGAGTATATCGCTGCTACCACTGTGGCATGTCAGGGCATTTAGCTCGCTCGACTGCTTGGTGATATCAGTGGAGAAGAGGCCAAAGTTGCCATGCTTAAGATTGATAACAAGTCTGCCATCTCCTTCTGCAAGAATCTGGTGCTTCACGACAGAAGTAAGCACATTGATACGCGATACCATTTCATCCAGGACTGCATCGAGGATGGCAAGATCAGCATCGAGTTTGTTAGCATAGAAGAACAACTTTCAGACATTCTGACAAAGCCGCTCAGCCGCATCAAGTTCCAGGAACTACATGCGAAGATCGGCATCGTTGAAGTCCAAGGGCATTAGGATTAGGGGGAGATTGTTAATCATATTAGCATAATCCTGTGTTCATGGTGTGCGTTTAGGAATTTTTAATTAGTGTTTATGGTGTGCATAATCCAGCCGTTTGTGGAGCTTCTTATTAGCATTTAGGAGGGCATAATTAGCATGTTAATTAGCGTTTAGGAGGCCATAATTACACGTGTAACTACTGCATGTAGGAGTTTTCAAATGGCTTTAATTAGTGTGTGTTTTTTCCTATAAATACCATTGAGATAAAGCAGAAAAGCAGTAGCATTTGCTTAGCACAAAAATTTCAATGTGTTCATTTTTCTTCTCAGTTTGTTGGTTCAACATTTCTGACAGCCATTACTATTGATAGATGGTCAAATAGCAAAAAATTGATAATGTCAATCTGAGGTGTTGAGATTTGAGCTTCTTCATTGGTCTGTAAGATAGTACTAGTCCCTTGTTGGCCTTGGGAGGCAATTGCTAGCATTCTGCTCGTTGGCAGCATTACTGGTTACATGGTCAATACCGGAAGTGAGATTTCAGCCTGTAGTTCGGAGGAGTCGTTGGGGGCCTGGGGCCAGCGACTCCCACGTCATTGTTGACAGCCGCTGCCAACTCCATGGACATGATCACAGAGAAGCCAGGCAAAACTTCTACATGAAGATTGTCGCTTAGGTCTTCAAATTGACAGGAGTGTAGATAATCTTTTGCTTGATATAAAATAACTAATGAATTACCCAAAATATGAACAATATAGTGGATTACTCAAAGTATGAACAATGTAGAAGTAGAAGAAATTCTTTCTTTCTTTCTTGTTCTATTCTTTCATGCATACAACCCTCTATTTATAGGTAACATAAGAGGTTTGAACTAAATAAAGAGTTACAAGAATTGATACTATGTAGGTTTCATAGTAATGGCATAGAGTTTCTCCTTCAATTGATACATGAGAGTTTCTCCTAAAAGGGGTTATGGACATCCATTTAAAACAATATTTTGTAACACTCCCCCTTGGATGTCCATTAATTTGTGAATATGTATGCCTCGTTAAAAACCTTACCAAGGAAAAACCCAGTGGGAAAACCCATGGTTAAGGGAAAAAGAGTACATAACATATTTACTCCCCCTGATCACTTAAGATCTCTGAATCGATAAAGTCCAATCATACTGGTCAATTTCTTGAACGTTGTAGTGGGAAGTGCCTTTGTGAATAAATCGGCGAGATTCTCACATGAGCGAATTTGTTGGACTTTCAGAACACCATCCTTTTGAAGGTCATGAGTGAAGAAAAATTTTGGTGATATATGCTTCACTCTGTCCCCTTTGATATATCCCTCCTTTAGTTGAGAGATGCATGCTGCATTATTCTCATATATAATGGTAGGCTCTTCCTTGTCTAAAAATAAGCCACATGATCTTTTAATATGCCTTGTCATATTTCTTAACCAAACACATTCTCTACTAGCTTTATGGATTGCCAAAATTTCTGCATGGTTAGATGATGTTGCCGCTATAGTCTGTTTCATTGAACGCCATGATATAGCAGTGCCACCACAAGTAAAAACATATCCAGTTTGTGATCGACCATTATGGGGATCAGATAGATACCATGCATCTACAAAACCAACTAACTCTTTCTTGTATGCATCAGAAAAATATAAACCCAAATCATTTGTACCTTGAAGATAACGAAATATATGTTTGACGCCGTTCCAATGTCTTCTTGTAGGACATGAGCTGTATCTTGCTAATAAGTTGACTGCAAATGCGATATCAGGTCGTGTATGAGTAGAAAGATACATAAGTGCACCTATGGCACTTCAGGGCCGAGAATTTCTTCATCATTATATGGAGATCGGAAAAGATCTTTAGTTATATCAAGCGATCTTACAACCATTGGGGTACTTAAAGGGTGTGCTTTATCCATATAAAATTGTTTCAAAATTTTATCTGTATAAGTCGCTTGATGAATAATAATTCCATTCTTAAGATGATCAATTTGCAATCCAAGGCAAAACTTTGTTTTTCCAAGATCCTTCATCTCAAATTCTTTCTTTAAGCATTCAACTGCATTTGAGATCCCTTTACTTGTTCCAATCATATTTAGATCATCAACGTATACAGCAATTATCACAAATTCATCTCCAAATCTTTTTATGAATACACATGGACAAATAGAATTGTTTGTGTATCCTTCTTTTATCAAATATTCATTGAGACGATTATACCACATTCGTCCGGATTGTTTTAATCCGTATAATGACTTTCTTAGTTTAATTGAATATTGTTCTCGAGAACCTGCTGCTTCTGGTAGTCTGAATCCTTCGGGGATTTTCATATAAATATCACTATCTAGTGATCCATATAAGTATGCTGTAACAACATCCATCAGACGCAAGTCAAAGCATTCCCTCATTGCCAGACAGATAAGATATCTAAAAGTTGTTGCATCCATCACAGGAGAGTATGTTTCTTCATATCTATACCAGGTCTTTGGGAAAAGCCTTGGGCAACTAATCGTACCTTGTATCTTGTAACTTCTCCTTTCTTATTTCTTTTTCGCACAAAGACCCATTAGTTTTACACCATTGGGTGTACGAGCTACAGGCCCGAAAACTTCTCTATTTGTTAGAGAATTCAATTCTGCCTGAATTGCGTCTTTCCATTTTAGCCAATCATTTCTTTGTTTGCATTCCTCGATTGATCTAGGTTCTTGATTCTCATTACCGTATATAATTTCTAGCGCTACATTATATGCAAATGCATCATTGACGTCAATATCACGGTTCAAAAGTTTTCCTGACATGACATAGTTTAATGAGATCTCAGTTTGTGTAGAATCAGGTACCTGTATTTCTTCCGAAATAGTTTATTAGTCATGTCATTCATCTCTTTAGGAGATTTTCCTTGGGCTATTATTTCCTAAACTTGACTATCTTTAGCTCCTTTTCTTCTTCGAGGATTTTTATCTTTCGAGCCCAATGGTCTACCATGTTTTATGGTAGGTTTTGTCTCATTTGCAATAGCTGGTTGTCCTTCTGGGACACTAATTTTTTCAGGAGCATTAGTAGCTGGAATATGTGACTTTGTCACTCATTTCAAATCTGTAAAAGCATCAAGCAAATTATTCGCTAAATTTTGTAGATAAATTATCCTTTGAACTTAATGTTCACATTGTCTTATGCGAGGATCAAAATGAGATAATGATAATTCATTCCAAACAATTTCCTTATTTAGCTGCTTCATTTCTCCCCCCTAATGTTGGGAAATTTGATTCATCAAAATGACAACAAAAATCTAGTCAAATAAATCTCCGTTAATGGCTCAAGATATTTTATTATAGAAGGATTCATACCTAACATATATTCCCAACCTTCTTTGTGATCCCATCTTCGTGCATTTTTGTGGAGCAATTGGAACATATACTGCACAACCAAAAATTCTTAGATGGGATATGTCTGGCTTTTTTCCAAATACTAATTGTAATAGAGAAGAAGTATGATAACTTGTTGGCCTGATGCGAATTAATGATGCCGCATGCAAAATAGCATGGCCCCAAGCTGATGTTGGGAGTTTTGATTTCATAAGTAACGGTCTCGCAATTAATTGGAGCCATTTTATAAGTGATTCTACAAGACCATTCTCGTGTATGAACATGTGCTACAGATACTCAACATTTATTCCAATTGACATGCAATAATCATTGAAACTTTTGAGGTAAATTCACCAAAGATTATCCAAACGATCGATTTAATAGGATAATCTGAAAATTGTGCTCGTAATTTTATTAATTGACTAACAATCTCGCAAACGCCAAAGTTGCGAAGTTGATAATAGAGACATGTGACCATTTAGTCGATGTGTCAATCAAAACCATAAAATATCTAAATGGACCACTTGCTATATCTCCTTGTATGCGCTTCTAGAAAATCAAGGGATTGAGCCCCTATTTTAGCTGGTGATGGTCTTACAATCAATTTTCCTTGAGAACATGCCACACATGAGAAGTCATTGGACTGAAGAATCTTCTGGTTCTTCAACATATGTCCACACGAAGTATTTATAATTTTCCGCATCATTGTTGATCCGGGATGGCCTAATCGGTCATGCCATACAATAAATTTGTTATGGTTGGTAAACTTCTGGTCTACCACCATATATGATTCAATTTTATCAATCTTTGTATAGTACAAACCAGATAATAATGATGGCAATTTTTCCAATACATTTTTCCTACCCGATGACATATTTGTAATGTTAAGGTATTCCCCATTTCCTTCATTAATTGTCTCAATGTGATATCCATTTTGGCGGATATCTTTAAAACTCAATAGATTTCTTTGAGACTTTGGGGAATACAATGCTTCTTTCACACTTATTTTTGTCTTACCGGGTAATAATATTATGGCCTTTCCGGAGCTCTCTATCAAATTTACACTCCCAGATATGGTATTGATACTTCCATTATGCATCGTTAAATCATAAAAATACCTTTTATTTTTGAGAATAGTATGTGTTGTTGCACTGTCTACAACACATATATCTCTACCATTTACCAAAGATTTTTCTATTCACTTCAAAAGAAAATTTTAATAAGATAAATGAGCATTATAACATAAAATTCACTAACACATGGAACATTACAACCATAATTCAACACATAATATATTATATTTATTCTCGAACAAAAACATAACATGTTTGCATTTATTAAAGATGTAACATATAAAATTTATTCTTGTACAAATAACTACTTAAAAAAATTTATTCTTAAATAAAAAAATCAGAGACATCTAGATGAGTTGTATTATGTTGGCAGCTGTCTTCTTCTTGAGTTTTGCTAAAATATTCATTATCTCCATTACTATTGGCAAAATTAGTCTCTATCCTTTTCTCTTTCCTTTCAAGCGATTGTTGATAGAGATCCACGAGGTGCTTTGGCGAACGACAGTTACGCGACCAATGATTTTTGCCTCCACTGCGATAGCATATATTTTCATGTTTATAATTTTTATTTTTCCTTGTATCTCCCTTTTCTTGCCTCTTCTGGGGACCATTTGTATTTTTGAAGGAAACATTATAATTTCCTCTACCACGACCTCGTCCATATCCACGACCACGACCACGTCCTCGGCCGCTCCCTCTATTGTTATTATTATTATATCTTATCGCATTCGCTTCAGGGAATGGACTTGAACCAGTTGGACAAGCCTCATGGTTTTTCATCAAAAGCTCATTATTTTGTTCACCACAAGTAAACAAGAAATAAGTTCGAATATTTCTTGAACCCTTTTTCCTAGATTGTCGCTAGAGAGCAAATTTGAAGCATGGAATGTGGAGTATGTTTTCTCCAATATTTCCTTATCCGTAACCTTTTCTCCACACAACAAAAGTTGTGAAGTGATTTTGAACATGGCTGAATTATACTCACAAACAATTTTATAATCTTGCAACCTCAAGTGCAACCAATCATACCGAGCTTTAGGGAGAATTAGAGTTTTCTGGTGGTCATACCTTTCCTTTAATTTGTTCCAAAGAACAAGGGGATCTTTCACCGTAAGGTATTCAACTTTTAACCCTTCATGGAGGTGATGGCGAATAAAGATTATGGCTTTAGCCTTTTCTTGGTTAGACGCCTTATTTCCCTCCTTGATTGTTTCGCTGAGGCTATTTGCTTCTAGATGGATTTTGGCATCAAGCACCCAAGACAAATAATTTTTGCCCGTAATATCCAAAGCCATGAATTCAAGTTTTGCAAGATTCGACATAGTAAACTACAATACATAGAAATGCAAACTATGAATTATAGTGTGTAAATTAAACAAGATAGAATAGGGATTGAAAGAATACTTTACTTTAGAAAACGACGATCAAATTATTTTTAGTATGTGAAATTTACGATAGCCTTTTAGAGGCGATCGTGTTGATAACGTGATATAAAATAACTAATGAATTACCCAAAGTATGAACAATATAGTGGATTACTCAAAATATGAACAATGTAGAAGTAGAGGGAATTCTTTCTTTCTTTCTTGTTCTATTCTTTCATGCATACAACCCTCTATTTATAGGTAACATGAGAAGTTTGAACTAAATAAAGAGTTACAAGAATTGATACTATGTAGGTTTCATAGTAATGGCATGGAGTTTCTCCTTCAATTGATACATGAGAGTTTCTCCTAAAAGGGTTATGGACATCCATTTAAAACAATATTTTGTAACATTGCTTATTTTTTCGCTCACCAGGCATTTACTCAAGAGCCACCCCTCCCCAAAAACCACAAACACAAATCGCACAAATATCAAACGATGGATTTTTAAGAAGGAAATTAAGATCCGTAGTCATTCATCGCACATGTAAACCATTTGTACAAAGCGGTGGTAACCCATCTTCACGAGCATTTTTGCACCCGCTCAGAATCAAGGTCTGTGTAAATCAGTATATTTGCACAGCGTTAAGTATCACTCAGAAATGCATTTGTACAAAGTGTGGTTAAGTTTGTCTACCAGAGAAATGCTTATTTGTACAGTGGTTTCTTAAGTAGACCGCTCAGAAATGACATTTGTAGAGCGGTGGTTTAAGCACCCGCACAAAAAGAATTTTCACAGCGGGGCTTAAGCCGCCCTTGTACAAACCGTGCATATCTTCATCCGTTGCTTGCGAACCGCTTGTATAAATAGTTGTACCACATGCAAAGACCTAAGGTGAACCTACCTGCATGATCCGAGAATCTTTTTAATAACATTAAGATAATTATATTATAATATTAATAAATGCATACATTATATCAATCACATTGTCGTTCAAAGACAAATCCATACATAACAATGACAAGGTTATATATACAAAGCACATATAAATCATAATTGCATTATGTATATATACAAGGTTACCGTAACACATATGCACGCAAGATTCTAGAAAGCAATGGCATGGCTGGTTGCAACCCATATCAAGTACTTATGGAGGCACACTAAAGTCGAGCAAGCAAAGTACAAGCTCGCCTGCGGACATGACCAACATCGAGCATCGCTGGTAACCTTCGTTACCTAACTCACACCCGATCGACATCACTTACACGTGGGTTATGTGAGCCGTTTATGGAGCCGATGAGAATCATCTCGTCGCTGTGAAGCATATCCTTTGCTACATCGCCAACACAATCAATCTGGGTTGCCATTTTTGAGGAAAGGCAAAGAGTGGGCATCACTAATCACCATACGACAAAGGACATGGCCGGCGATGTCGATGACCGCAAGAGAACCACATGCGTGTTCTTCTTCCTGACGACGACCGCCTTCATGTGAAGTTGAGTATATCGCTGCTACCACTGCGGGCATGTCAGCATTTAGCTCGCTTCGATCGCTTGGTGATATCGCGGAGAAGAGGCCAAAGTTGCCATGCTTAAGATTGATAACAAGTCCGCCATCTCCTTCGCAAGAATCGTGCTTCATGACGTATAAGCACATTGATACGCCGATACCATTTCATCCAGATCGCATCGAGGATGGCAAGATCAGCATCGAGTTTGTTAGCATAGAAGAACAACTTTCAGACATTTCGACAAAGCCGCCACCGCATCAAGTTCCGTGAACTACATGCGAAGATCGCATCGTTGAAGTCCAAGGGCATTAGGATTAGGGGAGATTGTTAATCATATTAGCATAATCCTGTGTTCATGGTGTGCTAGGAATTTTAATTAGTGTTTATGGTGTGCATAATCCAGCCGCCAGTGGAGCTTCTTATTAGCATTTAGGAGGGCATAATTAGCATGTTAATTAGCGCTAGGAGGCCATAATTACACGTGTAACTACTGCATGTAGGAGTTTTCAAATGGCTTTAATTAGTGTGTGTTTTTTTCCTATAAATACCATTGAGATAAAGCAGAAAAGCAGTAGCATTTGCTTAGCACAAAAATTTCAATGTGTCTATTTTTCTTCTCAGTTTGTTGGTTCAACATTTCTGACAGCCATTACTATTGATAGATGGTCAAATAGCAAAAAATTGATAATGTCAATCTGAGGTGTTGAGATTTGAGCTTCTTCATTGGTCTGTAAGATAGTACTAGTCCCTTGTTGGCCTTGGGAGGCAATTGCTAGCATTCTGCTCGTTGGCAGCATTACTGGTTACATGGTCAATACCGGAAGTGAGATTTCAGCCTGTAGTTCGGAGGAGTCGTTGGGGGCCTGGGGCCAGCGACTCCCACGTCATTGTTGACAGCCGCTGCCAACTCCATGGACATGATCACAGAGAAGCCAGGCAAAACTTCTACATGAAGATTGTCGCTTAGGTCTTCAAATTGACAGGAGTGTAGATAACCTTTTGCTTGATATAAAATAACTAATGAATTACCCAAAATATGAACAATATAGTGGATTACTCAAAGTATGAACAATGTAGAAGTAGAAGAAATTCTTTCTTTCTTTCTTGTTCTATTCTTTCATGCATACAACCCTCTATTTATAGGTAACATAAGAGGTTTGAACTAAATAAAGAGTTACAAGAATTGATACTATGTAGGTTTCATAGTAATGGCATAGAGTTTCTCCTTCAATTGATACATGAGAGTTTCTCCTAAAAGGGGTTATGGACATCCATTTAAAACAATATTTTGTAACACTCCCCCTTGGATGTCCATTAATTTGTGAATATGTATGCCTCGTTAAAAACCTTACCAAGGAAAAACCAAATGGGAAAACCCATGGTTAAGGGAAAAAGAGTACATAACATATTTATTCTCGATCACTTAAGATCTCGAATCGATAAAGTCCAATCATACGGTCAATTTCTTGAACGCTTGTAGTGGGAAGTGCCTTTGTGAATAAATCGTAGATTCTCACATGAGCGAATTTGTCGGACTTTCGTAACACCATCCTTTGAAGGTCATGAGTGAAGAAAAATTTTGGTGATATATGCTTCACTCGCCCCTTTGATATATCCTCCTTTAGTTGAGAGATGCATGTCGATTATTCTCATATATAATGGTAGGCTCTTCCTTGTCTAAAAATAAGCCACATGATCTTTTAATATGCCTTGTCATATTTCTTAACCAAACACATTCTCTACTAGCTTTATGGATTGCCAAAATTTCTCGCATGGTTAGATGATGTTGCCGCTTATAGTCTGTTTCATTGAACGCCATGATATAGCAAAGTTGCCACCACAAGTAAAAACATATCCAGCTTGTGATCGACCATTATGGGGATCAGATAGATACCATGCATCTACAAAACCAACTAACTCTTTCTTGTATGCATCGTAAAAATATAAACCCAAATCATTTGTACCTTGAAGATAACGAAATATATGTTTGACGCTGCTCCAATGTCTTCTTGTAGGACATGAGCGTATCTTGCTAATAAGTTGATCGCAAATGCGATATCAGTCGTCGTATGAGTAGAAAGATACATAAGTGCACCTATGGCACTTCAGGCCGAGAATTTCTTCATCATTATATGGAGATCTGGAAAAGATCTTTAGTTATATCAAGCGATCTTACAACCATTGGGGTATTTTAAGGGTGTGTTTTATCCATATAAAATTGTTTCAAAATTTTATCTCAGATAAGTCGCTTGATGAATAATAATTCCATTCTTAAGATGATCAATTTGCAATCCAAGGCAAAACTTTGTTTTTCCAAGATCCTTCATCTCAAATTCTTTCTTTAAGCATTCAACTGCATTTGAGATCCCTTTACTTGTTCCAATCATATTTAGATCATCAACGATACAAAGAATTATCACAAATTCATCTCCAAATCTTTTATGAATACACATGGACAAATAGAATTGTTTGTGTATCCTTCTTTATCAAATATTCATTGAGACGATTATACCACATTCGTCCTGGATTGTTTTAATCCGTGATAATGACTTTCTTAGTTTAATTGAATATTGTTCTCGAGAACCCGCCGCTTCGGTAGTCCGAATCCTTCGGGATTTTCATATAAATATCACTATCTAGTGATCCATATAAGTATGTCTGAACAACATCCATCGACGCAAGTCAAAGCATTCCTCATTGCGCACGTATAAGATATCTAAAAGTTGTTGCATCCATCACAGAGAGTATGTTTCTTCATATCTATACTGTGTCTTTGGGAAAAGCCTTGGGCAACTAATCGTACCTTGTATCTTGTAACTTCTCCTTTCTTATTTCTTTTTCGCACAAAGACCCATTAGTTTTACACCATTGGGTGTACGAGCCACAGTCTAAAAACTTTCTATTTGTTAGAGAATTCAATCACTCAATTGCGCTTTTCCATTTTAGCCAATCATTTCTTTGTTTGCATTCCTCGATTGATCTAGGTTCTTGATTCTCATTATCGATATAATTTCTAGCGCTACATTATATGCAAATGCATCATTGACGCCAATATCACGGTTCAAAAGTTTTCCGACATGACATAGTTTAATGAGATCTCGCTTGTGTAGAATCAAATTCTGTGATTTCTTCCAAATAGTTTATTAGTCATGTCATTCATCTCTTTAGGAGATTTTCCTTGGGCTATTATTTCCTAAACTTGACTATCTTTAGCTCCTTTTCTTCTTCGAGGATTTTTATCTTTCGAGCCCAATGGTCTACCATGTTTTATGGTAGGTTTTGTCTCATTTGCAATAGTCGGGTTGTCCTTCTCCGGGACACTAATTTTTTCAGAGCATTAGTAGTGGAATATGTGACTTTGTCACTCATTTCAAATCAGAAAAGCATCAAGCAAATTATTCGCTAAATTTTGTAGATAAATTATCCTTTGAACTTAATGTTCACATTGTCTTATGCGAGGATCAAAATGAGATAATGATAATTCATTCCAAACAATTTCCTTATTTAGTCGCTTCATTTCTCCCCTAATGTTGGGAAATTTGATTCATCAAAATGACAACAAAATCTAGTCAGTAAATAAATCTCCGTTAATGGCTCAAGATATTTTATTATAGAAGGATTCATACCTAACATATATTCCTAACCTTTGTGATCCCATCTTCGCATTTTTGTGGAGCAATTGGAACATATAATGCATAACCAAAAATTCTTAGATGGGATATGTCCGGCTTTTTCCAAATACTAATTGTAATAGAGAAGAAGTATGATAACTTGTTGGCCTGATGCTAATTAATGATGCCGCATGCAAAATAGCATGGCCCCAAGTCGATGTTGGGAGTTTTGATTTCATAAGTAACGGCCTCGCAATTAATTGGAGCCATTTTATAAGTGATTCTACAAGACCATTCTGTATGAACATGTACACAGATACTCAACATTTATTCCAATTGACATGCAATAATCATTGAAACTTTTTGAGGTAAATTCACCAAAGATTATCCAAACGTATCGATTTAATAGGATAATCAAAATTGTGCTCGTAATTTTATTAATTGACTAACAATCTCGCAAACGCCAGGTTGCGAGTTGATAATAGAGAGACATGTGACCATTTAGTCGATGTGTCAATCAAAACCATAAAATATCTAAATGGACCACTTGCTATATCTCCTTGTATGCGCTCTAGAAAATCAAGGGATTGAGCCCCTATTTTAGCTGGTGATGGTCTTACAATCAATTTTCCTTGAGAACATGCCACACATGAGAAGTCATTGGACTGAAGAATCTTCTGGTTCTTCAACATATGTCCACACGAAGTATTTATAATTTTCCGCATCATTGTTGATCCGGGATGGCCTAATCGGTCATGCCATACAATAAATTTGTTATGGTTGGTAAACTTCTGGTCTACCACCATATATGATTCAATTTTATCAATCTTTGTATAGTACAAACCAGATAATAATGATGGCAATTTTTCCAATACATTTTTCCTACCCGATGACATATTTGTAATGTTAAGGTATTCCCCATTTCCTTCATTAATTGTCTCAATGTGATATCCATTTTGGCGGATATCTTTAAAACTCAATAGATTTCTTTGAGACTTTGGGGAATACAATGCTTCTTTCACACTTATTTTTGTCTTACCTGTAATAATATTATGGCCTTTCCTGAGCTCTCTATCAAATTTACACTCCCAGATATGGTATTGATACTTCCATTATGCATCGTTAAATCATAAAAATACCTTTTATTTTTGAGAATAGTATGTGTTGTTGCAATCGCTACAACACATATATCTCTACCATTTACCAAAGATTTTTCTATTCACTTCAAAAGAAAATTTTAATAAGATAAATGAGCATTATAACATAAAATTCACTAACACATGGAACATTACAACCATAATTCAACACATAATATATTATATTTATTCTCTAACAAAAACATAACATGTTTGCATTTATTAAAGATGTAACATATAAAATTTATTCTTGTACAAATAACTACTTAAAAAATTTATTCTAAATAAAAAAATCAGAGACATCTAGATGAGTTGTATTATGTTGGCAAATGCCTTCTTCTTGAGTTTTGCTAAAATATTCATTATCTCCATTACTATTGGCAAAATTAGTCTCTATCCTTTTCTTTCCTTTCAGCGATTGTTGATAGAGATCCACGAGGTGCTTTGGCTAACTACGCTACGCCGACCAATGATTTTTGCCTCCATCGCGATAGCATATATTTTCATGTTTATAATTTTATTTTTCCTTGTATCTCCCTTTTCTTGCCTCTTCGGGGACCATTTGTATTTTTGAAGGAAACATTATAATTTCTCTACCACGAATTCTCGTCCATATCCATTTAATTACCACCACGCCCCCCGCTCCCTCTATTGTTATTATTATTATATCTTATCGCATTCGCCAGTGGAATGGACTTGAACCAGTTGGACAAGCCTCATGGTTTTTCATCAAAAGCTCATTATTTTGTTCAACCACAAGTAAACAAGAAATAAGTTCGAATATTTCTTGAACCCTTTTTCCTAGATACGTCAGTAGAGCAAATTTGAAGCATGGAATGTGGAGTATGTTTTCTCCAATATTTCCTTATCCGTAACCTTTTTCTCCACACAACAAAAGTTGTGAAGTGATTTTGAACATGGCTGAATTATACTCACAAACAATTTTATAATCTTGCAACCTCAAGTGCAACCAATCATACCGAGCTTTAGGGAGAATTAGAGTTTTCTGGTGGTCATACCTTTCCTTTAATTTGTTCCAAAGAACAAGGGGATCTTTCACCGTAAGGTATTCAACTTTTAACCCTTCATGGAGGTGATGGCTAATAAAGATTATGGCTTTAGCCTTTTCTTGGTTAGACGCTTTATTTCCTCCTTGATTGTTTTCACGAGGCTATTTGCTTCTAGATGGATTTTGGCATCAAGCACCCAAGACAAATAATTTTTGCCCGTAATATCCAAAGCCATGAATTCAAGTTTTGCAAGATTCGACATAGTAAACTACAATACATAGAAATGCAAACTATGAATTATAGTGTGTAAATTAAACAAGATAGAATAGGGATTGAAAGAATACTTTACTTTAGAAAACGACGATCAAATTATTTTTAGTATGTGAAATTTACGATAGCCTTTTAGAGGCGATCGTGTTGATAACGTGATATAAAATAACTAATGAATTACCCAAAGTATGAACAATATAGTGGATTACTCAAAATATGAACAATGTAGAAGTAGAGGGAATTCTTTCTTTCTTTCTTGTTCTATTCTTTCATGCATACAACCCTCTATTTATAGGTAACATGAGAAGTTTGAACTAAATAAAGAGTTACAAGAATTGATACTATGTAGGTTTCATAGTAATGGCATGGAGTTTCTCCTTCAATTGATACATGAGAGTTTCTCCTAAAAGGGGTTATGGACATCCATTTAAAACAATATTTTGTAACATTGCTTATTTTTTCGCTCACTGCTTTATTTCAAGAGCCACCCTCCCCAAAAACCACAAACACAAATCGCACAAATATCAAACGATGGATTTTTAAGAAGGAAATTAAGATCCGTAGTCATTCATCGCTATGTAAACCATTTGTACAAAGGGTGGTAACCCATCTTCACGTGCATTTTTGCACCCGCTCAGAATCAAGGTCTGTAAATCAGTATATTTGCACAAAGCGCTCAAGTATTACCAGTAAATGCATTTGTACAAAGGGTGGTTAAGCTGTCTCACCAGAGAAATGCTTATTTGCATGTGGTTTTAAGTAGACCGCTCAGAAATGACATTTGTATAAGCGGTGGTTTAAGCACCCGCACACAAAAGAATTTTCACAGGGCTTAAGCCGCCCGCTTGTACAAACCGCGATATCTTCATCCGTTGCTTTGCCAACCGCTTGTATAAATAGTTGTACCACATGCAAGACCTAAGGTGAACCGCCTGCATGCATCCAGAGAATCTTTTTTAATAACATTAAGATAATTATATTATAATATTAATAAATGCATACATTATATCAATCACATTGTCGTTCAAAGACAAATCCATACATAACAATGACAAGGTTATATATACAAAGCACATATAAATCATAATTGCATTATGTATATATACAAGGTTATATATACATCGTTGTTCACGCCCATCTATCCTCGCTCTCAATTACAAAGTCTAGGATGCTTCGCCACTTCACCTCCTCAAAGAAAAGAAACTACCACTCATGGATGACTTCACGATTTAATGAATCGCACATGTTGCACATTGCAAGGTCATCATCATGAGTGCCAAAGTGGTCTTTTTCAATCTTCACCGCAATAATAAAGTTGGCAATAAAGAGGTTAAACAATAGTGAAATCGAGAATCGCATAATAAATAATCTTGAATCACCAATTTGTATAGGCTTACGCCTTGGGGTTGCTTGCATTCTCCCGCTGATCCCGAGGAACTCGCAGACGTAGTATTCACAAAGAACACCGCTCGAGGTTGCTTGTAGCACTTCAAATCAAATAATAATGTATGGAATTAGTACAGTTGGTAATACCCTTCCTTACTAGTGCAATTATGTTGAAGCATTACAAGTGTCTTCTTACCCATGGGTAGATATAGCAAAGCATCTTATTTGACCCCTTCGCAGGATCATGTTGCCCCCCTTTTTTGGTCGCGTAATGCTTGAAAGCCCTACTCGAATGTCAACAACAACAAGTAACTATCATATCATAAAATAAATTACGTTATGTATGTTTGTGTATGAATTTTTCTTACGTATTTAAGACGCGGTGAATTCATTGTAAGATTCTGTGGGGTTCGATGAGTCAAGGACCATATATCCGCTTCCGCTTCGCACAAAGATGAAACAAATGAAGTGATCATCGCAACTAAAACTTATGTAAGTTTCACGAGTAATCATGGTGCGTAACTAAACTTTTAGCAACGATTGACGAATGAGAAGATTACTTAAAATTGTAGGAGCCATTATGACATCCTTGTCTTGCATCCGAGCATAGCTTTTAATAAGTATAGCCCCACATCTATTTAGCGCTCCCTGTCGTGGTCTGTCGCCTTTCTTCTATCTCCGCTTCCGTCATCCCTTATCCTTCAACTCCTTGTCATTGAGTACACTCTTAAGTTTGGCTGGCTAATCCGTGCGGGGTCAAGGAACCCGACACATTTTCCCATCTTTTTAGCATCATTATATTGCATTCTACACACAAGATAATGGTCAATGCACCACTTTATATGCTGAATGCTGGGAAACATGACATTTTGGCAAATATCACTGCTCGATTTTACATGCTGAAAATGTATAAAAGTTGAGTGCCAAGTGCCATGGGAGGTGAGAGGTATTCTTAAGGTCGATAGCTTTCTCTTATAGTAAAGTTTAGTTATATAGATCATTCATAAATTGCCGAATCCATATAATTTTCACTAAATCCCACGCTAGCCGATGTTAGTGGTTTTTCCTTTGATAAGTGAACACTCAAGCTATGTATTGATGTACTTTTAGATAAAGTTAACTTCGGCGTTATCTCGTCGAAAAAGATAAAGTTAACTCGATGACGATAAAAAGTATATGATTGGTGATTTCAGAACTTAATGAAACTCTTTTCGTGATCATGCATGTGTAGCCAATAATGATCTACGATACAATTCTTTCATGTCGGCTGAAATTTCTCTATCCTGTGACTACTACTCCAATAATCTTAATTGAGGTGAAGTTGCTAGAGAAATTTTAAAAAATAGGCACCCGCTTTTGCACCCTCAAGCAAGACAAGTTTTGAACATAAAGGTATATAGGAAAATATGTGGGATTGATCTCCAAAACTATAATAATTCACCAGTTCATAACAGGTAACCATATACATAGCAAATATGACATACTGAGTGTCTCCAAATGTTATCTGCGTTGTTGGGAAACAAAAATGCATCTTGTTCGACAGATTTGGTAGAAGTTAACTTTATTTAAAAGGAAAAAACCACTAAAATCGGCCAACTTATGATTTAGTGAAAATTATATGGATTCTGCCAATTTTTGAATGATCTAACATGCCTTTACTGTAAAGAGGAACTCGATTTGGCACTTGGCACTCAACTGCTATACATTTGAGGTTTTCTTTATTATGCTATCAGAATGCAATATAACGATATGCTGTCATAATTTGTTATATCGGCACTTGCTACTACAAGAGCAAGATGAAGGCCAACTTACAGGCACCACATGCTGATCAAGTTGATGTCGAGTTTTCCAAAACGGAACATCTGTTGCAGTCACCAAAATCGATCCAGACGTAGCAAGTATCCTCGTGTTTGTGGACATCCGAGGGACGGCGGCTTGAATGCCCTTCACCCCAAGACGAGATGCCCTCAAGTACCACCATGGAGTTCTTCAACTCCCATGGTCCTTCGCTGATCCGCTTCCATGGGGAGAAATGGCTTGCCATGCTCATAAGTCTCTAGTGAAGGCATGGTCTGCATCCGAGTGGAGTTGGCACTTTCTTTGACTTGGTGATACTCCGCTGATTGCAATCTACTTTTGTTTTTCTTTTGCAACCAACAACATCGCCAAGATGAGGCGACAGATGACGGTGGGGCAATGGAGGTGATGCATGCGGTGCAAAAGGCGCTAGCGACGGAGATGCTGCTAGGTGAAGGCGCCTATGACGGAGATGCGCCGCAGGATACACCAAGCGAGAAGATGCCGCTGTGGTGTAGGCAATTTTGGAAGAGGTAGGACGCCTTGTCTTATCACGGGCGCTTTTGACCTCTCTTGTATCAATGCAATATCTTCCTTGGGCCATACAATAAATGACCCAATTGCATCTTGGATGGTCTCTATGTCATCAGGGGTGCTGAATGGTAGCTTCCACAAGCCAAGGCACAAAACAAGCACGATGTCCACTTGCACCTTTGCGTGACCAATCGACAAAGTTGGTTGTGTATCACAGGTCTTGATATGCCACGCCTCCGCAAGCTCGACGACTAAGCCCCCTTGCTCCAGATGTGCACAGAGCTTGCACTTGGTTGCTTCTATGATATCATCCATAGGATATCGAGGTGTTGGGATCGCGCGACCGACACTACTCTCGGGATGCGGCCGGCTCGGGTTGTCATCCGACCGCCGCTTGTAACGCCCTTTCCGCCTCCTTCTTCACACGCCTTAAAAACTCTTGTTGGGCCATTGTCTTATTGTATCACCCATGGTCCTCTTATATCTTTGACACGACTTGTATTGGTCTTGATATTCCGGGATCCCATGCTTGAAGCCCACTCAACTTCCGACGCCACGAGTGCAACCTGGGTGTTCCTTGGTTCGCAACGCCGTTAGGTCATTGTTCTCCTCGTCTGCACGAAGATCCTCTCGCTTGCTCGTGCGAGATCTTCTACACTTGGCCGAAACTTCCAGACCGCTGGGTCCACCGTGCTTTTATGACCCTTCTGTCACTGGGTTGGCGAGCTAGGACCCACTTCGCCTCACTCGCCATGCCTCATCAATGGGTTCTCTATCCCAAAGATGGGCTTCTTTTTACTCCTCTCAACAATCTTAGGGCATACCCACTTGTGCCCAGTGATGGGGGTACTTGTTCTTCTTCATGAGGGCAATGTACACCTCGCTCAATGCTACTTGCTTGCTAGGTCTTCACGACAAACTCCGCCCATTCACCCATGATGATTTTTCCATATTTCGAATGGTATCCGCTCCGCCTTCACAAAGTACTTGTTCAAATTTCATACCTCTAGTTCCTAAGCTCTTCCCATCACGCCCAAGGCATTTTTCTTAGCGATGGCTTCATACTGGGGAACCTTATGATTTTCTGCAACTTGGTCCAAAGGTGTGCCTTTGTCGCGCTACGCCCACCTTCGCCCAGCTTATCAATCATGATGGAGACATTGTCTTTGACAAGACAACATGCATGACTATTTCGAACTTGGATAGTGCCTCACGAGGTGCTAGGGCTCTCCTAAAGGACCGATCTCCGTGATATACCAAGTGCTTTCCAGAACTTGTTCCTACTGCGTCTCCTGCTGCTTATGCGAGGTCGTGCTTGTTGCAAAGCAGAGGAATCCACGGAATATGCCCGAGGTATCTTCAATTACCTCTTGGATCGCAGCTAGTCGGCGCGACGCTTTTCCGCCTCTTCATAGAAATAAACACAAGGAATACGCAAATATAAGGAAATGCAATTATGTCCATGCCAAGCTATAAATAAAACAAGCTCACTCTTCTTAATACCTCTTCATTAGGATCGTAGTTGGAGTCGATTTCCCCACGTCGTCGTTCTGGTCATGGGCATGGAACTGGGCTTGGGCTCTTGTACGATGACGAGGAACCATCACGCCTAAGGACAACGATAGGCTCGGTGTTCTTCCCGCCGCCGTGCTGCAGATCATCCTTCTTGACCAAGTCTTGCGTACCTTCGCACGCCTTCTCTTACAAAGATCAGATACCACCGAGCTCTACAAGCAGGCTCCTCTTAAGTGCCTTCTTGGCTAGCAATTCTTTTTATCCCATCTTACTACAAAACAGATTGCAATGACATTAATTTAAGCCTATTAATATTTACAGTGGGAATTCATTACGGTTTTATTAGCACATCAAACTCTTTGGTTAAAATTCTATCCGAATCAATCGCTGACATTCGATTTCTATAGATGAGGGGAATGCTTTCTACATCAAAGGAAATAAGAAATATCGATGGTTGATTCGAAGGAAACAATTAAGAAACAAGAAACCTCTTTAGTAAGATTATATGAGCAAATGTGTGAAGCAAAATACGTCATTAATGGGAGCTTGTACTATTACAGGGGGAATGTTCATTAGGGATTCCTATAGTAATCGTTGGTGGAGTTGATAAGTTAGTTCCTGTGGATGTCTACTTGTCAAGTTGCCCAACTAAACCGGAGGTCATATAGATGCCCTAACAAAACTTCGAAGCAGATATATCGAGAAATAGTTGAGGATCGAACTCTATCTCAAAAGAAAAATCGATGTTTTACTACCTACCACAAGCTTTATGTTCTTGCAAAAGACTATATCGAACTTACGAGCAAGAATTGCTCTATCAATAACCATCTACTTTAGACATATCTTCCAAACTTTTTTCGTAAAGACAACAAGATATAAGGGTGGTCGGATGCACTTGCTTTGCTAGGCCGAGCGAGGGGCGGGCGGCGCTATAGGGAATTTTTACCTTGATCTTGGGCTTTGCTTGGCGTCGGTGAGGCGTCCGCGTCAACGAGGGTGAGGCTTCAGCAGTTGACGACCCGGTGGAAAGTTCATCGCAGGAGCGAGGCCACGGAGAGGTCACCGAGTGAGGCAACGTGGAGGCATCGGCGTCGACGAGGGTCAGGCTGCGGTCACCGACGGCATGGCGGAATGATCGTAGGAGGCACGAGCCCGCGGAGAGGTCATCGAGCGTGGTGGAACGGTTGTCGGAGGTGCGAGCCCGAGGGGATGTCACCGAGGGCGGCGGCGTGGAGGCGTCGATGGGGAAAATTTGGATTTGCCGCTTTGGATGGGGGCAGCACTCGATCTCCCGCCTATTGATTTTAGGAGTTAGGGATTTCCACAGGTGGTGCACAAGATTTCCATAGGCGGTCCCGACGATTTCTTCAGGCGGTGTTAGTAGAGACCAGGCGGGCATCTTCCAACGATTATCCGGTCTGTGTAAATTTTTGTACACCGGATAATCGGTTCGACAAAAAGCCTTCTGTCGTCATCCGCAACAAAACTACTAACAAAGGATGATCCGGTTCTTGTAAATATGTGTACACCGGACCATTGTCCCGGCAAAAACTATTACTAATTCAGATTACTGATTCTAACACACAATGCAATGCAGATAACATTACTGATTCTAACACACAAAAAGCCTTACTGATTCTAACACACAATGTGAAAAGCATTACTGATCCGGTCCGTGGGAACAATGCAATACAGATAACATTAACATTTTCAAAATAGATAGATTACTGATTCTAACACACAAAATGTAAATGTTCAATCACTGTTCAGTACATCCAAAAGGGGCGCCAGTAGTACATCAGAATTATACGCCAACTAGATACCTAGCTAAACTACTCTATCTACATCCGTAAATCGCTATCGCCACCGTTGCCTTCGGCCCAACGAGAACAAGATGTTGGTGGAGGATCACGGAGGAGGAGGAGGTGTCCTGGGTAGAGGATGGGGTCGAGTCGCCAGATCCTTGTCGCTAACGCCGCCGCCATCGCCTCCCCACCCACATCGATCCCTCCTCCTCCTCCTCCTCATTGCTCCGGCCTCCGCTTCTCCTTCCTCCTCCTCCTCTCGCTGTTGCCGCCGGGTATCATGGTACCACCGCCATCGTACAACCGCTGCCGCTGCGGGCCTCCTGTCGCTGCCGGGCCGCTGTGGCCTCCGTTGTCGCTATCGCTGGCTGCTACGCCGCCTCCGCGATGGCCTCCTCCACCCGGGTAGGGGAGTTCCTCCCGTGCTCCCAAGAATCGGGGTCCTAGTTGACGGACGCAGACGAAGGGAGCGACGGTGATCGGAGTTGAGCCCGCTTAATGGCGGGCTCAGTCTCCGCCGAGATTCCCGTGGAGGATGAGGACGAGGACAACGACATGGTTGGTTGTGGGGAGGGAGAGAACGGGAGAATTTGTGAACCGCCGACGGAAACATGGTTAATATAACCACCGGGAGGCGAAAGGTCGCCTCGGCAACGGAGCCGATTAGACTCACAAGGCGATCCGGCAGCAGTTAGGATAACACATTGGATCATCCTCTATGCGTAGAACTTTCACCGTGGGCTACAATAGAACTACAAATCAGGATGATCCGGTCTGTGTAAATATATGTATATCAACCATCGGACCGGCAAGAAGCCTTCGGGTTATCTTGCATGCCCGAACTCCACAAGCTTAAAGAGTGCAACGAAATGGCCATACCGCTCGCATGATTTAGTGTTGAAGTAATTAATCACCCGACGGTCCTAAATGTTCACATCATTCGCGGGGAACGCTACATTTCACATGGATCGATCGATTACATCGAAAAGAACAACTACGAGTGGTGCAACATTCAGATAACTCGTCCTTATATGAAGATCCGACAAGATCTAACACCACTAAAATCAACTCAAGACTACGTGTCCGTGACGTTTCTGGCCGGGAATGCCTCAAATAGGGAGCCGATTCAACTCACGGTGATTTATCCTAAGAAGGTTAGATAACATATCGGATCATCCTCTATGTGTAGAACTTTTGCCGTGAGCTACAATAGAACTATAAATCGATGATCCGTTTGTGTAAATATATGCATACCGACCATCGCATCGACAAAAAGCCTTCGGGTTATCTTGCTTAAAGCGAACTCCACTTGTGAAAGAGTATAAAGTTAAATAAAATTGTCATGAAATGCATCGCTCCAATCTAGGCGATATGGCCACGACGATCGGGATCGCCGACCGCAAAATGAAACAGGGTTAGTGAGACTTGGGACCCAACAAAGCTCTACTCAACGAGGGAAGAACTAGACGAGTCAAGGGTGGAGCCAGCACAATGAGCATGAGATTTAGGGTTTATACTGCTTTGAGCCCCGTGAAGGTAATAGTTTATTCTGCCGCTTTGCGGCGGTGGTCTTTGCTACTTTGAGTACAGTAGACGGTTATACCTTAAGTTCAACAATGGCGTTGTCTAGTGTTCAAACTCCGTGGTGCCCCTGTGTCGCTTCATCCTTAGCCTTATATCCTCCCTCGCCAGAATTGGATGGGAGATATTCCCGTGGTGGCTCCATGCACGTTGAGGGTCGGGCAAAGAATCGCCGGACTTGTTGCACGACCGCTTATCCCCACGACCTGCTGGCAACCGCCCAAATGCACGATCCGAATCTAAGGAGGACTACTTCGCTCGAACGAGAGCCGATCCGAGCTCGAGGTCGTATGAGCCGCGGTTTCGTCCAAGGCCACTTTAGGTCGAGCGCCAAGACACGCCCAGTGTCGGGTCGGGCCTCCCGAGCTTGGGGTTCCGCTGACCGTGCGTTGGCTTCGGCCAAGGGATGCCCACTGCCGCTTAGCCCCGAGGCTTAAGGTCGTGGCCGAGCACGCCAACCTTGAGCCTCTACAGACGGGCTGATTTTAACCTTCGAAGCTTGAGGTCGAGGTCGCGGAAATGTAACGCCAAGCCGTGATTTAAACGACACCGGCGCTTCTTGATCTCCTAACTCGCACGGATGCAAACGGTTGGTGGACACTTGCTATGTTCAAACCGCAGCCCGTGCCTTAATTGCACTGGCCAAATCATGGCCACCGCACCTTCAAGTGTCGCGATCGATTCGATGAAAGCGCCTATAAACCCAAAACCGCAGCCGATCGTGGAGAAAACTCCCGATCTTTGCCCCTTCGCCTTCCAAGCCTCCTTGCTCAAGCAAAACCTCCTCTCCCACCTTCGACCAAAATCGCCGCGACGCTATGGCTAAGCTTAGGAGGAGTACATTGTCGCCGGGCGAGGATGAAGGAACTCGAGACCTGGATCGCTTGATCCATTCACGCATGGGCCGCTCGGTGGCGTAGACCGAGCCACGCCTCAGTGGACGACGAGATCGCTTGCACCGAGCACTACGCCTTCTTCGGCTCATGGACTTTGGAGAGCGAAGTTCCTCTTGTGGTCCTCACCAGCCATGTAGATCGAACTCATCAACCCGTGCCAAACTTCATTCTTACTCTCGCCATCTTCTCCCACCGTATGAGGGGTTCCTAGGATCCTTTCTACCCTCGCTTCTTTCTTTCAGATTTCAGATTTCTTCCGCCTGGGAAGGACCCCGTGGTCTGATGCCTCTACTTTCGACCGTGGATGTGGCTCAAGTGGTCCTTCCTCAAGATCCAAGCTCGACTCCCTCGAGCCATGGTCCGAGCTGGTTCTACCCGAAGAAAGGGGAACTCCCAAGACGTCGGGCGATTTAGGAAACCCGATCACGGAAGAAGGAGACCTCGGAGGCGACGACCTCGAGGTCGATGAAGAGGCCATTGCCGCCATACACCTCTCTCGCCTCGCTGCCTCACCGGCAGTGATTGTCTGCCGATTTCATGAATCGGTGTCCTCTTCGGAGGCGGACGCGACCTGCTCTTCCAGATCCAAGGGCGATCGACCACCCGCGGAGGGCACGCCCGTAAGCCTTCCGCCATCATCTTGCTCGAGCCCGCCGATCTTCATTGAAGGGCGCTCTTTGCGTACTGGCGAGTCTTGGGTTGTCGCCAGATGAACGAGATGTTCTGAAGCCGGGCGACAACTATTCCATGGGCGACTCCGTCCTGAAGAATGTACTCCACCGAAAGGCCGAGGTAAGCCAACCTGACCAAGACGTCGACTTAGTGGCCTCGATGCCCTTCTTGAACCTCTCGTGCACGCAGGACCATCAGGAGCTGTTCGATACAACCAGGCGGATGCTCCCGCTGCCCTGGGGGGGCAAGAGCAAAAAGGGCAAGAAAAGGTCTTCCCCGGCCGGAGCGGACCGCCAGGAGGCAAAGAAACCTCATGCCGAGTGGGGTGACCGTGCCATGGTAAGGATCCCGATGGCCAAGCCCCCGAGCTCATGCTCGTGTGCCTCATTGCTTGACGTGTTCTCCTTTTCGCAGCAGAGAGCGCGCGGCCGCCGCCAGACCTCGAGCCCTCTAATCGGCCCGGCCTCAAGCTTCGAGCCTCGCAAGAAGGACGACGTGGAGCCAAGACGGCCCGAGACCCTGTGTCGCGAGGACACGCATTAAGTGCCCCATTGGCTTCGGGCAACAAGACCTTCGCCGACCTCAACGAGGCGTGAGGTCGTGACCTGTAAATTCTCGCTTCCTATACTACACTGCCTCCCCCGCATCTTTCTGGCTTAGTGTATATTTTTTATCGCAGACCTTGAGCACCCGAGCTTGAAACTTGCCCGTTTTGACGATGGTTGTTGTCCAGGGCTAGTCCGAGTCCGAGGAGGAGGCGGACTCACGCATAGCCTCATGCGCCGACCTCGCGCCGACGCGACCCCATCGGGTCACCGAGCCTCGTCCCGGCCGCGAAGTTCGACTAAGGGTCAACGACTGGATGAGGAAGAGCTCCACTGCATCAGCCGTGGATTTTGACATTGGCGAGACAGGGACATCGTCACACGACCCTCCCGGTCGGCGTGGGGAGAGCACCAGAGGCGATTTGCCGCAGCCGCGAGGCCCCCACCGCTTGTTTCATCGTTGCCGGCGCCGAGGACGCGACGGCCACCGAAGATGGCACATCAGAGGCGCCTCGGCCCCGCCGACCGGTCAAGACTGGGCCGAGGCCGTGATACCTCAGGCCACGGAAGAAGATCGCGCGACGGTTTCGACCACCGTTCCCCCAGCGCCAGAGACGAGCAGAGCCCCGACCATCGAGGTCGGGACCAATGCTGCCGCCGCGCCCTCTCCTGCCGGCGAGTTGGGCTCTCCGGAGGAGGCGACGGGATCCCAGGCCGCCGCCAATGTGGGGACTGAAGGTCTCGGCACAACCTAGACGTGCGCCTACACCCGCTGTTCCAACTACTTCGACGCC
The DNA here is from genome assembly GCA_036346375.1 of Guadua angustifolia. NCBI lineage: Eukaryota > Viridiplantae > Streptophyta > Magnoliopsida > Poales > Poaceae > Guadua > Guadua angustifolia. The sequence goes on along the minus strand of JAYEVE010001205.1, from coordinate 263,468 downwards.
AACACGTATTCCGGAGGCAAACAAGTCGGCCACACTTCAAGCACCCGCCAAGAGTGCTTCCTCCATTGCCTCCACCCGCTTGGACGCGGAAATACAATGTTTTCGATGCAGGAATGGGGCACGTGATGCAGATCCGCCTAATCAACGCGGTTTCTAATCATCCGAGAAAATGGTGAGTACACTAGTGCTAGTGACATTGATGAAAATGAATATGCTCTTGTTGCCACTAACATCAGAGAGCCGTAAGAGGAGGTTATCACCGCATGCATCGAGAGAAGTATCCCATTTCTTGTCACATCGGTACTTAGCGCATGTACCGCACGCCGATGAACAAAATGAACGCCATACCATCTTTCAAACAAGGTGTGTGGTGAATGAGCGCTACCAGGCATGTCATTGTTGATGGAGGTAGTCGCAACAATCTTAAGTAGTGTAGACATGGTCGAAGCTTGGCTTGACCACAAATCCACTTCTCAACAAAGATGAAATTGAATGGCTCAATTCCAATGGTAAGGTTTAGGTAACTAAACCTGCTCAAGTACCTATCTCGATTGGTTCTTATCATGATAATGTTGTTTATGGTGTTGTACCCATGGATGCATGCTCTCTTTTATTGGGTAGACCTTGGATCTATGATATGGATGCTATACATCATGGAAGGACCAATGAGTATACTTTCTTGTATAAGGAAAAGAAAATCGTTTTGAAACCTATGAGCCCTACAGAACTAAGAAACATTGATGTTAAAAGAGCTCAAAGAGAATAAGAAGAGAGTGGAATTAAAAGTGTAGCTAGTAAATCAACCCATTCAACTACACCACTTGCTCAAAAACCTGATCTTAAGTTGAAGGGAAAAGTATTGTTAGCTACAAAAGTTCTCTCACAAGATAACATGGACAGTATAGAACCATTGCCTGTTTCTTTGTCTCCTGTTGCCACTAACCTTTTGCAGGAGCATGAGAAGGAGTCGAGGACGACTCCAATTCAAGAAGGGGAGGATGATGAGGACATCCCAACCAAGGATACAACCGCTGCCCCTTCTTCCCCTATGACCGCTACTTCATCCCCGATCGTCGCTGTTTTGGCCGCTACTTCTTCTACGACGCCTAGAGGGCTTAATCCGGAAGCGAGGCCTTTCCACCCACCTTTGCTAGACCAGCACATCAAGAACACCCATCGAGGACAGCCCATGCGCCAAGGAAGGCCCAAGATCAAGCCCAATTCGTCTCTGAGTCCAGTTCGGCCATCCAGGGGCAGCAGTACTTCAAACGGACATAACTCGGGCTCCCGGACTCCGTTTTCAGCGTGCAACCACCCGTTTGGAAGGTATCGAGATAACCTTTCCAATGGATCTAGTCCCAAGGCCAAATTCCTTCTGGAGTGATGGGAAATCAAAGAACAATCTCACAGGACAGAATTTCAGGGTGCTGCGCCACCTTATTTTTGGGCTTATGGTCCATGTATAGTTAGGGTTGCATGGTGGCCGACCCTAGGGTGGTGTCCTACCCTAATTTGGGCACCCCAAGTCTGGTCTCCACCCTATATAATGCCCCACCCGCCAGACGTTGTCATCTAGGTTTTGTTGTGTTTGGTAGACCTGCAGCGCCCCTCCTCGTGGTGCTTGCGGTTTACTAGACCGCCTGAGCCGAGAAAAACGTAACCTCAACTTGTCTCTTTGATTTCAATATCATATTTTTAGATTGCTTCATACTTTGTTCTTATGGTTCTCGATTTCTTGCAGGAGCAATTGATCGTTGGGATCTTGTATCTGGTGGATTGGCATTGCGATTGTGAAGCTCCGACGACCGTTAGAAGTGCTCAATTCGGGCCATCAACACCTCCAAATCGACGATCATCATCTCACCGAAAGATCGATCCCCGCCCCATCGCCGATAACTTATTGATGTTAGACGAGCCCCGAATCCGCCTCGTGGCTAGGTACTCAACAAGGAGTTCTCAGGTCGCATCGACCGAGATGCATGTCTGCCAAGAGCTTGCAGTAGTGTGTTGATCGAAAGCAAAGGCAACTGCATCTTACTTCTTCTCGCGAGGGTAAGGTCGAGACCGCCGTGCTCAAGTCGACTTGATCTACCAAGTTGACCTCGGCAGAGCTCAACAGAATCCTCCGGAGGCAGGACGGCTTCAGACCAAACATGAGTCGAAAAGGAGTGGTCCCTTGCTTGTTTACCGTGGTACGGATAGACCATAAGACGCTGGAAGCTCGCCCACCCTCGGTCAGGTCAGAGCATTCGAGCTCATCCGAACTCGCTTCTTGACGCCTCGACGATTTGTCCGCTATGCTGCTCCGCCACGCTGTTCGGGGTGAGCCACCGGTTTAAACATACTTTGATGCCGAGGTCCTCGTGAAAACTCCCGAACAACTCACCGTAAACCGAGTACCATTGTCGCGATAATTTTGCATGGAACCCCTGCACTAGTGACCACGAATAAGCTTAAGAAACGAATCTACCGAAAGCAGCTTATGGTCGAGACCTGCTTCGCTTCTATCCACTTGGTGAAGGTGTCAACAACCGATTTATCAGAACTTCTTTCCCAGAGCCCGAGGAAAAGGGCCGAGGATGTCCAAATTTCATGTCGAGAAAGGCCAAGCGAGCGGAATGGTCTCGGCGCCGTAAGCGGGCCGATGCGATTTCCGGCATGGAATTAGCATGCTCGATAAGTGACGATATCCTGGCGCCCCGGTTACCAAGGCCAATAATACCCTGTGGAAAGCCTTGCCCACCATCGCCCCAGATGAAGAACAGCCCGCAGAGGCCTCGAGATGTCATTTAATGTACTTACCTCCTCCGTGGAGATGCACTGTTAGGATTCCTAAACATTCGCATCAGATAGCGCCTCGACGAAGCGCAGGCAGCATCGCCGCCCCGCTGATCCTACCTCTTGGTGTTTCGGTGGTAGTACGCCTCGAAGGAAGTTATAAATGGCTCGCCCAGAGTGGATACCTTCGACCACGGTAAGCAAGACCTCCGGTCGGAGATCAAGGCCGCCAAGATTCCGTGATGACGCGCAAGTGATCTTGTCGCCTGAGGAGGTGAGCTTGGAGAGGAAGTCTCGCTTGAGTTGTCCCTCCCGAATGTGCTTGAGCTCCAAGTTCGAACCACTTCTCCATTTTGTGCACCTCGCAAGGTACTTTGCCATCGAAGTCGCCTCGAAAGCACCGGTAATTTTTATTGTACCGTTGATGATGAGCCGAGTCGCCTTCACGACTAATCGGCAGACGCCAGAGCTTTGCAAGCTCTGAGGCTCCGCCAAAAGAGCTTCGTATTCTGCCACATTGTTGGTCGCCGCAAACTCGTAACGAACCACGTACCTCAATTGGTCGCCACGCGGGGTAAGAATAAGGATTCCAGCCCCCGAGCACTTGAAGGACCTCGAGCCAAGAACATGATCCAGGCTTTTTCTTCCTTGACCTCGCTCGGGCGCGAAGTTGCGACGCTCGCCGACCACGAGGTCGACGAGCACTCATGACTTGATGGCCGCTCAAGATACGACTCGACATCGAATGCCGCCACCCATAGCCCACTTGGCAATGCGCCGCCGCCTTCGGTTCCTTAAGATGTCCCCGAGCGGAAGTTGCTCGACGGCCACAGAGTGCGCCGAAATAATGTCGAAGCTGCGCTGGCCACGAGGAGAGCGACATGAAGCTTTTTGTACCTACGGTAGCGCCTTCGCCTGTAAGACTCTCACGACATAATAGATCGGATGTTGTTGAGGTTCTCACTCACCACCAAGACGGCACTAATAAATTTTGGGTGGTGGCAAGAAGGTAGAGCAGAAACTCTCGCTAGGGCGGAGTAGTAAGTGGGGCGAGGTCGACAGTATACCTTCGTGTCGCCAAAAGACCACAGGCTCTAGAGTCCACTGCTTCCTTGTTTTCACAGAGCTCAAGAACTAAGCTCGACTGCCGAGCCTCGAGATGAATCTATCGAGGGTGGCCATGCGTCCGGTGAGACTTTGCACCGCTTGACCGAGGTCGAGTGCCATTTTCTCGACGCTCGATCTTTTTCCGGTTCGGGCCGAATTTCGAGCCCCGATCATGTAGCCAAGCACCTTCCCGACGCGCGCCAAAACACACATTTCTGGGTTGAGCTTGATCTGCACTGCTCAGTTGTTGAAGGTTTCTCGAGGTCCCGGACGGGTCGCTTTCAAGGAGCTCTTGACGGTGATGTCATCCACGAGACCTCAAGGTTGCGCACGATCCGAGGGTCGAACGCCTTGGTCATCGACGCTGAACGTGGGCCTCGTGATTGCGCAGAATCAATGACATGGTCGTAGCAAGAGGTGTCGAACGGCGCGATAAACGACGCTTTTGTCTCGCTGTTAATCGCCATTTGATCCGTGATACCCGAATAGGCATCCGTGAAGCCGAGCATCTTGCGCTCGCGGTGGAATCAACGATCCGGTCGACGCGCTGGAGTGGAAGTTGTCCTTCAGCAAGCCGAAGTTCAACCCCGTGGTCCACACACATCCTCCATTTGCCGCCTTTCTTTTGGACGATGACCGTTTGCCAACCATTCGGAGTAGTCGGCCTTATGTAATGAAGCCACCTTCAAGAGCTTGTCCAGTTCTCTTGATGATCGCAACCTTCTCCGGAGAGAACGACGCAATTTCGCCGCCGACGGGCGGCAAACCGCTTTGACTCGCAGCTTTGTGCTCGATCACCTCTCGACGCCAGCATGTCCGCAAGCTCCTGCTTAATATGCCTTTGTTGGCGCCGAGGAAGGTGACGAGCTCGAGTTCCTATTTGGAACTCAACTCGACCGAGACATGGATGCACCCGCCGTCGCTTCTCGAGCAAAGACGGGCTCTTCGCTTCCCACCGGCCGATCGCCGCCGACGAAGCGCGCCTTGCCGCCTGGCCTCACTAAGGCAAGATGCCAACAGGGCTAAGGCCTTGGTTTCACACCCGTGTTGCCCCGGAGGTCGCCAAGACGGCATGATGCCGCTGGGACCGCAGCTTATGCACCGATGGCTATAAAGGTTGGCCGCCATGAACTTGATCAGTATGCCGCCCGAGAATGGCGCTAGCACGGAGGTCCTCAACCACCTCAAGGTGATCACCGCGGCGGAAGTTGGTTGAGTCGCTGGCAGACGCAAGACCACCGCTTCTAGCGGGTGGTCAAGCTTCCGGACGATTCCGTGAGAAGGAACCGCGATGTTCCCGACCTTCGATCGGGAATCAGATCCAAATAAGCGCCATTAAAGAGGTTAGGAGCCGCCGCCATCGACCATGACATGCCCGACCATCGTGTTGCTGGCGATGGGGTCACGACTACAGGGCCTTCGTGTCTCTCGCCATACCTTGGAGGGCATCCTCAAAAGAGAAGGTGATGAGGCCCCACCACTTGCAAGGATGCTCGACGGGCTTCGGCGATGCACTGTAGATGGTTCGTGAAGCAACCTTGAGCTCGCTTCAGATCGTAAGCCGACGAAGTCGCCAAAGATAACATCGGCGCGCGCCGCCCCATCGAACTCTAGGTCGAGGTCGCCATGGTCCGGCCCCAGCCGCTCACCCCGTCCTACCGGGTCGCCTTTTCAGAGCAGCACGCATCACCGACCATCATAGAAAGCTTCTAGCTTGCCTTGCCAAGCCCTGCAAGCACGTAGGTCGTGGCCGGCTGCCCTATGGAACAGCAGTAACTTCGCTCATCGCACTGCAGGCGCCTCGACCTCGGCCGAACATCTACCGGGCGAGGCCAAAGCCGCCTTCCTCCCGGGACTAGTTCTCATACTGCCGAGGTCTGGGACCGACCTTGGCGAGGTCGAGACCCTTCCCGACCTTGATCTCGAACTTCGAGGATCTCTCGCTAGCCGTCTGCCGAGACGATCACCCGCTGCAGACCACCGCCAATCCTGCGGCCACGCTTCCGCTTCTTGGTGGCGGTATCTTGGTCGACGCCCTTGGAGTTGACTGACCGCATCTCGCTATGTTCGCACTAAGCTTACCCCGGTCAGAGTCGATTTCCAAGGATAAAGATCATCCGCGGCCCGCGATACCGCTTCCACCACGCGAATGTTTTGTTGACGCCGAGCCTCGAGGCGATCTCTGTGTCTTCGGTATAGGCCGTCCGCAGACGCCAACTTGAAAGCTTTGATGATGGCTTCACGAGATGCTCGATCTAGTTCTTCGTATGGATAAACCGCCGCACGGTCGCTGGTTGCCTGCGTTTTGCCCTATATGACGCGATCCAGTCTTTCTCCTCCTGTGTCGCACGTGAATAACTCCGGAAGTTGGAACGGCGGCGCTCGATATGGCACCATGACCTAAGGAGCAAGCTTCGTTGAACCACAGCCAGTCCGCGCGGTTGCCCAAAGACAACAGGAGGTAATTGGCCATGACGAGCCTGTCCGCCTTGGCCGCCAGATGGCAAATGAGTAGATAGATAGGAACTCATCTGGTTCTGGTCCCATCGGCGCTTATCAACGCCGGCTTGAACCGAGCCGCCATATCACGCGACGGTTGTCGCTTGAATACGCCATGCCGCCGAGGTCGACAAAAGCGCCGTGTAATCGCGTTTACTGCCCTCGCCATCGCCGGACTCAGAGTCGAGGCTACCTCGGCGACCCGACCGCGAGAGCGACCACGACGCCGCTACGGAGTCACCGAGGTAACACAGCGGTCCCGACCAAGCGCGCCAAGGCGAACATCCGGGAAAGATCCTAGACCCATCACGCTGACCCAAAGCTCGTAGCTCGACTCGAGTCCCGACTCGCTAGGTGGTGCTCGAGACGGCGACGTGATTCGCTGCTGAGCCACATCCCGAGATCGCTGGCCGGGCGCGACGCCTCCCGCACGGGGTGATCGATGGTGCGCCAACAATGCTGATGAGTTGTTCATCGCTTCCTGGGAGCGGGTCCCCGAGTGATGGCTCGTGCTGGTATGACCCTTGTCAGAGTTCGATTGAGCTCTTCGCCGGCTTGGCCAAAGAGTTCGATCTCACCCTATCGGGTCACCATGACCGGCGATGGCGCAGAGGCGCCTCCCGGCGAGGAAGTCCGGGGTTCCTGACTAGCGCCAAGCTTTTTGATCCTCCTGGCGGAGGGCGGCAGGGCTCGTTGATGGCGACATGCACCATTCAAGGCGCCTCGTGGGTCTGTGGATCACGGCCATCCGTATTTGCTCCCGCCCATGACCGTCGCTGCCCGACGGCCGCCACGTATGCGGCGAGTGGAAAAACAGGGCGCTGACGGGTCCGCGCCATTCCCACGCCGTGGAACGCCTGGCCGATGAGGTGCGCCATGTCCCCACGATCTTGGTGATTTCCGCAGATGAGCAAAGCTATCTGCCCCACTTGGCAGCACCAAATTGCCGATGATCGGATCGCCGAATCGAGAAATGAAACAGGGTTAGCGAGACTTGGGACCTAACAGAGCTCGCTCAACGAGGGAAGAACTAGACGAGTCAAGGGTGGAGCCAGCGACAACGAGCGGAGACGAGGGTTTATACCGGTTCGAGCCCTCGTGAAGGTAATAGTTTCATTCCTGGGGCCGCTTTTGCGGCGTGGTCTTTGCTACTTTGAGTACAAATGACGGTTACAGCTTAAGTTCAACAATGGCAGTGTCTAGTGTTCAAACTACGGCTCGAACGAGAGCCGACCCGAGCTCGAGGTCATGCGAGCCGTGGTCGGTCCATGCGCTTAGGTCGAGCGCCAAGACACGCCTGTGTCGTGGCTCTGGGCCTCCCGAGCTTGGGGTCCGCTGATCGTAGGCCTGCCACCAAGGGATGCCCACCTCAACAAGAGAAAATTGAAATACGATATATCAAGTAAGTTAGAGTACATAACAATCGAAAAGACAAGTGGCGCAATAAGCAAAGAACTACTTGTCCGTGTTTCTGATTGGTACCAAAAGATCGGAGCGAGCCGAGTTCTTCCCTTATCACCAAGCCAACACCGCTGCAGCCTGCCGAGGTACTCCTCCCGGACTTTGTAGCTTTAGTCTCCTCATCGAGGCCCGTGAACCTATTGGTGAAGGGGTTTGAGCAATCGCGGTCACCGGCTAAAGGGGTCCGATGGACCCGCTCAGGTCAAGACCACAGTTCGAGCCTGCACCCACAACACCCGAGATCAAGAATATTCTCTCGTGATTTGAGTAATCACAAAGAAGGTGTGTTGAGTCCGAGACTAATGTTCTGTACATGTTGGCGTAGTGTTATCCTCATCAGGCCTCAGGGTCAGAGGTGAACTCACAAGAGCACACTCTGAGGCAATGATCGGATCATCACAACTTGAGGAGCTCAAGACCGCATCGATAGGTGCGAACTCAACGATACTACACTCGAACACCATCTCGTTAGTCATGTCAAGATGCACAGACGTATGTTCGGCCTCACGAGCACGGGCGTATGGTCTGTGGGTGTATTCGCTAAAGTAGGTGGAGTAGTGGACAACGGAGCGATGCCTTATCACCGGCCGGTCCGAGAACATCCTCGCCAAGATCAGAGGTGCCGGAACGTGACACGGAGGGGCGTAAAGCCCCAAGAAGTGCGTGGGCAAGAATGTCAGTAGCGGAGGTAGAACTAGAGCAGGCAACCCGCCAGGTAAGACCAATCGCATTGTACAATCGAGCAAAGTACCGAGAAGAAAGTGAACATCCGAGCCATTTGCATCCGATCGTAGCAAGCCGCCTCGGTCGTCACGATGCAACCTCTCTCTCTAGTAATTGGGTCTATGTCTCCCGCCAAGCAATTGAAGTCAGCCGAGACTTCGCAACTCAACAATCAAGCAAGTACGTGAGTAAGCTCAGAGGGTCGAGAAACAGGCCGTAGTCACCGGTGTCACGCCAGAGCGCTAACTGCAAATTTAGTCGCCTTGCTCGTGTATGTGAGCCCGATCCATCCGCCTCATGGTCGTGGGCTTGATTGGTGGAAAGTACTGGTCTTCCTCCTCCTCATCATCGCTATCCTACCAATATCAATGATACGCGCCAACCCAAAGATGCTCCTCACCTCCGCTAGTGCTTCGGTCCTCCCTTGAGCGTGCTCTCTCAATTCTCGTATCCGCTTCCCGAGCCTCCTCATGGAACGCCGGCCTCAGATTCGCCGTCAAGAGATGGAGGCATGTATCGATGAAGACGAACTCAAGGCCTGTGTACTCCTCATGATGCTCGTCAGAGCGAAGGTAATCGTGATATGTAAGAAATTATATGCGCAATGGTTGTTGTCTCGCCAAACTCAAAGCATCTGCAATAGCATCTTCAATCTCACAAATGATAAAGTCGAGAATGTCGAACGCTCGTGAGATAGGATCAATAAAGTAGCCATCGCCGCAAACTAGTGATTGTCTCAAAGATTCCCAATCCTCGCAATGTTGACTTCTCAAAACCATGGACCGCCTTTTCTTGGACTCAGAGGAGACTATCTCGATGGCGGCGGGATCCAATGGGGAATGGCTTTGCAAAGAGGCTAAGTTGAGCGCCCCTGCATGCTCAATCGACCCCGAGCCTCCATTGAGCATAGAAGCTCTGTAAAGAACTATCAGCAACCTCCTATGAACTCCATTCTTCGCCAGCGGAACCCGCATATTGACATTCTTTATGACATGCATCGCCGCATCGATGCTATGGAACCACCAAGAGGCGAACGCAAGCTAGAACGAGCACAGGAGTTCCAAGTACTTCGGTTAGGCAAATACTTGCCCGAGGCACAACAACTCTTTTCCCTTCCTTTGCCCTTGTGCAAGTTGCAAATTGACATCTTTTGACAAAGTGAAGGAGAGTTAACGCTCACGAGGGTCAGGACAAAACGGAAATTAACTAGCGGAGGAACCTCCTCATTAGGTGCTCGATATTAAAGCTCCAGCAAAGTTCTTCCTCTTTCGACCCGTAAACATCTTTTGGCCTGCTTGTGTAGCGGTAAGCGGAGAGTCTTCTTCCGTGATATAGAAAAGATAAAGACGAAAACCACCTTGATGTTGGACCATTTCAAACACTTTTCAAGACTCCCTTCGATGCTTTGGAGCCACACCTTCCTCAACCATATTGTCAAAATACTTGCCCATCTCAAATTTATGTAGGTATTTGTGAGCTTTTAGTAAGCCCATAGTTGTCGGTGCCACATTGTCGGGACCTTCTACCCGATATGCAAATCCGAAACCCTCAGGTATATCTTGCACTAGTCCAGATCACGCTAGTGCACACAAGGAAACATAGATGACATATCATTCCATACATCGAAATAACTAAGAAGAAGCAAATTATTATTGAATAGAGCAATCGACCTTATGGTCAATGTTCATACACCAAAGCCTCATGGCTTAAGAAACAAATAAAATCTCATAAATGAAATATAATAACTTTAGGCCATTCGACATGCCACAGGCAATCGTCTGGAGAACGCCTTCCTAGTCCACGTAGTCTTCATAGTATTCCTCCTCTTGATATTCATTCTCTGGTTCTTCCTCAGCAACTGAACAACATGGGCATAAAGCCGTGAGTACAACTCGTACTCAACAAGCCGTAGGGAAATGATGCAATATATTTATGCACGGCTTGTCAAAGAATAGTCATATGGTTCTTTTGCAGAAAGCAATAACTTGAATTGAAATACAGTAAATAGATTGAAAGCATATTGATGAAAACAATAATGAATAACTGGTAAATCAATGGTAGACAACATGAATGTAATGACGAGGCATGACCCTACATCATTCAAACAAGTATCAACCACACAATTCAACAAAGATAGCTTGAGACAACAAAATAACAATAAACTCCTGCTCACATCCCAACAATTCCACATTTCATTAAACACTCTATACCCCGTGTGAAATCCCCGGGCTTGTCCATGACCGCGACACGGCTATTCAATAGTTTGACACTCTGCAGAGGTTGTGCGGCTTTACCCACAAGACATGAACATCTCTTAGTGCAATCGATATTAACACACTTCCTTTGGTGTGTCGCAGAGATATCATGACAAAGTCTTTACAATGCACGCCTAAACTTGGTACGCCTCTAAGGTTTCGCCTCTCGGGCCCCTCTTGAGCCATGTGAATCTACCCAACAACCCGAACCCACACAAACATTTGGCGTACTCAAGACTAAACATTGCAAATTAATCGACTAGGTCATCCCATACCGCACTTGTGGTTGCACCAGTTAGGCCCAAACTCAATGGCGCACAAGATTAAGTCCTTAAATTATCTCGAGCAAGACACCACATCCCAATGTGCTTGACAAAGACCCCTTTATCGCACGATCACTTGCCCGAGGGAAAACATTTTGTTCAACCAAGACCAATGGCATCCCTTGCCATGGTACAACAAGTTTTACAACAGCGGCCAACGGCCACAATTCTATATCTCATTAAGTCAAAATTAACATTAATTCTTATGTGATATGAATCCCAACGATAACTAAGCGAGATCTAAGCATAGCTACGTTAACCCAATGTTGGTATTATGATTATGTCCAACTAGTAATGTTCCAACCTAAGGTTAACAATGGATACATGATATTTCAATAATCAAGGTGGCATACTAGCAATCAGGTGAATAGCTATTCCCATAAACTAGCATTGATACACAAATAGCATGCAATTGTATAAAATAAATTACTTTTGCAAACATGGGTTCAATATGATCAAAGGACTACGACTTGCCTTCGTCGACGAGGTGCGATGCGCTACTCTAAAAGTCTTCTCCCTCGTTGGCGGCACGACCGCTTTCTTCGACTACGCAAAACGCGATACTTAAAAGAATAAAATAAATTTCAAAGAAACTAAAAATTATAATAAAAATACTGGCAGATAGAGGATGAATTTAGATGAATTTAGCAATTTGAATCACTCGATTCGGAGTTCGGATGGAGGAGAACGGGTCAAAGGAAGTTTGACAAGAAATAAAATCACGAAATTGAGAAATTGCACTGTAGCATCGCGAGCTACAGTGCTTCATTCGTTTGTTCTGTACAGAAGAAAGAACAGAGAGCAGCACCAATGGACATGGGAGAAAAAGGAAGGGTGCAGCCAGTGGGGAACTCGCCGGAGGAGGCTCGCCGGAGGTAGGGGAGGCGCAACCGGCGGCGACCAGGACGCAGGCGGCGTGGCCAGGCGCGGCTGGCGCGTGCGCGCAGGGAGCGGCGGCCACGGGTGGGGCTGGGAAACAGTGCGGCGGGGGTGGCCGAAGGTCATGCTCACGGTGGCCGGCGGCGAGGAGGCCCGGAGCGACGAGTCCGGCGACGCCAAAAACGACCCGGGTGGCATGTCGACCAAAACGTATGAAAAAGCAATATTTCTCAAAACTAAGGTGCGCACCGGATAGCTAGCATCGAGGGGAGTCTACGGGTGCAAGGAATTGAATTGATTCTTACCCAATCGGAAGAAATCGACGACGAGCGGAACGACGGTTGACGACGAACAAACTCGAAATCCGGGGTCAAACTGCAACGAAAATCAAATCCGATTGAATGGTTGTGTTCTTGGAAGCAAGGGGCACAAAGTGACGCGGTTGGTTCACCGGAAAACTCACCGGAGCAAAAGATGGCTCGCCGGTGTCTTTGAAGGACGCCGGCGTACTGTTTTCTTGAGTTTTGGGATGGTAAACGACACAGAACCAAAGGGGCAAGGTGAGCACGGTGTAGAGGACGTCGATACGCACGTTTGGAGTACTCACACGCTCAGAGAGACGAAGAAACGAGAGAGTTATGGCTAAAACAAGAAACGGCAAAGAAGTGCTTGCAGCTTCTGTTTCACCTGATTTCAGAGGGGGAAACTATAGGGGAATTAAAGCCCTTAACTAGACCGACGATTTGCAACTGACCTCACTCAATTTCATTGAGAATTGCAAAAGTTATGAGCATTTGAAGTTTGGGCTGCAAATGGGGCTGGAACGTGAACAGTGCGCATGGCTGGAGGTTGAAGATGAACAGTACTGCCACGTGTCGCTGTATTATTGGTTGGAAGAAATGAAGAGACAAAAGCGCGAAGAATAAAATAGTAAAGTTAATCTAAAAATTCTAGAAAAAATCCTAAAAATACTAGAGATTATTTGGAATCCAATAAAATTGGTTTCAATGAATTTTGATGAATTTTGGAATTTAGATTATTCCGGAACGAATATATTGATTTTGATGAAAGACCGCGAGAGATAAAATACCAGAGGGATTCTATAAATCTTGGAAAAATTCTCAAAATTATTATAGAATATTTGGAACCTATTTCAATGGGTTTTAAGATTTTTGGAGTATTTTGGAATTCAGGTGAAATTTCGAATAAGGACCGGAATTGAGAATTTTGATTTTGCGGACGGTAAAAGATTGAACTTCAATTTCGAAAGGATATGGATGCCAGGTTAAATAGAACACCAAGGAAAAATCCAAAATTTGAAATTAATTAATTTAAATTAACTTTAGGCAAAAGATCAAATTTGGGATGTTACAAACCTCCCCATAAATGGAATCTCAATTTTAGATTCGGATCGCTAGAGAATAGGTGAGAAAACTCGGACTTCAGATCCTCTTCTCGCTCCCATGTGGCTTCATCTTCTAATGATTGCTCCAATCGACTTTGTAGAAACGGATGATCTTGCTTCGGTGATGCGCTCGCAACATCCAAAATCTTCACCGGTCGCTCCTTGTAGGTGAGATCCTCTTGCAAATCGATGGCTTCCAATGGCATCTGTTCTTCCGCACTCGCAGCACTTCTTCAATTGTGACACGTGGAACACATCATGGATTCCAATGAAAGACCGAGGCAACTCGAGTTTGTAAGCAACTTCTCTCTTCGCTCCAAGACTTTGAACGGTCCCACATATCTAGGGCAAGCTTTCCTTTTACTTGAAATCTCTTAACTCCTTTTAGAGGGTGACTCTAAGATACACATAATCATTGGGCTCGAAACTCAAATCTCGACGATGATTATCTCATAACTCTTCTCGTCTACTTTGAGCTATCTTTAACTTGTCTCGATTAATCGCACTTGTTTTCAAATTTTCTTGCAATATGGCGGGACCAAATAACCTGTCTTTCTCCTGCTCTTTCCAATTGAGAGGGTTTCTGCACTTTCGCCATATAAGGCTTCGAAGGAGACATTTGCAGTCGCACGATAATCAAGTTATTGTAAGAAAACTCAGCATAGGGCAAACACTTGTCCCACTTAGCACCATAGGTTAAGGCACAGAGCTCTTAGCATATCCTCAAGAATCGATTCACTCGCTCTGTCATCCATCGGTTTGAGGGTGATAAGCAAGATCTTGAACTCGAGATGAGTTCCCATAGTTTCATGCAAACTCGCCAAAAACGAGAGGTGAACGGGTTCCTCTATCGGAGACTATCTTCTTAGGTACTCCATGAAGGTGACAATCCTTGACATATATAATTCGCCAATTTATCTCCTGTAGGTAGTCTTAATCGAATGAAGTGAGCTACCTTAGTCAATCGATCCACTATCACCCGGATCGAATCATAACTCGCTTGGGTCTTAGGAAGTCCGTAATAAAATCCATACCAATTTCTTCCCACTTCCACTGGAATCTTCAATGGTCAAGCAATCCTCGCCGGGTCTCGATGCTCGGCTTTGACCTTCTGGCAGACATCACAAAGAGCAACATATTCTGCAATCTCGCTCTTCATACTAGGCCACCAATACCTTTCCTTGAGATCTTGGTACATCTTGGTACTTCCAGGGTGTATGGAGTACAAAGTCTCATGCGCTTCTTTGAGTAATAGCTCCTTAAGCTCTTTCTGATCGGGTACACAAATGCGACTCTCATACCAAACAATACCCTTTTCATCTTCCGTGAAACCCGGGGCTTTTCCTTTCTTTATATTACTCTTGATCTCTTTGATATCAGCATCCTCAACTTGGGCTTCTCGAATCTGATCTTCCAATGTTGGATGCACTTCCAAGGTAGCCAAGTAACCTTCTTGAACTACTTCCAGACTAAGCTTCTGAAATTCTTCATAGAGAGCTGGCTGACTTTCTTTAATCATCATGGTATTACAGTAACTCTTTCTACTTAAAGCATCCGCTACGACGTTGGCTTTGCCTGGATGATAATGAATACCAATGTCATAATCTTTGATCAACTCTAACCATCTTCTTTGCCTCATATTGAGATCAGATTGAGTAAAAATGTACTTCAGGCTCTTGTGATCCGTATAAATATCACAAATGACACGATGAGGTAATGGCGCCAAATCTTTAAAGCATGCACTACGCAGTACCAATTCCAAATCATGGGTCGGATAGTTGACTTCGTGTGGCCTTAATTGACGCGAAGCATATGCCACAACCTTCTTATCTTGCATTAGCACGCAACCGAGTCCTTGACGGGATGCATCACAGAATATCTCAAAATCCTTCCTGATATCTGGCAAAATGAGCACCGGGCGCTTGTCAAACACTTCTTTAGCTCTTGAAAACTCCGCCACACTCGATGTCCAAGCAAATTTCTTCTCCTTTTAAGAAGCCGAGTGAGCGGTCTAGCTTTTCGGAAAAACCTTCTATGAAACGGCGATAATATACCGCCATTCCAAGGAAACTTCGACTTGGGTTACCGCTTTGGGCGACTCCCAATTGAGCACGCCTTGCACTTTACGGTGGTCAACAACTCCTTTCGCGATATAACATGACCTAGGAAAACAACTTCTTTCATCCGTAACTCACATTTATTGAACTTGGTATAGAGTTGATGTTCTCTTAGTTTCAATCAATACTTTCCGCAAGTGATCCTCATGTTCTTCCTCACTCTTGGAGTAGACCAGAATGTCATCAATAAAGACAACGACAAACTTGTCTAGATATTCCATAAATACTTTATTCATCAGGGTCATGAAATAGGCGGGGGCATTGGTCAAACCAAAAGACATCACGGTATACTCATACTGTCCATACCGAGTTACAAAAGCTGTTTTGGAAATATCCTCTTTACAAATCTTCATCTGATGGTAACCTGACCTCAAGTCAATTTTTGAGAACACTCGCTCCTTGAAGCCGGGTCAAACAAATCATCAATTCTTGGCAGAGGGTACTTATTCTTAATGGTGACTTCATTGAGAGCACGATAATCAACACACATCCTCCGAAGTTCCGTCCTTCTTTTCTACTAGAAGAACCTGGAGCTCCCCATGGCGAAGAACTCGGTCTAACAAAACCCCGATCTTGTAACTCTTGATCTGTCTCTTTACTTGGCTAACTCATTAGCGTGCATCTGTCGGTCTCTTGCAAATGGGTGGCATTCCAGAACTAGCTTAATCAAGAATTCTATATCTCTATCCGGTGGCATCCCGTAACTCATCTGAAACACATCAGAAAATCTCGGCAATTGGCACATCTTCCAAATTTACTCCTTTGGCACTACAAACTTTTATTCCTTCTGATCCGATCTGCGGCGACTTGAAACTTTAACTTGATTCCATCTCGACCGGTTAAGGTGATCTCTATTTCCACAATCCAAAATCGCTTGGTTTTTGGAGAGCCAATCCATTCCTAGAATCACATCTAAGGACTTGGTGTCTAGGACAATGAGGTTGGCTAGAATTCTACCCTCCGATTAATATCTTAACTTCGGGCAGCCTTGGTTCAGATCAAATCGTAACGTGTGATGGTTTGGGGTCATCAAGGGTGGCAATGTAGTTCTCCCACCATTCAATGGCGGTGCCTTTTAACCGATGAGCAAAGATAAAGAACATTCTCATGGTCTATGCATCGAGCAATGGCGAGCTTCTTCTCAATGGAGCGAATCCAATCATCTGCGTCAATGGTTCTCAAGAGTTGGAGAAGGTAGGCGACGAATCCTCATGAATTTTTCTAGCTTGGACCGCGGCGATCTTGAGGAGGTGCAAAAGAAGCAGCAGCAGCCTTGATTCTCACTGTTTAACAAGTTGGCTAGAGCAACAAGCAATGATCGGTTCTGCTTGATTCATCATGTTGTTCATATTCTGCATCATTGCATTCATGAGTTGGGTCTCATTGCTAGAAAATGTCCCATGTTCTCGATCCGCTACTACAGGAGGTGGCGGTGGGTTGGCATTAGCATTGGCATTAGCATTGGCATCCACCGCTAATCGCGATCGCTCGAGCGATGTGTCAACCATCTGCGACCAAAGACAAGGGTTTAATAGGTAAGGGAAAAGCAATAGACAAGTGGTAAGGTCATCTAGGGAGAAGGTAATACCCAAGAACAAAGGCCAACCAAAGACATAGCCGAAAAGGCTACAAGATAAAGGTGCAATAAAAGTTTCCAACTAAGGTATGGTTGTAACACCATGCCGAGGCAAGTGTACAACATACCGCACACAAGCAATAAAATCCTAGTATACGCAGATCGAACGTAGCTAAACCGAAAAGAAATGGTATGCTCAAACTCATAGAGCACCACAAACCTATCTTATATGGTAATCTTCTGGACATACTCTTTGACGGCTTGATCATCGCCTCCTTGAATTGATTTCTTGCGTAAGATTCGTGGCCTTGAGATGTTTCATGAGATAAGATCAATTTAAATTTCAAAGCAATGTTTCAAAGAAAGGAGAGGAATAAGAATCTAAGAATAAGATGAGAGGAGACAAACTATTAAATACCAATTTGTTGGTTTGATTTAGAAAATAATTTTGAAGACCATGCTAACTAAGAGAGCGACCTACGATCGATATGGCTCGATACCATCTCTGTCGGGACCCGGATATGCAAATCCAAACCCTTCAGGTATACCGCACTAGTCCAGATCACGCTTAGTGCACACAAGGGAAACATAGATGACATATCATTCCATACATCGAAATAACTAAGAAGAAGCAAATTATTATTGAATAGAGCAATCGACCTTATGGTCAATGTTCATACACCAAAGCCTCATGGCTTAAGAAACAAATAAAACAGTTGCAGCGGAAATATAATAACTTTAGGCCATTCGACATGCCACAGCAATCGTCTGAGAACGCCTTCCTAGTCCACGTAGTCTTCATAGTATTCCTCCTCTTGATATTCATTCTCCGGTTCTTCCTCAAGAATCAACAACATGGGCATAAAGCCGTGAGTACAACTCGTACTCAACAAGCCGAGGGAAATGATGCAATATATTTATGCACGGCTTGTCAAAGAATAGTCATATGGTTCTTTTGCGTAAAGCAATAACTTGAATTGAAATACAAGAATAGATTGAAAGCATATTGATGAAAACAATAATGAATAACTGGTAAATCAATGGTAGACAACATGAACAGAATGACGAGGCATGACCCTACATCATTCGAAACAAGTATCAACCACACAATTCAACAGTATAGCTTGAGACAACAAAATAACAGTAAACTCCCTGTTCACATCCCAACAATTCCACATTTCATTAAACACTCTATACCCCGTGTGAAATCCCCGGGCTTGTCCATGACCGCGGACACGGCTATTCGAATAGTTTGACACTCTGCAGAGGTTGTACAACTTTACCCACAAGACATGAACATCTCTTAGTGCAATCGATATTAACACACTTCCTTTGGTGTGTCGCAGAGATATCATGACAAAGTCTTTACAATGCACGTCTAAACTTGGTACTGCCCTCTAAGGTTTCGCCTCTCGGGGCCCCCTCTTGAGCCATGTGAATCTACCCGTACAACCCGGAACCCACACAAACATTTGGCAGTACTCAAGACTAAACATTGCAAATTAATCGACTAGGTCTGTCCCATACCAGACTTGTGGTTGCACGGTTAGGCCCAGCTCAATGGCGCACAAGATTAAGTCCTTAAATTATCTCAGGCAAGACAGCCACATCCCAATGTGCTTGACAAAGACCCCTTTATCGCACGATCACTTGCCCGAGGGAAAACATTTTGTTCAACCAAGACCAATGGCATCCCTTGCCATGGTACAACAAGTTTTACAACAGCGGCCAACGGCCACAATTCTATATCTCATTAAGTCAAAATTAACATTAATTCTTATGTGATATGAATCCCAACGATAACTAAGCGATCTAAGCATAGCTACGTTAACCCAATGTTGGTATTATGATTATGTCCAACTAGTAATGTTCCAACCTAAGGTTAACAATGGATACATGATATTTCAATAATCAAGGTGGCATACTAGCAATCAGGTGAATAGCTATTCCCATAAACTAGCATTGATACACAAATAGCATGCAATTGTATAAAATAAATTACTTTTGCAAACATGGGTTCAATATGATCAAAGGACTACGACTTGCCTTCGTCGACGAGGTGCGATGCGCTACTCTAAAAGTCTTCTCCCTCGTTGGCGCATTTACGACCGCTTCTTCGACTACGCAAAAACGATATACGAAAAGAATAAAATAAATTTCAAAGAAACTAAAAATTATAATAAAAATACTGGCAGATAGAGGATGAATTTAGATGAATTTAGCAATTTGAATCACTCGATTCGGAGTTCGGATGGAGGAGAACGGGTCAAAGGAAGTTTGACAAGAAATAAAATCACGAAATTGAGAAATTGCACTGTAGCATGGCGAGCTACAGTGCTTCATTCGTTTGTTCTGTACAGAAGAAAGAACAGAGAGCAGCACCAATGGACATGGGAGAAAAAGGAAGGGTGCAGCCAGTGGGGAACTCGCCGGAGGAGGCTCGCCGGAGGTAGGGGAGGCGCAACCGGCGGCGACCAGGACGCAGGCGGCGTGGCCAGGCGTGGCTGGCGCGTGCGCGCAGGGAGCGGCGGCCACGGGTGGCGGCGCATGGCGAGGCACGGCGGCGACGGCTGGGGCTGGGAAACAGTGCGGCGGGGGTGGCCGAAGGTCATGCTCACGGTGGCCGGCGGCGAGGAGGCCCGGAGCGACGAGTCCGGCGACGCCAAAAATGACCCGGGTGGCAAGTCGACCAAAACGTATGAAAAAGCAATATTTCTCAAAACTAAGGTGCGCACCGGATAGCTAGCATCGAGGGGAGTCTACGGGTGCAAGGAAATTAATTGATTCTTACCCAATCGGAAGAAATCGACGACGAGCGGAACGACGGTTGACGACGAACAAACTCGAAATCCGGGGTCAAACTGCAACGAAAATCAAATCCGATTGAATGGTTGTGTTCTTGGAAGCAAGGGGCACAAAGTGACGTGGTTGGTTCACCGGAAAACTCACCGGAGCAAAAGATGGCTCGCCGGTGTCTTTGAAGGACGCCGGCGTACTGTTTTCTTGAGTTTTGGGAAGGTAAACGACACAGAACCAAAGGGCAAGGTGAGCACGGTGTAGAGGACATCGATACGCACGTTTGGAGTACTCACACGCTCAGAGAGACGAAGAAACGAGAGAGTTATGGCTAAAACAAGAAACGGCAAAGAAGTGCTTGCAGCTTCTGTTTCACCTGATTTCAGAGGGGAAACTATAGGGAATTAAAGCCCTTAACTAGACCGACGATTTGCAACTGACCTCACTCAATTTCATTGAGAATTGCAAAAGTTATGAGCATTTGAAGTTTGGGCTGCAAATGGGGCTGAACGTGAACAGTGCGCATGGCTGGAGGTTGAAGATGAACAGTACTGCCACGTGTCGCTGTATTATTGGTTGGAAGAAATGAAGAGACAAAAGCGCGAAGAATAAAATAGTAAAGTTAATCTAAAAATTCTAGAAAAATCCTAAAAATACTAGAGATTATTTGGAATCCAATAAAATTGGTTTCAATGAATTTTGATGAATTTTGGAATTTAGATTATTCCGGAACGAATATATTGATTTTGATGAAAGACCGCGAGAGATAAAATACCAGAGGGATTCTATAAATCTTGGAAAAATTCTCAAAATTATTATAGAATATTTGGAACCTATTTCAATGGGTTTTAAGATTTTTGGAGTATTTTGGAATTCAGGTGAAATTTCGAATAAGGACCGGAATTGAGAATTTTGATTTTGCGGACGGTAAAAGATTGAACTTCAATTTCGGAAGGATATGGATGCCAGGTTAAATAGAACACCAAGGAAAAATCCAAAATTTGAAATTAATTAATTTAAATTAACTTTAGGCAAAAGACTGAAATTTGGGATGTTACAAACCTCCCCCCCATAAATGGAATCTCGACCCCGAGATTCGGACTGGCTAGAGAATAGGTGAGAAAACTCGGACTTCAGATCCTCTTCTCGCTCCCATGTGGCTTCATCTTCTGAATGATTGCTCCACTGGACTTTGTAGAAACGGATGATCTTGCTTCTGGTGATGCGCTCTGCAACATCCAAAATCTTCACTGGCTGCTCCTTGTAGGTGAGATCCTCTTGCAAATCGATGGCTTCCAATGGCATCTGTTCTTCTGGCACTCGCAGGCACTTCTTCAATTGTGACACGTGGAACACATCATGGATTCCAGCGAAAGACTGAGGCAACTCGAGTTTGTAAGCAACTTCTCCTCTTCGTTCCAAGACTTTGAACGGTCCCACATATCTAGGGGCAAGCTTTCCTTTTACTTGAAATCTCTTAACTCCTTTTAGAGGGGTGACTCTAAGATACACATAATCATTGGGCTCGAAACTCAAATCTCGACGATGATTATCTGCATAACTCTTCTGTCTACTTTGAGCTATCTTTAACTTGTCTCTGATTAACTGCACTTGCTCTTCAACTTCTTGCAATATGGCAGGACCAAATAACTGTCTTTCTCCGGTCTCTTTCCAATTGAGAGGGGTTCTGCACTTTCTGCCATATAAGGCTTCGAAAGGAGACATTTGCAGTCGGCTCGATAATCATTATTGTAAGAAAACTCGCATAGGGCAAACACTTGTCCCACTTAGCACCATAGGTTAAGGCACGTGCTCTTAGCATATCCTCAAGAATCGATTCACTCGCTCTGTCTCATCCATCGGTTTGAGGGTGATAAGCAAGATCGAACTCGAGATGAGTTCCCATAGTTTCATGCAAACTCGCCAAAAACGAGAGGTGAACGGGTTCCTCTATCGGAGACTATCTTCTTAGGTACTCCATGAAGGCCGACAATCCTTGACATATATAATTCGCCAATTTATCTCCTGTAGGTAGTCTTAATCGAATGAAGTGAGCTACCTTAGTCAATCGATCCACTATCACCCGGATCGAATCATAACTCGCTTGGGTCTTAGGAAGTCCGAATAAAATCCATACCAATTTCTTCCCACTTCCACTCGAATCTTCAATGGTCAAGCAATCCTCGCCGGGTCTCGATGCTCGGCTTTGACCTTCTCGGCGAGACATCACAAAGAGCAACATATTCTCGCAATCTCGCTCTTCATACTAGGCCACCAATACCTTTCCTTGAGATCTTGGTACATCTTGGTACTTCCAGGTGTATGGAGTACAAAGTCTCATGCGCTTCTTTGAGTAATAGCTCCTTAAGCTCTTTTCGACGGGTACACAAATGCGACTCTCATACCAAACAATACCCTTTTCATCTTCCGTGAAACCCGGCTTTTCCTTTCTTTATATTACTCTTGATCTCTTTGATATCAAGATCCTCAACTTGGGCTTCTCGAATCGATCTTCCAATGTTGGATGCACTTCCAAGGTAGCCAAGTAACCTTCTTGAACTACTTCCGGACTAAGCTTCAAATTCTTCATAGAGAGTCGGTGACTTTCTTTAATCATCATGGTATTACAAGAACTCTTTCTACTTAAAGCATCCGCTACGACGTTGGCTTTGCCTGGATGATAATGAATACCAATGTCATAATCTTTGATCAACTCTAACCATCTTCTTTGCCTCATATTGAGATCAGATTGAGTAAAATGTACTTGTGCTCTTGTGATCCGTATAAATATCACAATGACATCGATGAGGTAATGGCGCCAAATCTTTAAAGCATGCACTACGGCAGCCAATTCCAAATCATGGGTCGGATAGTTGACTTCGTGTGGCCTTAATTGACGCGAAGCATATGCCACAACCTTCTTATCTTGCATTAGCACGCAACCGAGTCCTTGACGGGATGCATCACAGAATATCTCAAAATCCTTCCTGATATCTGGCAAAATGAGCATCGGGCGCTTGTCAAACACTTCTTTAGCTCTTGAAAACTCCGCTCACACTCTGATGTCCAAGCAAATTTCTTCTCCTTTTTAAGAAGCTGAGTGAGCGGTCTAGCTTTTCTGGAAAAACCTTCTATGAAACGGCGATAATATACCGCCATTCCAAGGAAACTTCTGACTTGGGTTACCGTTTTGGGCGACTCCCAATTGAGCACGTCTTGCACTTTACTGTGGTCAACAAATGACTCCTTTCGCGATATAACATGACCTAGGAAAACAACTTCTTTCATCCAGAACTCACATTTACTGAACTTGGTATAGAGTTGATGTTCTCTTAGTTTCGTCAATACTTTCCGCAAGTGATCCTCATGTTCTTCCTCACTCTTGGAGTAGACCAGAATGTCATCAATAAAGACAACGACAAACTTGTCTAGATATTCCATAAATACTTTATTCATCAGGGTCATGAAATAGGCGGGGCATTGGTCAAACCAAAAGACATCACGGATACTCATACCGTCCATACCGAAGTTACAAAAGTCGTTTTGGAAATATCCTCTTTACAAATCTTCATCGATGGTAACGACCTCAAGTCAATTTTGAGAACACTCCTGCTCCTTGAAGTCGGGTCAAACAAATCATCAATTCTTGGCAGAGGGTACTTATTCTTAATGGTGACTTCATTGAGAGCACGATAATCAACACACATCCTCCGAGTTCCGTCCTTCTTTTCTACTAGAAGAACTGGAGCTCCCCATGGCGAAGAACTTGGTCTAACAAAACCCCGATCTTGTAACTCTTTGATCTGTCTCTTTACTTCGCTAACTCATTAGCGTGCATCCTGTCTGGCCTCTTGCAAATGGGTGGCATTCCAGAACTAGCTCAATCAAGAATTCTATATCTCTATCCGTGGCATCCCGTAACTCATCTGAAACACATCGGGAAAATCTCGGCAATTGGCACATCTTCCAAATTTATTCCTTTGGCACTACAAACTTTTATTCCTTCTTGATCCGATCTGCGGCGACTTGAAACTTTAACTTGATTCCATCTCGATCGTTAAGGTGATCTCTATTTCCACAATCCAAAATCGCTTGGTTTTGGAGAGCCAATCCATTCCTAGAATCACATCTAAGGACTTGGTGTCTAGGACAATGAGGTTGGCTAGAATTCTACCCTCCGATTAATATCTTAACTTCGGGCAGCCTTGGTTCAGATCAAATCGTAACCTGTGATGGTTTGGGGTCATCAAGGGTGGCAATGTAGTTCTCCCACCATTCAATGGCGGTGCCTTTTAACCGATGAGCAAAGATAAAGAACATTCTCATGGTCTATGCATCGAGCAATGGCGAGCTTCTTCTCAATGGAGCGAATCCAATCATCTGCGTCCAATGGTTCTCAAGAGTTGGAGAAGGTAGGCGACGAATCCTCATGAATTTTTCTAGCTTGGACCGCCATGATCTTGAGGAGGTGCAAGAAGAGCAGCAGCAGCTTGATTCTTTGGTTTAACAAGTTGGCTAGAGCAACTGCAATCTGTTCTGTTGATTCATCATGTTGTTCATATTCTCGCATCATTGCATTCATGAGTTGGGTCTCATTTGCTAGAAAATGTCCCATGTTCGATCCGTCACTACAGAGGTGGCGGCGGGTTGGCATTAGCATTGGCATTAGCATTGGCATCCACCGCTAATCGCGACTGCTCGAACGTGTGTCAACCATCTGCGACCAAAGACAAGGGTTTAATAGGTAAGGGAAAAGCAATAGACAAGTGGTAAGGTCATCTAGGGAGAAGGTAATACCCAAGAACAAAGGCCAACCAAAGACATAGCCGAAAAGGCTACAAGATAAAGGTGCAATAAAAGCTTCCAACTAAGGTATGGTTGTAACACCATGCCGAGGCAAGTGTACAACATACCGCACACAAGCAATAAAATCCTAGTATACGCAGATGAACGTAGCTAAACCGAAAAGAAATGGTATGCTCAAACTCATAGAGCACCACAAACCTATCTTATATGGTAATCTTCTCGACATACTCTTTGACGGCTTGATCATCGCCTCCTTGAATTGATTTCTTGCAGAAGATTCGTGGCCTTGAGATGTTTCATGAGATAAGATCAATTTAAATTTCAAAGCAATGTTTCAACAAAGGAGAGGAATAAGAATCTAAGAATAAGATGAGAGGAGACAAACTATTAAATACCAATTTGTTGGTTTGATTTAGAAAATAATTTTGAAGACCATGCTAACTAAGAGAGCGACCTACAGTCGATATGGCTCTGATACCATCTCTGTCGGGACCCGGATATGCAAATCCAAACCCTCTCAGGTATATCTTGCACTAGTCCAGATCACGCTTAGTGCACACAGTGGAAACATAGATGACATATCATTCCATACATCGAAATAACTAAGAAGAAGCAAATTATTATTGAATAGAGCAATCGACCTTATGGTCAATGTTCATACACCAAAGCCTCATGGCTTAAGAAACAAATAAAACTGTTGCAGCGGAAATATAATAACTTTAGGCCATTCGACATGCCACAGGCAATCGTCTGGAGAACGCCTTCCTAGTCCACGTAGTCTTCATAGTATTCCTCCTCTTGATATTCATTCTCTGGTTCTTCCTCAGCAACTGAACAACATGGGCATAAAGCCGTGAGTACAACTCGTACTCAACAAGCCGTAGGGAAATGATGCAATATATTTATGCACGGCTTGTCAAAGAATAGTCATATGGTTCTTTTGCAGAAAGCAATAACTTGAATTGAAATACAGTAAATAGATTGAAAGCATATTGATGAAAACAATAATGAATAACTGGTAAATCAATGGTAGACAACATGAACAGAATGACGAGGGCATGACCCTACATCATTCAAACAAGTATCAACCACACAATTCAACAGTATAGCTTGAGACAACAAAATAACAGTAAACTCCCTGTTCACATCCCAACAATTCCACATTTCATTAAACACTCTATACCCCGTGTGAAATCCCCGGGCTTGTCCATGACCGCGACACGGCTATTCGAATAGTTTGACACTCTGCAGAGGTTGTACAGCTTTACCCACAAGACATGAACATCTCTTAGTGCAATCGATATTAACACACTTCCTTTGGTGTGTCGCAGAGATATCATGACAAAGTCTTTACAATGCACGTCTAAACTTGGTACTGCCCTCTAAGGTTTCGCCTCTCGGGGCCCCTCTTGAGCCATGTGAATCTACCCGCATAACCCGAACCCACACAAACATTTGGCAAGACTCAAGACTAAACATTGCAAATTAATCGACTAGGTCTGTCCCATACCGCACTTGTGGTTGCACGGTTAGGCCCACTCAATGGCGCACAAGATTAAGTCCTTAAATTATCTCGTGCAAGACAACCACATCCCAATGTGCTTGACAAAGACCCCTTTATCGCACGATCACTTGCCCGAGGGAAAACATTTTGTTCAACCAAGACCAATGGCATCCCTTGCCATGGTACAACAAGTTTTACAACAATGCCAACGGCCACAATTCTATATCTCATTAAGTCAAAATTAACATTAATTCTTATGTGATATGAATCCCAACGATAACTAAGCGATCTAAGCATAGCTACGTTAACCCAATGTTGGTATTATGATTATGTCCAACTAGTAATGTTCCAACCTAAGGTTAACAATGGATACATGATATTTCAATAATCAAGGTGGCATACTAGCAATCAGGTGAATAGCTATTCCCATAAACTAGCATTGATACACAAATAGCATGCAATTGTATAAAATAAATTACTTTTGCAAACATGGGTTCAATATGATCAAAGGACTACGACTTGCCTTCGCCGACGAGGTGCGATGCGCTACTCTAAAAGTCTTCTCGCTGGCGTTTATTTACCGCTTCTTCGACTACGCAAAAAACGATACACTAAAAGAATAAAATAAATTTCAAAGAAACTAAAAATTATAATAAAAATACTGGCAGATAGAGGATGAATTTAGATGAATTTAGCAATTTGAATCACTCGATTCGGAGTTCGGATGGAGGAGAACGGGTCAAAGGAAGTTTGACAAGAAATAAAATCACGAAATTGAGAAATTGCACTGTAGCATGGCGAGCTACAGTGCTTCATTCGTTTGTTCTGTACAGAAGAAAGAACAGAGAGCAGCACCAATGGACATGGGAGAAAAGGAAGGGTGCAGCCAGTGGGGAACTCGCCGGAGGAGGCTCGCCGGAGGTAGGGGAGGCGCAACCGGCGGCGACCAGGACGCAGGCGGCGTGGCAGGCGTGGCTGGCGCGTGCGCGCAGGGAGCGGCGGCCACGGGTGGCGGCGCATGGCGAGGCACGGCGGCGACGGCTGGGGCTGGGAAACAGTGCGGCGGGGGTGGCCGAAGGTCATGCTCACGGTGGCCGGCGGCGAGGAGGCCCGGAGCGACGAGTCCGGCGACGCCAAAACGACCCGGTGGCAAGTCGACCAAAACGTATGAAAAAGCAATATTTCTCAAAACTAAGGTGCGCACCGGATAGCTAGCATCGAGGGGAGTCTACGGGTGCAAGGAAATTAATTGATTCTTACCCAATCGGAAGAAATCGACGACGAGCGGAACGACGGTTGACGACGAACAAACTCGAAATCCGGGGTCAAACTGCAACGAAAATCAAATCCGATTGAATGGTTGTGTTCTTGGAAGCAAGGGGCACAAAGTGACGTGGTTGGTTCACCGGAAAACTCACCGGAGCAAAAGATGGCTCGCCGGTGTCTTTGAAGGACGCCGGCGTACTGTTTTCTTGAGTTTTGGGAAGGTAAACGACACAGAACCAAAGGGCAAGGTGAGCACGGTGTAGAGGACATCGATACGCACGTTTGGAGTACTCACACGCTCAGAGAGACGAAGAAACGAGAGAGTTATGGCTAAAACAAGAAACGGCAAAGAAGTGCTTGCAGCTTCTGTTTCACCTGATTTCAGAGGGGAAACTATAGGGAATTAAAGCCCTTAACTAGACCGACGATTTGCAACTGACCTCACTCAATTTCATTGAGAATTGCAAAAGTTATGAGCATTTGAAGTTTGGGCTGCAAATGGGGCTGAACGTGAACAGTGCGCATGGCTGGAGGTTGAAGATGAACAGTACTGCCACGTGTCGCTGTATTATTGGTTGGAAGAAATGAAGAGACAAAAGCGCGAAGAATAAAATAGTAAAAATAATCTAAAAATTCTAGAAAAAATCCTAAAAATACTAGAGATTATTTGGAATCCAATAAAATTGGTTTCAATGAATTTTGATGAATTTTGGAATTTAGATTATTCCGGAACGAATATATTGATTTTGATGAAAGACCGCGAGAGATAAAATACCAGAGGGATTCTATAAATCTTGGAAAAATTCTCAAAATTATTATAGAATATTTGGAACCTATTTCAATGGGTTTTAAGATTTTGGAGTATTTTGGAATTCAGGTGAAATTTCGAATAAGGACCGGAATTGAGAATTTTGATTTTATGACGGTAAAAGATTGAACTTCAATTTCGGAAGGATATGGATGCCAGGTTAAATAGAACACCAAGGAAAAATCCAAAATTTGAAATTAATTAATTTAAATTAACTTTAGGCAAAAGATCAAATTTGGGATGTTACAAACCTCCCCATAAATGGAATCTCGACCCGAGATTCGGATCGCTAGAGAATAGGTGAGAAAACTCGGACTTCAGATCCTCTTCTCGCTCCCATGTGGCTTCATCTTCTGAATGATTGCTCCATCGACTTTGTAGAAACGGATGATCTTGCTTCTGGTGATGCGCTCTGCAACATCCAAAATCTTCACTGGCTGCTCCTTGTAGGTGAGATCCTCTTGCAAATCGATGGCTTCCAATGGCATCTGTTCTTCTGGCACTCGCAGGCACTTCTTCAATTGTGACACGTGGAACACATCATGGATTCCAGCGAAAGACTGAGGCAACTCGAGTTTGTAAGCAACTTCTCCTCTTCGTTCCAAGACTTTGAACGGTCCCACATATCTAGGGGCAAGCTTTCCTTTTACTTGAAATCTCTTAACTCCTTTTAGAGGGGTGACTCTAAGATACACATAATCATTGGGCTCGAAACTCAAATCTCGACGATGATTATCTGCATAACTCTTCTGTCTACTTTGAGCTATCTTTAACTTGTCTCTGATTAACTGCACTTGCTCTTCAGCTTCTTGCAATATGGCAGGACCAAATAACTGTCTTTCTCCGGTCTCTTTCCAATTGAGAGGGTTCTGCACTTTCGCCATATAAGGCTTCGAAGGAGACATTTGCAGTCGGCTCGATAATCTATTATTGTAAGAAAACTCGATAGGGCAAACACTTGTCCCACTTAGCACCATAGGTTAAGGCACGTGCTCTTAGCATATCCTCAAGAATCGATTCACTCGCTCTGTCTCATCCATCGGTTTGAGGGTGATAAGCAAGATCAAACACGAGATGAGTTCCCATAGTTTCATGCAAACTCGCCAAAAACGAGAGGTGAACGGGTTCCTCTATCGGAGACTATCTTCTTAGGTACTCCATGAAGGTGACAATCCTTGACATATATAATTTCGCCAATTTATCTCCTGTAGGTAGTCTTAATCGAATGAAGTGAGCTACCTTAGTCAATCGATCCACTATCACCCGGATCGAATCATAACTCGCTTGGGTCTTAGGAAGTCCGTAATAAAATCCATACCAATTTCTTCCCACTTCCACTGAATCTTCAATGGTCAAGCAATCTGCCGGTCTCGATGCTCGGCTTTGACCTTCTGCAGACATCACAAAGAGCAACATATTCTCGCAATCTCGCTCTTCATACTAGGCCACCAATACCTTTCCTTGAGATCTTGGTACATCTTGGTACTTCCAGGTGTATGGAGTACAAAGTCTCATGCGCTTTTTGAGTAATAGCTCCTTAAGCTCTTTCTCGACGGTACACAAATGCGACTCTCATACCAAACAATACCCTTTTCATCTTCCGTGAAACCCGGCTTTTCCTTTCTTTATATTACTCTTGATCTCTTTGATATCAAGATCCTCAACTTGGGCTTCTCGAATCGATCTTCCAATGTTGGATGCACTTCCAAGGTAGCCAAGTAACCTTCTTGAACTACTTCCGACTAAGCTTCAAATTCTTCATAGAGAGTCAATGACTTTCTTTAATCATCATGGTATTACAAGAACTCTTTCTACTTAAAGCATCCGCTACGACGTTGGCTTTGCTCGGATGATAATGAATACCAATGTCATAATCTTTGATCAACTCTAACCATCTTCTTTGCCTCATATTGAGATCGATTGAGTAAAATGTACTTCGTGCTCTTGTGATCCAGATAAATATCACAAATGACATCGATGAGGTAATGGCGCCAAATCTTTAAAGCATGCACTACGGCACCAATTCCAAATCATGGGTCTGGATAGTTGACTTCGTGTGGCCTTAATTGACGCCAAGCATATGCCACAACCTTCTTATCTTGCATTAGCACGCAACCGAGTCCTTGACGGGATGCATCACGTAATATCTCAAAATCCTTCCCGATATCCGCAAAATGAGCATCGGGCGCTTGTCAAACACTTCTTTAGCTCTTGAAAACTCCGCCACACTCGATGTCCAAGCAAATTTCTTCTCCTTTTAAGAAGCCGAGTGAGCGGTCTAGCTTTTCTGAAAACCTTCTATGAAACGGCGATAATATACCGCCATTCCAAGGAAACTTCGACTTGGGTTACCGCTTTTAGGCGACTCCCAATTGAGCACGCCTTGCACTTTACCGGGGTCAACAAATGACTCCTTTTCGCGATATAACATGACCTAGGAAAACAACTTCTTTCATCCGTAACTCACATTTATCGAACTTGGTATAGAGTTGATGTTCTCTTAGTTTCACAATACTTTCCGCAAGTGATCCTCATGTTCTTCCTCACTCTTGGAGTAGACCGTAATGTCATCAATAAAGACAACGACAAACTTGTCTAGATATTCCATAAATACTTTATTCATCGTGGTCATGAAATAGGCGGGGCATTGGTCAAACCAAAAGACATCACGGATACTCATACCGTCCATACCGAGTTACAAAAGTCGTTTTGGAAATATCCTCTTTACAAATCTTCATCCGATGGTAACCCGACCTCAAGTCAATTTTTGAGAACACTCGCTCCTTGAAGTCGGGTCAAACAAATCATCAATTCTTGGCAGAGGGTACTTATTCTTAATGGTGACTTCATTGAGAGCACGATAATCAACACACATCCTCTCGAGTTCCGTCCTTCTTTTCTACTAGAAGAACTGGAGCTCCCCATGGCGAAGAACTTGGTCTAACAAAACCCCGATCTTGTAACTCTTTGATCTGTCTCTTTACTTGGCTAACTCATTAGCGTGCATCCTGTCTGGTCTCTTGCAAATGGGTGGCATTCCAGAACTAGCTCAATCAAGAATTCTATATCTCTATCCGGTGGCATCCCGTAACTCATCTGAAACACATCAGAAAATCTCGGCAATTGGCACATCTTCCAAATTTATTCCTTTGGCACTACAAACTTTTATTCCTTCTTGGACCGATCATGCAGCTTGAAACTTTAACTTGATTCCATCTCGACTGTTAAGGTGATCTCTATTTCCACAATCCAAAATCGCTTGGTTTTGGAGAGCCAATCCATTCCTAGAATCACATCTAAGGACTTGGTGTCTAGGACAATGAGGTTGGCTAGAATTCTACCCTCCGATTAATATCTTAACTTCGGGCAGCCTTGGTTCAGATCAAATCGTAACCGGTGATGGTTTGGGGGTCATCAAGGGTGGCAATGTAGTTCTCCCACCATTCAATGGCGGTGTTTTTAACCGATGAGCAAAGATAAAGAACATTCTCATGGTCTATGCATCGAGCAATGGCGAGCTTCTTCTCAATGGAGCGAATCCAATCATCTGCGGCCCAATGGTTCTCAAGAGTTGGAGAAGGTAGGCGGACGAATCCTCATGAATTTTTCTAGCTTGGACTGCCGGCGATCTTGAGGAGGTGCAGCAGCAGCAGCAGCAGCTTGATTCTGCTGGTTTAACAAGTTGGCTAGAGCAACTGCAGTCTGGTTCTGTTGATTCATCATGTTGTTCATATTCTGCATCATTGCATTCATGAGTTGGGTCTGCGCCTGCTAGAAAATGTCCCATGTTCTGATCCGTCACTACAGGAGGTGGCGGCGGTGGGTTGGCATTAGCATTGGCATTAGCATTGGCATCCACTGGCGAACTGCGACCGGCTCCAGAACGTGTGTCAACCATCTGCGACACAGCACAAGGGTTTAATAGGTAAGGGGAAAAAGCAATAGACAAGTGGTAAGGTCATCTAGGGGAGAAGGTAATACCCAAGAACAAAGGCCAACCAAAGACATAGCCGAAAAGGCTACAAGATAAAGGTGCAATAAAAGCTTCCAACTAAGGTATGGTTGTAACACCATGCTGGAGGCAAGTGTACAACATACCTGGCACACAAGCAATAAAATCCTAGTATACGCAGACTGAACGTAGCTAAACTGAAAAGAAATGGTATGCTCAAACTCATAGAGCACCACAAACCTATCTTATATGGTAATCTTCTCGGACATACTCTTTGACAGCTTGATCATCGCCTCCCTTGATTTGATTCCTTGCAGAAGATCCATGGCTTTGAGATGTTTCATGAGATAAGATCAATTTAAATTTCAAAGCAATGTTTCAGCAAAGGAGAGGAATAAGAATCTAAGAATAAGATGAGAGGAGACAAACTATTAAATACCAATTTGTTGGTTTGATTTAGAAAATAATTTTGAAGACCATGCTAACTAAGAGAGCGACCTACAGTCGATATGGCTCTGATACTATCTCTGTCGGGACCCGGATATGCAAATTCGAAACCCTCAGGTATATCTTGCACTAGTCCAGATCACGCTTAGTGCACACAAGGGAAACATAGATGACATATCATTCCATACATCGAAATAACTAAGAAGAAGCAAATTATTATTGAATAGAGCAATCGACCTTATGGTCAATGTTCATACACCAAAGCCTCATGGCTTAAGAAACAAATAAAATCATGGCAAATGAAATATAATAACTTTAGGCCATTCGACATGCCACAGCAATCGTCTGGAGAACGCCTTCCTAGTCCACGTAGTCTTCATAGTATTCTCCTCTTGATATTCATTCTCTGGTTCTTCCTCAAGAATCGAACAACATGGGCATAAAGCCGTGAGTACAACTCGTACTCAACAAGCCGAGGGAAATGATGCAATATATTTATGCACGGCTTGTCAAAGAATAGTCATATGGTTCTTTTGCGTAAAGCAATAACTTGAATTGAAATACAAGAAATAGATTGAAAGCATATTGATGAAAACAATAATGAATAATCGTAAATCAATGGTAGACAACATGAATGTAATGACGAGGCATGACCCTACATCATTCAAACAAGTATCAACCACACAATTCAACAAGATAGCTTGAGACAACAAAATAACAAAGAAACTCCCTGCTCACATCCCAACAATTCCACATTTCATTAAACACTCTATACCCCGTGTGAAATCCCCTGCTTGTCCATGACCGCGACACGGCTATTCAATAGTTTGACACTCTGCAGAGGTTGTACAATTTTACCCACAAGACATGAACATCTCTTAGTGCAATCGATATTAACACACTTCCTTTGGTGTGTCGCAGAGATATCATGACAAAGTCTTTACAATGCACGCCTAAACTTGGTATCGCCTCTAAGGTTTCGCCTCTCGGGGCCCCTCTTGAGCCATGTGAATCTACCCGCACAACCCGAACCCACACAAACATTTGGCAAGACTCAAGACTAAACATTGCAAATTAATCGACTAGGTCTGTCCCATACCGCACTTGTGGTTGCACGGTTAGGCCCACTCAATGGCGCACAAGATTAAGTCCTTAAATTATCTCGTGCAAGACAACCACATCCCAATGTGCTTGATAAAGACCCCTTTATCGCACGATCACTTGCCCGAGGGAAAACATTTTGTTCAACCAAGACCAATGGCATCCCTTGCCATGGTACAACAAGTTTTACAACAGCGGCCAACGGCCACAATTCTATATCTCATTAAGTCAAAATTAACATTAATTCTTATGTGATATGAATCCCAACGTATAACTAAGCAGATCTAAGCATAGCTACGTTAACCCAATGTTGGTATTATGATTATGTCCAACTAGTAATGTTCCAACCTAAGGTTAACAATGGATACATGATATTTCAATAATCAAGGTGGCATACTAGCAATCAGGTGAATAGCTATTCCCATAAACTAGCATTGATACACAAATAGCATGCAATTGTATAAAATAAATTACTTTTGCAAACATGGGTTCAATATGATCAAAGGACTACGACTTGCCTTCGTCGACGAGGTGCGATGCGCTACTCTAAAAGTCTTCTCCCTCGTTGGCGACGACGACCGCTTCTTCGACTACGCGCAAAACGATACACGAAAAGAATAAAATAAATTTCAAAGAAACTAAAAATTATAATAAAAATACTGGCAGATAGAGGATGAATTTAGATGAATTTAGCAATTTGAATCACTCGATTCGGAGTTCGGATGGAGGAGAACGGGTCAAAGGAAGTTTGACAAGAAATAAAATCACGAAATTGAGAAATTGCACTGTAGCATGGCGAGCTACAGTGCTTCATTCGTTTGTTCTGTACAGAAGAAAGAACAGAGAGCAGCACCAATGGACATGGGAGAAAAAGGAAGGGTGCAGCCAGTGGGGAACTCGCCGGAGGAGGCTCGCCGGAGGTAGGGGAGGCGCAACCGGCGGCGACCAGGACGCAGGCGGCGTGGCCAGGCGGGCTGGCGCGTGCGCGCAGGGAGCGGCGGCCACGGGTGGCGGCGCATGGCGAGGCACGGCGGCGACGGCTGGGGCTGGGAAACAGTGCGGCGGGGTGGCCGAAGGTCATGCTCACGGTGGCCGGCGGCGAGGAGGCCCGGAGCGACGAGTCCGGCGACGCCAAAACGACCCGGTGGCAAGTCGACCAAAACGTATGAAAAAGCAATATTTCTCAAAACTAAGGTGCGCACCGGATAGCTAGCATCGAGGGAGTCTACGGGTGCAAGGAATTAATTGATTCTTACCCAATCGGAAGAAATCGACGACGAGCGGAACGACGGTTGACGACGAACAAACTCGAAATCCGGGGTCAAACTGCAACGAAAATCAAATCCGATTGAATGGTTGTGTTCTTGGAAGCAAGGGGCACAAAGTGACGTGGTTGGTTCACCGGAAAACTCACCGGAGCAAAAGATGGCTCGCCGGTGTCTTTGAAGGACGCCGGCGTACTGTTTTCTTGAGTTTTGGGAAGGTAAACGACACAGAACCAAAGGGGCAAGGTGAGCACGGTGTAGAGGACATCGATACGCACGTTTGGAGTACTCACACGCTCAGAGAGACGAAGAAACGAGAGAGTTATGGCTAAAACAAGAAACGGCAAAGAAGTGCTTGCAGCTTCTGTTTCACCTGATTTCAGAGGGGGAAACTATAGGGGAATTAAAGCCCTTAACTAGACCGACGATTTGCAACTGACCTCACTCAATTTCATTGAGAATTGCAAAAGTTATGAGCATTTGAAGTTTGGGCTGCAAATGGGGCTGAACGTGAACAGTGCGCATGGCTGGAGGTTGAAGATGAACAGTACTGCCACGTGTCGCTGTATTATTGGTTGGAAGAAATGAAGAGACAAAAGCGCGAAGAATAAAATAGTAAAAATAATCTAAAAATTATAGAAAAAATCCTAAAAATACTAGAGATTATTTGGAATCCAATAAAATTGGTTTCAATGAATTTTGATGAATTTTGGAATTTAGATTATTCCGGAACGAATATATTGATTTTGATGAAAGACCACGAGAGATAAAATACCAGAGGGATTCTATAAATCTTGGAAAAATTCTCAAAATTATTATAGAATATTTGGAAACTATTTCAATGGGTTTTAAGATTTTTGGAGTATTTTGGAATTCAGGTGAAATTTCGAATAAGGACCGAATTGAGAATTTTGATTTTATGGACGGTAAAAGATTGAACTTCAATTTCGGAAGGATATGGATGCCAGGTTAAATAGAACACCAAGGAAAAATCCAAAATTTGAAATTAATTAATTTAAATTAACTTTAGGCAAAAGATCAAATTTGGGATGTTACAAACCTCCCCATAAATGGAATCTCGACCCGAGATTCGGATCGCTAGAGAATAGGTGAGAAAACTCGGACTTCAGATCCTCTTCTCGCTCCCATGTGGCTTCATCTTCAATGATTGCTCCAATCGACTTTGTAGAAACGGATGATCTTGCTTCGGTGATGCGCTCGCAACATCCAAAATCTTCACCGGTCGCTCCTTGTAGGTGAGATCCTCTTGCAAATCGATGGCTTCCAATGGCATCTGTTCTTCTGGCACTCGCAGGCACTTCTTCAATTGTGACACGTGGAACACATCATGGATTCCAGCGAAAGACTGAGGCAACTCGAGTTTGTAAGCAACTTCTCCTCTTCGCTCCAAGACTTTGAACGGTCCCACATATCTAGGGCAAGCTTTCCTTTTACTTGAAATCTCTTAACTCCTTTTAGAGGGTGACTCTAAGATACACATAATCATTGGGCTCAAACTCAAATCTCGACGATGATTATCTCGATAACTCTTCTCGTCTACTTTGAGCTATCTTTAACTTGTCTCGATTAATCGCACTTGCTCTTCACTTTTCTTGCAATATGGCAGACCAAATAACTGCTTTTCTCCTGCCTCTTTCCAATTGAGAGGGTTCTCACTTTCTCGCCATATAAGGCTTCGAAGGAGACATTTGCAGTCGGCTCGATAATCATTATTGTAAGAAAACTCTGCATAGGGCAAACACTTGTCCCACTTAGCACCATAGGTTAAGGCACAGGCTCTTAGCATATCCTCAAGAATCTGATTCACTCGCTCTGTCTGTCCATCGGTTTGAGGGTGATAAGCAGTACTGAACCTGAGATGAGTTCCCATAGTTTCATGCAAACTCTGCCAAAAACGAGAGGTGAACTGGGTTCCTCTATCGGAGACTATCTTCTTAGGTACTCCATGAAGGCTGACAATCCTTGACATATATAATTCTGCCAATTTATCTCCGGTGTAGGTAGTCTTAACTGGAATGAAGTGAGCTACCTTTGTCAATCGATCCACTATCACCCGGATCGAATCATAACTCGCTTGGGTCTTAGGAAGTCCGTAATAAAATCCATACCAATTTCTTCCCACTTCCACTCGAATCTTCAATGGTCAAGCAATCCTGCGCCGGTCTCGATGCTCGGCTTTGACCTTCTCGGCGAGACATCACAAAGAGCAACATATTCTCGCAATCTCGCTCTTCATACTAGGCCACCAATACCTTTCCTTGAGATCTTGGTACATCTTGGTACTTCCAGGTGTATGGAGTACAAAGTCTCATGCGCTTCTTTGAGTAATAGCTCCTTAAGCTCTTTCTGATCGGGTACACAAATGCGACTCTCATACCAAACAATACCCTTTTCATCTTCCGTGAAACCCGGGGCTTTTCCTTTCTTTATATTACTCTTGATCTCTTTGATATCAAGATCCTCAACTTGGGCTTCTCGAATCGATCTTCCAATGTTGGATGCACTTCCAAGGTAGCCAAGTAACCTTCTTGAACTACTTCCGGACTAAGCTTCAAATTCTTCATAGAGAGTCGGTGACTTTCTTTAATCATCATGGTATTACAAGAACTCTTTCTACTTAAAGCATCCGCTACGACGTTGGCTTTGCTCGATGATAATGAATACCAATGTCATAATCTTTGATCAACTCTAACCATCTTCTTTGCCTCATATTGAGATCGATTGAGTAAAATGTACTTCGTGCTCTTGTGATCCGTATAAATATCACAAATGACACCGATGAGGTAATGGCGCCAAATCTTTAAAGCATGCACTACGGCACCAATTCCAAATCATGGGTCGGATAGTTGACTTCGTGTGGCCTTAATTGACGCCAAGCATATGCCACAACCTTCTTATCTTGCATTAGCACGCAACCGAGTCCTTGACGGATGCATCACGAATATCTCAAAATCCTTCCCGATATCCGCAAAATGAGCATCGGGCGCTTGTCAAACACTTCTTTAGCTCTTGAAAACTCCGCCACACTCGATGTCCAAGCAAATTTCTTCTCCTTTTTAAGAAGCTGAGTGAGCGGTCTAGCTTTTCTGGAAAAACCTTCTATGAAACGGCGATAATATACCGCCATTCCAAGGAAACTTCTGACTTGGGTTACCGTTTTGGGCGACTCCCAATTGAGCACGCCTTGCACTTTACCGTGGTCAACAATGACTCCTTTCACCGATATAACATGACCTAGGAAAACAACTTCTTTCATCCGTAACTCACATTTATCGAACTTGGTATAGAGTTGATGTTCTCTTAGTTTCGCCAATACTTTCCGCAAGTGATCCTCATGTTCTTCCTCACTCTTGGAGTAGACCAGAATGTCATCAATAAAGACAACGACAAACTTGTCTAGATATTCCATAAATACTTTATTCATCAGGGTCATGAAATAGGCGGGGGCATTGGTCAAACCAAAAGACATCACGGTATACTCATACTGTCCATACCGAGTTACAAAAGCTGTTTTGGAAATATCCTCTTTACAAATCTTCATCTGATGGTAACCTGACCTCAAGTCAATTTTTGAGAACACTCCTGCTCCTTGAAGCTGGTCAAACAAATCATCAATTCTTGGCAGAGGGTACTTATTCTTAATGGTGACTTCATTGAGAGCACGATAATCAACACACATCCTCTGAGTTCCGTCCTTCTTTTCTACTAGAAGAACTGGAGCTCCCCATGGCGAAGAACTCGGTCTAACAAAACCCTGATCTTGTAACTCTTTGATCTGTCTCTTTACTTCGGCTAACTCATTAGCAGGCATCCTGTACGGTCTCTTGCAAATGGGTGGCATTCCAGGAACTAGCTCAATCAAGAATTCTATATCTCTATCCGGTGGCATCCCGGGTAACTCATCTGGAAACACATCAGGAAAATCTCTGGCAATTGGCACATCTTCCAAATTTATTCCTTTGGCACTACAAACTTTTATTCCTTCGGTCTGATCTGCGGCAGCTTGAAACTTTAACTTGATTCCATCTGGACTGGTTAAGGTGATCTCTCTATTTCCACAATCCAAAACTGCTTGGTTTTTGGAGAGCCAATCCATTCCTAGAATCACATCTAAGGACTTGGTGTCTAGGACAATGAGGTTGGCTAGGAATTCTACCTCCGATTAATATCTTAACTTCTGGGCAGCCTTGGTTCGTACTGAAATCAGAACCAGGTGATGGTTTGGGGGTCATCAAGGGTGGCAATGTAGTTCTCCCACCATTCAGCGGCGGTGCCTTTTAACTGATGAGCAGCATAAAGAACATTCTCATGGTCTATGCACTGAGCAATGGCGAGCTTCTTCTCAATGGAGCGAATCCAATCATCTGCGTCCAATGGTTCTGAAGAGTTGGAGAAGGTAGGCGGACGAATCCTCATGAATTTTTCTAGCTTGGACTGCCGGCGATCTTGAGGAGGTGCAGCAGCAGCAGCAGCAGCTTGATTCTGCTGGTTTAACAAGTTGGCTAGAGCAACTGCAGTCTGGTTCTGTTGATTCATCATGTTGTTCATATTCTGCATCATTGCATTCATGAGTTGGGTCTGCGCTGCTAGAAAATGTCCCATGTTCTGATCCGTCACTACAGGAGGTGGCGGCGGTGGGTTGGCATTAGCATTGGCATTAGCATTGGCATCCACTGGCGAACTGCGACCGCTCCAGAACGTGTGTCAACCATCTGCGACACAGCACAAGGGTTTAATAGGTAAGGGGAAAAAGCAATAGACAAGTGGTAAGGTCATCTAGGGGAGAAGGTAATACCCAAGAACAAAGGCCAACCAAAGACATAGCCGAAAAGGCTACAAGATAAAGGTGCAATAAAAGCTTCCAACTAAGGTATGGTTGTAACACCATGCTGGAGGCAAGTGTACAACATACCTGGCACACAAGCAATAAAATCCTAGTATACGCAGATCTAACGTAGCTAAACCGAAAAGAAATGGTATGCTCAAACTCATAGAGCACCACAAACCTATCTTATATGGTAATCTTCTGACATACTCTTTGACGGCTTGATCATCGCCTCCTTGAATTGATTTCTTGCGTAAGATTCGTGGCCTTGAGATGTTTCATGAGATAAGATCAATTTAAATTTCAAAGCAATGTTTCAAAGAAAGGAGAGGAATAAGAATCTAAGAATAAGATGAGAGGAGACAAACTATTAAATACCAATTTGTTGGTTTGATTTAGAAAATAATTTTGAAGACCATGCTAACTAAGAGAGCGACCTACAATGATATGGCTCGATACTATCTCTGTCGGGACCCGGATATGCAAATCCGAAACCTTCAGGTATATCGCACTAGTCCAGATCACGCTTAGTGCACACAAAGGAAACATAGATGACATATCATTCCATACATCGAAATAACTAAGAAGAAGCAAATTATTATTGAATAGAGCAATCGACCTTATGGTCAATGTTCATACACCAAAGCCTCATGGCTTAAGAAACAAATAAAATCATTGCAAATGAAATATAATAACTTTAGGCCATTCGACATGCCACAGTCAATCGTCTGGAGAACGCCTTCCTAGTCCACGTAGTCTTCATAGTATTCCTCCTCTTGATATTCATTCCCTGGTTCTTCCTCAGCAACTGAACAACATGGGCATAAAGCCGTGAGTACAACACGTACTCAACAAGCCGTAGGGAAATGATGCAATATATTTATGCACGGCTTGTCAAAGAATAGTCATATGGTTCTTTTGCAGAAAGCAATAACTTGAATTGAAATACAGTAAATAGATTGAAAGCATATTGATGAAAACAATAATGAATAATCGTAAATCAATGGTAGACAACATGAATGTAATGACGAGGCATGACCCTACATCATTCAAACAAGTATCAACCACACAATTCAACAAGATAGCTTGAGACAACAAAATAACAAGAAACTCCCTGCTCACATCCCAACAATTCCACATTTCATTAAACACTCTATACCCCGTGTGAAATCCCTGCTTGTCCATGACCATGACACGGCTATTCAATAGTTTGACACTCTGCAGAGGTTGTACAATTTTACCCACAAGACATGAACATCTCTTAGTGCAATCGATATTAACACACTTCCTTTGGTGTGTCGCAGAGATATCATGACAAAGTCTTTACAATGCACGCCTAAACTTGGTATCGCCTCTAAGGTTTCGCCTCTGGGGCCCCTCTTGAGCCATGTGAATCTACCCGCACAACCCGAACCCACACAAACATTTGGCAAGACTCAAGACTAAACATTGCAAATTAATCGACTAGGTCTGTCCCATACCGCACTTGTGGTTGCACGGTTAGGCCCACTCAATGGCGCACAAGATTAAGTCCTTAAATTATCTCGAGCAAGACAACCACATCCCAATGTGCTTGACAAAGACCCCTTTATCGCACGATCACTTGCCCGAGGGAAAACATTTTGTTCAACCAAGACCAATGGCATCCCTTGCCATGGTACAACAAGTTTTACAACAATGCCAACGGCCACAATTCTATATCTCATTAAGTCAAAATTAACATTAATTCTTATGTGATATGAATCCCAACGATAACTAAGCGATCTAAGCATAGCTACGTTAACCCAATGTTGGTATTATGATTATGTCCAACTAGTAATGTTCCAACCTAAGGTTAACAATGGATACATGATATTTCAATAATCAAGGTGGCATACTAGCAATCGTGTGAATAGCTATTCCCATAAACTAGCATTGATACACAAATAGCATGCAAT
The DNA here is from genome assembly GCA_036346375.1 of Guadua angustifolia. Lineage (NCBI taxonomy): Eukaryota > Viridiplantae > Streptophyta > Magnoliopsida > Poales > Poaceae > Guadua > Guadua angustifolia. The sequence goes on along the minus strand of JAYEVE010001205.1, from coordinate 221,617 downwards.
TGTATAAAATAAATTACTTTTGCAAACATGGGTTCAATATGATCAAAGGACTACGACTTGCCTTCGCCGACGAGGTGCGATGCGCTACTCTAAAAGTCTTCTCCTCGTTGCATTTACGCGACCGCTTCTTCGACTACGCAAAAACGATATACGAAAAGAATAAAATAAATTTCAAAGAAACTAAAAATTATAATAAAAATACTGGCAGATAGAGGATGAATTTAGATGAATTTAGCAATTTGAATCACTCGATTCGGAGTTCGGATGGAGGAGAACGGGTCAAAGGAAGTTTGACAAGAAATAAAATCACGAAATTGAGAAATTGCACTGTAGCATCGCGAGCTACAGTGCTTCATTCGTTTGTTCTGTACAGAAGAAAGAACAGAGAGCAGCACCAATGGACATGGGAGAAAAAGGAAGGGTGCAGCCAGTGGGGAACTCGTCGGAGGAGGCTCGCCGGAGGTAGGGGAGGCGCAACCGGCGGCGACCAGGACGCAGGCGGCGTGGCCAGGCGCGGCTGGCGCGTGCGCTCAGGGAGCGGCGGCCACGGGTGGCGGCGCATGGCGAGGCACGTCGGCGACGGCTGGGGCTGGGAAACACTGCGGCGGGGGTGGCCGAAGGTCATGCTCACGGTGGCCGGCGGCGAGGAGGCCCGGAGCGACGAGTCCGGCGACGCCAAAAACGACCTGGGTGGCATGTCGACCAAAACGTATGAAAAAGCAATATTTCTCAAAACTAAGGTGCGCACCGGATAGCTAGCATCGAGGGGAGTCTCCGGGTGCAAGGAATTGAATTGATTCTTACCCAATCGAAAGAAATCGACGACGAGCGGAACGACGGTTGACGACGAACAAACTCGAAATCCGGGGTCAAACTGCAATGAAAATCAAATCCGATTGAATGATTGTGTTCTTGGAAGCAAGGGACACAAAGTGACGTGGTTGGTTCACCGGAAAACTCACCGGAGCAAAAGATGGCTCGCCGGTGTCTTTGAAGGACGCCGGCGTACTGTTTTCTTGAGTTTTGGGAAGGTAAACGACACAGAACCAAAGGGGCAAGGTGAGCACGGTGTAGAGGACATCGATACGCACGTTTGGAGTACTCACACGCTCAGAGAGACGAAGAAACGAGAGAGTTATGGCTAAAACAAGAAACGGCAAAGAAGTGCTTGCAGCTTCTGTTTCACCTGATTTCAGAGGGGGAAACTATAGGGGAATTAAAGCCCTTAACTAGACCGACGATTTGCAACTGACCTCACTCAATTTCATTGAGAATTGCAAAAGTTATGAGCATTTGAAGTTTGGGCTGCAAATGGGGCTGGAACGTGAACAGTGCGCATGGCTGGAGGTTGAAGATGAACAGTACTGCCACGTGTCGCTGTATTATTGGTTGGAAGAAATGAAGAGACAAAAGCGCGAAGAATAAAATAGTAAAAATAATCTAAAAATTCTAGAAAAAATCCTAAAAATACTAGAGATTATTTGGAATCCAATAAAATTGGTTTCAATGAATTTTGATGAATTTTGGAATTTAGATTATTCCGGAACGAATATATTGATTTTGATGAAAGACCGCGAGAGATAAAATACCAGAGGGATTCTATAAATCTTGGAAAAATTCTCAAAATTATTATAGAATATTTGGAACCTATTTCAATGGGTTTTAAGATTTTTGGAGTATTTTGGAATTCAGGTGAAATTTCGAATAAGGACCGGAATTGAGAATTTTGATTTTATGACGGTAAAAGATTGAACTTCAATTTCGGAAGGATATGGATGCCAGGTTAAATAGAACACCAAGGAAAAATCCAAAATTTGAAATTAATTAATTTAAATTAACTTTAGGCAAAAGACTGAAATTTGGGATGTTACAAACCTCCCCCCCATAAATGGAATCTCGACCCGAGATTCGGATCGCTAGAGAATAGGTGAGAAAACTCGGACTTCAGATCCTCTTCTCGCTCCCATGTGGCTTCATCTTCTGAATGATTGCTCCACTGGACTTTGTAGAAACGGATGATCTTGCTTCTGGTGATGCGCTCTGCAACATCCAAAATCTTCACTGGCTGCTCCTTGTAGGTGAGATCCTCTTGCAAATCGATGGCTTCAATGGCATCTGTTCTTCCGCACTCGCAGCACTTCTTCAATTGTGACACGTGGAACACATCATGGATTCCAGCGAAAGACTGAGGCAACTCGAGTTTGTAAGCAACTTCTCCTCTTCGTTCCAAGACTTTGAACGGTCCCACATATCTAGGGGCAAGCTTTCCTTTTACTTGAAATCTCTTAACTCCTTTTAGAGGGTGACTCTAAGATACACATAATCATTGGGCTCGAAACTCAAATCTCGACGATGATTATCTCATAACTCTTCATCTACTTTGAGCTATCTTTAACTTGTCTCGATTAATCGCACTTGCTCTTGACTTCTTGCAATATGGCAGACCAAATAACCTGCTCTTTCTCCTGTCTCTTTCCAATTGAGAGGGTTCTGCACTTTCGCCATATAAGGCTTGAAGGAGACATTTGCAGTCGCTTCGATAATCTATTATTGTAAGAAAACTCGCATAGGGCAAACACTTGTCCCACTTAGCACCATAGGTTAAGGCACGGTGCTCTTAGCATATCCTCAAGAATCGATTCACTCGCTCTGTCATCCATCGGTTTGAGGGTGATAAGCGATCTTGAACTCGAGATGAGTTCCCATAGTTTCATGCAAACTCGCCAAAAACGAGAGGTGAACGGGTTCCTCTATCGGAGACTATCTTCTTAGGTACTCCATGAAGGTGACAATCCTTGACATATATAATTCTCGCCAATTTATCTCCTGTAGGTAGTCTTAATCGAATGAAGTGAGCTACCTTAGTCAATCGATCCACTATCACCCAGATCGAATCATAACTCGCTTGGGTCTTAGGAAGTCCGTAATAAAATCCATACCAATTTCTTCCCACTTCCACTCTGAATCTTCAATGGTCAAGCAATCCTGCCGGTCTCGATGCTCGGCTTTGACCTTCCGCGAGACATCACAAAGAGCAACATATTCGCAATCTCGCTCTTCATACTAGGCCACCAATACCTTTCCTTGAGATCTTGGTACATCTTGGTACTTCCAGGGTGTATGGAGTACAAAGTCTCATGCGCTTCTTTGAGTAATAGCTCCTTAAGCTCTTTACGACGGGTACACAAATCGACTCTCATACCAAACAATACCCTTTTCATCTTCCGTGAAACCCGGCTTTTCCTTTCTTTATATTACTCTTGATCTCTTTGATATCGATCCTCAACTTGGGCTTCTCGAATCTGATCTTCCAATGTTGGATGCACTTCCAAGGTAGCCAAGTAACCTTCTTGAACTACTTCGGACTAAGCTTCAAATTCTTCATAGAGAGTCGGTGACTTTCTTTAATCATCATGGTATTACAGTAACTCTTTCTACTTAAAGCATCCGCTACGACGTTGGCTTTGCCTGGATGATAATGAATACCAATGTCATAATCTTTGATCAACTCTAACCATCTTCTTTGCCTCATATTGAGATCAGATTGAGTAAAAATGTACTTCAGGCTCTTGTGATCCGTATAAATATCACAGCGATTACCGATGAGGTAATGGCGCCAAATCTTTAAAGCATGCACTACGGCAGCCAATTCCAAATCATGGGTCGGATAGTTGACTTCGTGTGGCCTTAATTGACGCGAAGCATATGCCACAACCTTCTTATCTTGCATTAGCACGCAACCGAGTCCTTGACGGGATGCATCACAGAATATCTCAAAATCCTTCCTGATATCTGGCAAAATGAGCACTGGGGCAGTTGTCAAACACTTCTTTAGCTCTTGAAAACTCCGCTCACACTCTGATGTCCAAGCAAATTTCTTCTCCTTTTTAAGAAGCTGAGTGAGCGGTCTAGCTTTTCTGGAAAAACCTTCTATGAAACGGCGATAATATACCGCCATTCCAAGGAAACTTCTGACTTGGGTTACCGTTTTGGGCGACTCCCAATTGAGCACGTCTTGCACTTTACCAGGGTCAACAGCGACTCCTTTCGCTGATATAACATGACCTAGGAAAACAACTTCTTTCATCCAGAACTCACATTTACTGAACTTGGTATAGAGTTGATGTTCTCTTAGTTTCGTCAATACTTTCCGCAAGTGATCCTCATGTTCTTCCTCACTCTTGGAGTAGACCAGAATGTCATCAATAAAGACAACGACAAACTTGTCTAGATATTCCATAAATACTTTATTCATCAGGGTCATGAAATAGGCGGGGGCATTGGTCAAACCAAAAGACATCACGGTATACTCATACTGTCCATACCGAGTTACAAAAGCTGTTTTGGAAATATCCTCTTTACAAATCTTCATCTGATGGTAACCTGACCTCAAGTCAATTTTTGAGAACACTCCTGCTCCTTGAAGCTGGTCAAACAAATCATCAATTCTTGGCAGAGGGTACTTATTCTTAATGGTGACTTCATTGAGAGCACGATAATCAACACACATCCTCTGAGTTCCGTCCTTCTTTTCTACTAGAAGAACTGGAGCTCCCCATGGCGAAGAACTCGGTCTAACAAAACCCTGATCTTGTAACTCTTTGATCTGTCTCTTTACTTCGGCTAACTCATTAGCGTGCATCTGTCACGGTCTCTTGCAAATGGGTGGCATTCCAGGAACTAGCTCAATCAAGAATTCTATATCTCTATCCGGTGGCATCCCGGGTAACTCATCTGGAAACACATCAGGAAAATCTCTGGCAATTGGCACATCTTCCAAATTTATTCCTTTGGCACTACAAACTTTTATTCCTTGATGCGATCTGCGGCACTTGAAACTTTAACTTGATTCCATCTGGATGGTTAAGGTGATCTCTATTTCCACAATCCAAAATCGCTTGGTTTCTGGAGAGCCAATCCATTCCTAGAATCACATCTAAGGACTTGGTGTCTAGGACAATGAGGTTGGCTAGGAATTCTACCCTCCGATTAATATCTTAACTTCTGGGCAGCCTTGGTTCGTACTGAAATCAGAACCAGGTGATGGTTTGGGGGTCATCAAGGGTGGCAATGTAGTTCTCCCACCATTCAGCGGCGGTGCCTTTTAACTGATGAGCAGCATAAAGAACATTCTCATGGTCTATGCACTGAGCAATGGCGAGCTTCTTCTCAATGGAGCGAATCCAATCATCTGCGTCCCAATGGTTCGAAGAGTTGGAGAAGGTAGGCGACGAATCCTCATGAATTTTTCTAGCTTGGACTGCCATGATCTTGAGGAGGTGCAGCAGCAGCAGCAGCCTTGATTCTGCTGGTTTAACAAGTTGGCTAGAGCAACTGCAGTCTGGTTCTGTTGATTCATCATGTTGTTCATATTCTGCATCATTGCATTCATGAGTTGGGTCTGCGCTGCTAGAAAATGTCCCATGTTCTGATCCGTCACTACAGGAGGTGGCGGCGGTGGGTTGGCATTAGCATTGGCATTAGCATTGGCATCCACTGGCGAACTGCGACCGGCTCCAGAACGTGTGTCAACCATCTGCGACACAGCACAAGGGTTTAATAGGTAAGGGGAAAAAGCAATAGACAAGTGGTAAGGTCATCTAGGGGAGAAGGTAATACCCAAGAACAAAGGCCAACCAAAGACATAGCCGAAAAGGCTACAAGATAAAGGTGCAATAAAAGCTTCCAACTAAGGTATGGTTGTAACACCATGCTGGAGGCAAGTGTACAACATACCTGGCACACAAGCAATAAAATCCTAGTATACGCAGACTGAACGTAGCTAAACTGAAAAGAAATGGTATGCTCAAACTCATAGAGCACCACAAACCTATCTTATATGGTAATCTTCTCGGACATACTCTTTGACGGCTTGATCATCGTCTCCCTTGAATTGATTTCTTGCAGAAGATTCGTGGCCTTGAGATGTTTCATGAGATAAGATCAATTTAAATTTCAAAGCAATGTTTCAGCAAAGGAGAGGAATAAGAATCTAAGAATAAGATGAGAGGAGACAAACTATTAAATACCAATTTGTTGGTTTGATTTAGAAAATAATTTTGAAGACCATGCTAACTAAGAGAGCGACCTCTGATCGATATGGCTCGATACCATCTCTGTCGGGACCCGGATATGCAAATCCGAAACCCTCGTGTATCTTGCACTAGTCCAGATCACGCTAGTGCACACAAGGGAAACATAGATGACATATCATTCCATACATCGAAATAACTAAGAAGAAGCAAATTATTATTGAATAGAGCAATCGACCTTATGGTCAATGTTCATACACCAAAGCCTCATGGCTTAAGAAACAAATAAAACTGTTGCAGCGGAAATATAATAACTTTAGGCCATTCGACATGCCACGAGCAATCGTCTCGAGAACGCCTTCCTAGTCCACGTAGTCTTCATAGTATTCCTCCTCTTGATATTCATTCTCTGGTTCTTCCTCAGCAACTGAACAACATGGGCATAAAGCCGTGAGTACAACTCGTACTCAACAAGCCGTAGGGAAATGATGCAATATATTTATGCACGGCTTGTCAAAGAATAGTCATATGGTTCTTTTGCAGAAAGCAATAACTTGAATTGAAATACAGTAAATAGATTGAAAGCATATTGATGAAAACAATAATGAATAATCGTAAATCAATGGTAGACAACATGAATGTAATGACGAGGCATGACCCTACATCATTCGAAACAAGTATCAACCACACAATTCAACAGTATAGCTTGAGACAACAAAATAACAGTAAACTCCCTGTTCACATCCCAACAATTCCACATTTCATTAAACACTCTATACCCCGTGTGAAATCCCCGGGCTTGTCCATGACCGCGGACACGGCTATTCGAATAGTTTGACACTCTGCAGAGGTTGTGCGACTTTACCCACAAGACATGAACATCTCTTAGTGCAATCGATATTAACACACTTCCTTTGGTGTGTCGCAGAGATATCATGACAAAGTCTTTACAATGCACGTCTAAACTTGGTACTGCCCTCTAAGGTTTCGCCTCTCGGGGCCCCCTCTTGAGCCATGTGAATCTACCCGTACAACCCGGAACCCACACAAACATTTGGCAGTACTCAAGACTAAACATTGCAAATTAATCGACTAGGTCTGTCCCATACCAGACTTGTGGTTGCACGGTTAGGCCCAGCTCAATGGCGCACAAGATTAAGTCCTTAAATTATCTCAGGCAAGACAGCCACATCCCAATGTGCTTGACAGCACCCCCTTTACTGCACGATCACTTGCCCGAGGGAAAACATTTTGTTCAACCAAGACCAATGGCATCCCTTGCCATGGTACAACAAGTTTTACAACAGCGGCCAACGGCCACAATTCTATATCTCATTAAGTCAAAATTAACATTAATTCTTATGTGATATGAATCCCAACGTATAACTAAGCAGATCTAAGCATAGCTACGTTAACCCAATGTTGGTATTATGATTATGTCCAACTAGTAATGTTCCAACCTAAGGTTAACAATGGATACATGATATTTCAATAATCAAGGTGGCATACTAGCAATCAGGTGAATAGCTATTCCCATAAACTAGCATTGATACACAAATAGCATGCAATTGTATAAAATAAATTACTTTTGCAAACATGGGTTCAATATGATCAAAGGATTACGACTTGCCTTCGCCGACGAGGTGCGATCGCTACTCTAAAAGTCTTCTCCTCGTTGGCGGCGGCGAACCGCTTCTTCGACTACTGCAAAAACGATACGAAAAGAATAAAATAAATTTCAAAGAAACTAAAAATTATAATAAAAATACTGGCAGATAGAGGATGAATTTAGATGAATTTAGCAATTTGAATCACTCGATTCGGAGTTCGGATGGAGGAGAACGGGTCAAAGGAAGTTTGACAAGAAATAAAATCACGAAATTGAGAAATTGCACTGTAGCATGGCGAGCTACAGTGCTTCATTCGTTTGTTCTGTACAGAAGAAAGAACAGAGAGCAGCACCAATGGACATGGGAGAAAAGGAAGGGTGCAGCCAGTGGGGAACTCGCCGGAGGAGGCTCGCCGGAGGTAGGGGAGGCGCAACCGGCGGCGACCAGGACGCAGGCGGCGTGGCCAGGCGCGGCTGGCGCGTGCGCGCAGGGAGCGGCGGCCACGGGTGGCGGCGCATGGCGAGGCACGGCGGCGACGGCCGGGGCTGGGAAACAGTGCGGCGGGGGTGGCCGAAGGTCATGCTCACGGTGGCCAGCGGCGAGGAGGCCCGGAGCGACGAGTCCGGCGACGCCAAAAACGACCCGGGTGGCATGACGACCAAAACGTATGAAAAAGCAATATTTCTCAAAACTAAGGTGCGCACCGGATAGCTAGCATCGAGGGGAGTCTACGGGTGCAAGGAAATTAATTGATTCTTACCCAATCGGAAGAAATCGACGACGAGCGGAACGACGGTTGACGACGAACAAACTCGAAATCCGGGGTCAAACTGCAACGAAAATCAAATCCGATTGAATGGTTGTGTTCTTGGAAGCAAGGGGCACAAAGTGACGTGGTTGGTTCACCGGAAAACTCACCGGAGCAAAAGATGGCTCGCCGGTGTCTTTGAAGGACGCCGGCGTACTGTTTTCTTGAGTTTTGGGAAGGTAAACGACACAGAACCAAAGGGGCAAGGTGAGCACGGTGTAGAGGACATCGATACGCACGTTTGGAGTACTCACACGCTCAGAGAGACGAAGAAACGAGAGAGTTATGGCTAAAACAAGAAACGGCAAAGAAGTGCTTGCAGCTTCTGTTTCACCTGATTTCAGAGGGGGAAACTATAGGGGAATTAAAGCCCTTAACTAGACCGACGATTTGCAACTGACCTCACTCAATTTCATTGAGAATTGCAAAAGTTATGAGCATTTGAAGTTTGGGCTGCAAATGGGGCTGGAACGTGAACAGTGCGCATGGCTGGAGGTTGAAGATGAACAGTACTGCCACGTGTCGCTGTATTATTGGTTGGAAGAAATGAAGAGACAAAAGCGCGAAGAATAAAATAGTAAAAATAATCTAAAAATTCTAGAAAAAATCCTAAAAATACTAGAGATTATTTGGAATCCAATAAAATTGGTTTCAATGAATTTTGATGAATTTTGGAATTTAGATTATTCCGGAACGAATATATTGATTTTGATGAAAGACCGCGAGAGATAAAATACCAGAGGGATTCTATAAATCTTGGAAAAATTCTCAAAATTATTATAGAATATTTGGAACCTATTTCAATGGGTTTTAAGATTTTTGGAGTATTTTGGAATTCAGGTGAAATTTCGAATAAGGACCTGAATTGAGAATTTTGATTTTATGGACGGTAAAAGATTGAACTTCAATTTCGGAAGGATATGGATGCCAGGTTAAATAGAACACCAAGGAAAAATCCAAAATTTGAAATTAATTAATTTAAATTAACTTTAGGCAAAAGATCGAAATTTGGGATGTTACAAACCTCCCCATAAATGGAATCTCGACCCGAGATTCGGATCGCTAGAGAATAGGTGAGAAAACTCGGACTTCAGATCCTCTTCTCGCTCCCATGTGGCTTCATCTTCTAATGATTGCTCCAATCGGACTTTGTAGAAACGGATGATCTTGCTTCGGTGATGCGCTCGCAACATCCAAAATCTTCACCGGCCTCCTTGTAGGTGAGATCCTCTTACAAATCGATGGCTTCAATGGCATCTGTTCTTCCGCACTCATGAGCACTTCTTCAATTGTGACACGTGGAACACATCATGGATTCAATGAAAGACCGAGGCAACTCGAGTTTGTAAGCAACTTCTCCTCTTCGTTCCAAGACTTTGAGCGGTCCCACATATCTAGGGCAAGCTTTCCTTTTACTTGAAATCTCTTAACTCCTTTTAGAGGGTGACTCTAAGATACACATAATCATTGGGCTCGAAACTCAAATCTCGACGATGATTATCTCATAACTCTTCTGTCTACTTTGAGCTATCTTTAACTTGTCTCTGATTAACTGCACTTGCTCTTCAGCTTCTTGCAATATGGCAGGACCAAATAACTGTCTTTCTCCGGTCTCTTTCCAATTGAGAGGGGTTCTGCACTTTCTGCCATATAAGGCTTGAAGGAGACATTTGCAGTGGCTCGATAAGCTATTATTGTAAGAAAACTCGCATAGGGCAAACACTTGTCCCACTTAGCACCATAGGTTAAGGCACGTGCTCTTAGCATATCCTCAAGAATCGATTCACTCGCTCTGTCAGTCCATCGGTTTGAGGGTGATAAGCAGTACTGAACCTGAGATGAGTTCCCATAGTTTCATGCAAACTCTGCCAAAAACGAGAGGTGAACTGGGTTCCTCTATCGGAGACTATCTTCTTAGGTACTCCATGAAGGCTGACAATCCTTGACATATATAATTCTGCCAATTTATCTCCGGTGTAGGTAGTCTTAACTGGAATGAAGTGAGCTACCTTAGTCAATCGATCCACTATCACCCAGATCGAATCATAACCTGCTTGGGTCTTAGGAAGTCCGGTAATAAAATCCATACCAATTTCTTCCCACTTCCACTCTGGAATCTTCAATGGTCAAGCAATCCTGCTTTGGTCTCGATGCTCGGCTTTGACCTTCGGCGAGACATCACAAAGAGCAACATATTCGCAATCTCGCTCTTCATACTAGGCCACCAATACCTTTCCTTGAGATCTTGGTACATCTTGGTACTTCGAGGTGTATGGAGTACAAAGTCTCATGCGCTTCTTTGAGTAATAGCTCCTTAAGCTCTTTACGTCGGGTACACAAATCGACTCTCATACCAAACAATACCCTTTTCATCTTCCGTGAAACCCGGCTTTTCCTTTCTTTATATTACTCTTGATCTCTTTGATATCGGCATCCTCAACTTGGGCTTCTCGAATCGATCTTCCAATGTTGGATGCACTTCCAAGGTAGCCAAGTAACCTTCTTGAACTACTTCGGACTAAGCTTCAAATTCTTCATAGAGAGCTGGCTGACTTTCTTTAATCATCATGGTATTACAGTAACTCTTTCTACTTAAAGCATCCGCTACGACGTTGGCTTTGCCTGGATGATAATGAATACCAATGTCATAATCTTTGATCAACTCTAACCATCTTCTTTGCCTCATATTGAGATCAGATTGAGTAAAAATGTACTTCAGGCTCTTGTGATCCGTATAAATATCACAGCGATTACCGATGAGGTAATGGCGCCAAATCTTTAAAGCATGCACTACGGCAGCCAATTCCAAATCATGGGTCGGATAGTTGACTTCGTGTGGCCTTAATTGACGCGAAGCATATGCCACAACCTTCTTATCTTGCATTAGCACACAACCGAGTCCTTGACGGGATGCATCACAGAATATCTCAAAATCCTTCCTGATATCTGGCAAAATGAGCACTGGGGCAGTTGTCAAACACTTCTTTAGCTCTTGAAAACTCCGCTCACACTCTGATGTCCAAGCAAATTTCTTCTCCTTTTTAAGAAGCTGAGTGAGCGGTCTAGCTTTTCTGGAAAAACCTTCTATGAAACGGCGATAATATACCGCCATTCCAAGGAAACTTCTGACTTGGGTTACCGTTTTGGGCGACTCCCAATTGAGCACGTCTTGCACTTTACCAGGGTCAACAGCGACTCCTTTCGCTGATATAACATGACCTAGGAAAACAACTTCTTTCATCCGAACTCACATTCTTGAACTTGGTATAGAGTTGATGTTCTCTTAGTTTCGTCAATACTTTCCGCAAGTGATCCTCATGTTCTTCCTCACTCTTGGAGTAGACCAGAATGTCATCAATAAAGACAACGACAAACTTGTCTAGATATTCCATAAATACTTTATTCATCAGGGTCATGAAATAGGCGGGGGCATTGGTCAAACCAAAAGACATCACGGTATACTCATACTGTCCATACCGAGTTACAAAAGCTGTTTTGGAAATATCCTCTTTACAAATCTTCATCTGATGGTAACCTGACCTCAAGTCAATTTTTGAGAACACTCCTGCTCCTTGAAGTCGGGTCAAACAAATCATCAATTCTTGGCGAGGGTACTTATTCTTAATGGTGACTTCATTGAGAGCACGATAATCAACACACATCCTCTGAGTTCCGTCCTTCTTTTCTACTAGAAGAACTGGAGCTCCCCATGGCGAAGAACTTCGGTCTAACAAAACCACGATCTTGTAACTCTTTGATCTGTCTCTTTACTTGGCTAACTCATTAGCGGGCATCTGTCACGGTCTCTTGCAAATGGGTGGCATTCGAGAACTAGCTCAATCAAGAATTCTATATCTCTATCCGGTGGCATCCCGGTAACTCATCTGAAACACATCGGAAAATCTCGGCAATTGGCACATCTTCCAAATTTATTCCTTTGGCACTACAAACTTTTATTCCTTCGATCGATCTGCGCACTTGAAACTTTAACTTGATTCCATCTGGATGGTTAAGGTGATCTCTATTTCCACAATCCAAAACGCTTGGTTTTGGAGAGCCAATCCATTCCTAGAATCACATCTAAGGACTTGGTGTCTAGGACAATGAGGTTGGCTAGAATTCTACCTCCGATTAATATCTTAACCACGGGCAGCCTTGGTTCAGATCAAATCGAACCGGTGATGGTTTGGGGGTCATCAAGGGTGGCAATGTAGTTCTCCCACCATTCAGCGGCGGTGCCTTTTAACTGATGAGCAGCATAAAGAACATTCTCATGGTCTATGCACTGAGCAATGGCGAGCTTCTTCTCAATGGAGCGAATCCAATCATCTGCGTCCAATGGTTCTGAAGAGTTGGAGAAGGTAGGCGGACGAATCCTCATGAATTTTTCTAGCTTGGACTGCCGGCGATCTTGAGGAGGTGCAGCAGCAGCAGCAGCAGCTTGATTCTGCTGGTTTAACAAGTTGGCTAGAGCAACTGCAGTCTGGTTCTGTTGATTCATCATGTTGTTCATATTCTGCATCATTGCATTCATGAGTTGGGTCTGCGCTGCTAGAAAATGTCCCATGTTCTGATCCGTCACTACAGGAGGTGGCGGCGGTGGGTTGGCATTAGCATTGGCATTAGCATTGGCATCCACTGGCGAACTGCGACCGGCTCCAGAACGTGTGTCAACCATCTGCGACACAGCACAAGGGTTTAATAGGTAAGGGGAAAAAGCAATAGACAAGTGGTAAGGTCATCTAGGGAGAAGGTAATACCCAAGAACAAAGGCCAACCAAAGACATAGCGAAAAGGCTACAAGATAAAGGTGCAATAAAAGCTTCCAACTAAGGTATGGTTGTAACACCATCTTTGGAGGCAAGTGTACAACATACCGCACACAAGCAATAAAATCCTAGTATACGCAGACTGAACGTAGCTAAACTGAAAAGAAATGGTATGCTCAAACTCATAGAGCACCACAAACCTATCTTATATGGTAATCTTCTCGGACATACTCTTTGACGGCTTGATCATCGTCTCCCTTGAATTGATTTCTTGCAGAAGATTCGTGGCCTTGAGATGTTTCATGAGATAAGATCAATTTAAATTTCAAAGCAATGTTTCAGCAAAGGAGAGGAATAAGAATCTAAGAATAAGATGAGAGGAGACAAACTATTAAATACCAATTTGTTGGTTTGATTTAGAAAATAATTTTGAAGACCATGCTAACTAAGAGAGCGACCTACAGTCGATATGGCTCTGATACCATCTCTGTCGGGACCCGGATATGCAAATCCGAAACCCTCTGTGTATACTGCACTAGTCCAGGATCACGCTAGTGCACACAGTGGAAACATAGATGACATATCATTCCATACATCGAAATAACTAAGAAGAAGCAAATTATTATTGAATAGAGCAATCGACCTTATGGTCAATGTTCATACACCAAAGCCTCATGGCTTAAGAAACAAATAAAACTGTTGCAGCGGAAATATAATAACTTTAGGCCATTCGACATGCCACAGGCAATCGTCTGGAGAACGCCTTCCTAGTCCACGTAGTCTTCATAGTATTCCTCCTCTTGATATTCATTCTCTGGTTCTTCCTCAGCAACTGAACAACATGGGCATAAAGCCGTGAGTACAACTCGTACTCAACAAGCCGTAGGGAAATGATGCAATATATTTATGCACGGCTTGTCAAAGAATAGTCATATGGTTCTTTTGCGTAAAGCAATAACTTGAATTGAAATCTGAGAAATAGATTGAAAGCATATTGATGAAAACAATAATGAATAATCGGTAAATCAATGGTAGACAACATGAACAGAATGACGAGGCATGACCCTACATCATTGAAACAAGTATCAACCACACAATTCAACAAAGATAGCTTGAGACAACAAAATAACGATAAACTCCTGTTCACATCCCAACAATTCCACATTTCATTAAACACTCTATACCCGTGTGAAATCCGGGCTTGTCCATGACCGCGACACGGCTATTCAATAGTTTGACACTCTGCAGAGGTTGTGCAACTTTACCCACAAGACATGAACATCTCTTAGTGCAATCGATATTAACACACTTCCTTTGGTGTGTCGCAGAGATATCATGACAAAGTCTTTACAATGCACGTCTAAACTTGGTAATCGCCTCTAAGGTTTAGCCTCTCGGGGCCCCTCTTGAGCCATGTGAATCTACCCGTACAACCGGAACCCACACAAACATTTGGCGATACTCAAGACTAAACATTGCAAATTAATCGACTAGGTCTGTCCCATACCGACTTGTGGTTGCACGTTAGGCCCAAATCAATGGCGCACAAGATTAAGTCCTTAAATTATCTCGAGCAAGACAGACCACATCCCAATGTGCTTGACAAAGACCCCTTTATTGCACGATCACTTGCAGAGGGAAAACATTTTGTTCAACCAAGACCAATGGCATCCCTTGCCATGGTACAACAAGTTTACAACAGCGCCAACGGCCACAATTCTATATCTCATTAAGTCAAAATTAACATTAATTCTTATGTGATATGAATCCCAACGATAACTAAGCGAGATCTAAGCATAGCTACGTTAACCCAATGTTGGTATTATGATTATGTCCAACTAGTAATGTTCCAACCTAAGGTTAACAATGGATACATGATATTTCAATAATCAAGGTGGCATACTAGCAATCGGTGAATAGCTATTCCATAAACTAGCATTGATACACAAATAGCATGCAATTGTATAAAATAAATTACTTTTGCAAACATGGGTTCAATATGATCAAAGGACTACGACTTGCCTTCGTCGACGAGGTGCGATGCGCTACTCTAAAAGTCTTCTCCCTCGTTGGCGACGACGACCGCTTCTTCGACTACGCACAAAACGATACGAAAAGAATAAAATAAATTTCAAAGAAACTAAAAATTATAATAAAAATACTGGCAGATAGAGGATGAATTTAGATGAATTTAGCAATTTGAATCACTCGATTCGGAGTTCGGATGGAGGAGAACGGGTCAAAGGAAGTTTGACAAGAAATAAAATCACGAAATTGAGAAATTGCACTGTAGCATGGCGAGCTACAGTGCTTCATTCGTTTGTTCTGTACAGAAGAAAGAACAGAGAGCAGCACCAATGGACATGGGAGAAAAGGAAGGGTGCAGCCAGTGGGGAACTCGCCGGAGGAGGCTCGCCGGAGGTAGGGGAGGCGCAACCGGCGGCGACCAGGACGCAGGCGGCGTGGCCAGGCGCGGCTGGCGCGTGCGCGCAGGGAGCGGCGGCCACGGGTGGCGGCGCATGGCGAGGCACGGCGGCGACGGCTGGGGCTGGGAAACAGTGCGGCGGGGGTGGCCGAAGGTCATGCTCACGGTGGCCGGCGGCGAGGAGGCCCGGAGCGACGAGTCCGGCGACGCCAAAAACGACCCGGGTGGCAAGTCGACCAAAACGTATGAAAAAGCAATATTTCTCAAAACTAAGGTGCGCACCGGATAGCTAGCATCGAGGGGAGTCTACGGGTGCAAGGAAATTAATTGATTCTTACCCAATCGGAAGAAATCGACGACGAGCGGAACGACGGTTGACGACGAACAAACTCGAAATCCGGGGTCAAACTGCAACGAAAATCAAATCCGATTGAATGGTTGTGTTCTTGGAAGCAAGGGGCACAAAGTGACGTGGTTGGTTCACCGGAAAACTCACCGGAGCAAAAGATGGCTCGCCGGTGTCTTTGAAGGACGCCGGCGTACTGTTTTCTTGAGTTTTGGGAAGGTAAACGACACAGAACCAAAGGGGCAAGGTGAGCACGGTGTAGAGGACATCGATACGCACGTTTGGAGTACTCACACGCTCAGAGAGACGAAGAAACGAGAGAGTTATGGCTAAAACAAGAAACGGCAAAGAAGTGCTTGCAGCTTCTGTTTCACCTGATTTCAGAGGGGGAAACTATAGGGGAATTAAAGCCCTTAACTAGACCGACGATTTGCAACTGACCTCACTCAATTTCATTGAGAATTGCAAAAGTTATGAGCATTTGAAGTTTGGGCTGCAAATGGGGCTGGAACGTGAACAGTGCGCATGGCTGGAGGTTGAAGATGAACAGTACTGCCACGTGTCGCTGTATTATTGGTTGGAAGAAATGAAGAGACAAAAGCGCGAAGAATAAAATAGTAAAAATAATCTAAAAATTCTAGAAAAATCCTAAAAATACTAGAGATTATTTGGAATCCAATAAAATTGGTTTCAATGAATTTTGATGAATTTTGGAATTTAGATTATTCCGGAACGAATATATTGATTTTGATGAAAGACCGCGAGAGATAAAATACCAGAGGGATTCTATAAATCTTGGAAAAATTCTCAAAATTATTATAGAATATTTGGAACCTATTTCAATGGGTTTTAAGATTTTTGGAGTATTTTGGAATTCAGGTGAAATTTCGAATAAGGACCGGAATTGAGAATTTTGATTTTGCGGACGGTAAAAGATTGAACTTCAATTTCGGAAGGATATGGATGCCAGGTTAAATAGAACACCAAGGAAAAATCCAAAATTTGAAATTAATTAATTTAAATTAACTTTAGGCAAAAGACTGAAATTTGGGATGTTACAAACCTCCCCCCCATAAATGGAATCTCGACCCCGAGATTCGGACTGGCTAGAGAATAGGTGAGAAAACTCGGACTTCAGATCCTCTTCTCGCTCCCATGTGGCTTCATCTTGAATGATTGCTCCAATGGACTTTGTAGAAGCGGATGATCTTGCTTACGGTGATCGCTCTGCAACATCCAAAATCTTCACTTGGTTGCTCCTTGTAGGTGAGATCCTCTTACAAATCGATGGCTTCAATGGCATCTGTTCTTCCGCACTTTCATGAGCACTTCTTCAATTGTGACCGTGGAACACATCATGGATTCAATGAAAGGCCGAGGCAACTTCGAGTTTGTAAGCAACTTCTCCTCTTCGTTCCAAGACTTTGAGCGGTCCCACATATCTAGGGCAAGCTTTCCTTTTACTTGAAATCTCTTAACTCCTTTTAGAGGGTGACTCTAAGATACACATAATCATTGGGCTCGAAACTCAAATCTCGACGATGATTATCTGCATAACTCTTCTGTCTACTTTGAGCTATCTTTAACTTGTCTCTGATTAACTGCACTTGCTCTTCAGCTTCTTGCAATATGGCAGGACCAAATAACTGTCTTTCTCCGGTCTCTTTCCAATTGAGAGGGGTTCTGCACTTTCTGCCATATAAGGCTTCGAAAGGAGACATTTGCAGTTGGCTCGATAAGCTGTTATTGTAAGAAAACTCTGCATAGGGCAAACACTTGTCCCACTTAGCACCATAGGTTAAGGCACAGGCTCTTAGCATATCCTCAAGAATCTGATTCACTCGCTCTGTCTGTCCATCGGTTTGAGGGTGATAAGCAGTACTGAACCTGAGATGAGTTCCCATAGTTTCATGCAAACTCTGCCAAAAACGAGAGGTGAACTGGGTTCCTCTATCGGAGACTATCTTCTTAGGTACTCCATGAAGGCTGACAATCCTTGACATATATAATTCTGCCAATTTATCTCCGGTGTAGGTAGTCTTAACTGGAATGAAGTGAGCTACCTTAGTCAATCGATCCACTATCACCCAGATCGAATCATAACCTGCTTGGGTCTTAGGAAGTCCGGTAATAAAATCCATACCAATTTCTTCCCACTTCCACTCTGGAATCTTCAATGGCTGAAGCAATCCTGCTGGTCTCTGATGCTCGGCTTTGACCTTCTGGCAGACATCACAAAGAGCAACATATTCTGCAATCTCGCTCTTCATACTAGGCCACCAATACCTTTCCTTGAGATCTTGGTACATCTTGGTACTTCCAGGGTGTATGGAGTACAAAGTCTCATGCGCTTCTTTGAGTAATAGCTCCTTAAGCTCTTTCTGATCGGGTACACAAATGCGACTCTCATACCAAACAATACCCTTTTCATCTTCCGTGAAACCCGGGGCTTTTCCTTTCTTTATATTACTCTTGATCTCTTTGATATCAGCATCCTCAACTTGGGCTTCTCGAATCTGATCTTCCAATGTTGGATGCACTTCCAAGGTAGCCAAGTAACCTTCTTGAACTACTTCGGACTAAGCTTCAAATTCTTCATAGAGAGTGGTGACTTTCTTTAATCATCATGGTATTACGATAACTCTTTCTACTTAAAGCATCCGCTTCTGACGTTGGCTTTGCCTGGATGATAATGAATACCAATGTCATAATCTTTGATCAACTCTAACCATCTTCTTTGCCTCATATTGAGATCAGATTGAGTAAAAATGTACTTCAGGCTCTTGTGATCCGTATAAATATCACAGCGATTACCGATGAGGTAATGGCGCCAAATCTTTAAAGCATGCACTCGGACCAATTCCAAATCATGGGTCGGATAGTTGACTTCGTGTGGCCTTAATTGACGCGAAGCATATGCCACAACCTTCTTATCTTGCATTAGCACGCAACCGAGTCCTTGACGGGATGCATCACAGAATATCTCAAAATCCTTCCTGATATCTGGCAAAATGAGCACTGGGGCAGTTGTCAAACACTTCTTTAGCTCTTGAAAACTCCGCTCACACTCTGATGTCCAAGCAAATTTCTTCTCCTTTTTAAGAAGCTGAGTGAGCGGTCTAGCTTTTCTGGAAAAACCTTCTATGAAACGGCGATAATATCCGCCATTCCAAGGAAACTTCTGACTTGGGTTACCGTTTTGGGCGACTCCCAATTGAGCACGTCTCGCACTTTACCGAGGTCAGCAATGACTCCTTTCGCTGATATAACATGACCTAGGAAAACAACTTCTTTCATCCGAACTCACATTTCTTGAACTTGGTATAGAGTTGATGTTCTCTTAGTTTCGTCGATACTTTCATAAGTGATCCTCATGTTCTTCCTCACTCTTGGAGTAGACCGAATGTCATCAATAAAGACAACGACAAACTTGTCTAGATATTCCATAAATACTTTATTCATCGGGGTCATGAAATAGGCGGGGCATTGGTCAAACCAAAAGACATCACGGTATACTCATCTTTGTCCATCTTAGAGTTACAAAAGGCTGTTTTGGAAATATCCTCTTTACAAATCTTCATCGATGGTAACGACCTCAAGTCAATTTTTGAGAACACTCCTGCTCCTTGAAGTGGTCAAACAAATCATCAATTCTTGGCGGAGGTACTTATTCTTAATGGTGACTTCATTGAAAGCACGATAATCAACACACATCCTCTGAGTTCCGTCCTTCTTTTCTACTAGAAGAACTGGAGCTCCCATGGCGAAGAACTTCGGTCTAACAAAACCACGATCTTGTAACTCTTTGATCTGTCTCTTTACTTGGCTAACTCATTAGCGGGCATCTGTCACGGTCTCTTGCAAATGGGTGGCATTCGAGAACTAGCTCAATCAAGAATTCTATATCTCTATCCGGTGGCATCCGGGTAACTCATCTGAAACACATCGGGAAAATCTCGGCAATTGGCACATCTTCCAAATTTATTCCTTTGGCACTACAAACTTTTATTCCTTGATGCGATCTGCGTGACTTGAAACTTTAACTTGATTCCATCTGGGTGGTTAAGGTGATCTCTCTATTTCCACAATCCAAAAGCTGCTTGGTTTTGGAGAGCCAATCCATTCCTAGAATCACATCTAAGGACTTGGTGTCTAGGACAATGAGGTTGGCTAGAATTCTACCCTCCGATTAATATCTTAACCACAGGCAGCCTTGGTTCGTCTTGAAATCGAACCGGTGATGGTTTGGGGGTCATCAAGGGTGGCAATGTAGTTCTCCACCATTCATTGGCGGTGCCTTTTAAGCGATGAGCGACATAAAGAACATTCTCATGGTCTATGCAGCTTGAGCAATGGCGAGCTTCTTCTCAATGGAGCGAATCCAATCATCTGCGTCAATGGTTACGAAGAGTTGGAGAAGGTAGGCGGACGAATCCTCATGAATTTTTCTAGCTTGGATCTTGGCGATCTTGAGGAGGTGCAGCGGCAGCAGCAGACTTGATTCTCTTTGGTTTAACAAGTTAGCTAAACAAGCTGCAGTGCAGGTTCTGTTGATTCATCATGTTGTTCATAATCTCGCATCATTGCATTCATGAGTTGGTCTGTATTTGCTAGAAAATGTCCCATGTTACGATCCGTCACTCTGAGGAGGTGGCGGTGGGTTAACATTAGCATTGGCATTAGCATTGGCATCCTTTGGCTAATCTGCGACTGCTCGAGCGATGTGTCAACCATCTGCGACCTGACACAAGGGTTTAATAGGTAAGGGAAAAGCAATAGACAAGTGGTAAGGTCATCTAGGGAGAAGGTAATACCCAAGAACAAAGGCCAACCAAAGACATAGCGAAAAGGCTACAAGATAAAGGTGCAATAAAAGCTTCCAACTAAGGTATGGTTGTAACACCATCTTTGGAGGCAAGTGTACAACATACAGCACACAAGCAATAAAATCCTAGTATCACGCAGGTGAGCGTAGCTAAAGCGAAAAGAAATGGTATGCTCAAACTCATAGAGCACCACAAACCTATCTTATATGGTAATCTTCTCGGACATACTCTTTGGCGGCTTGATCATCGTCTCCCTTGAATTGATTTCTTGCGAAGATTAAATGGCCTTGAGATGTTTCATGAGATAAGATCAATTTAAATTTCAAAGCAATGTTTGACAAAGGAGAGGAATAAGAATCTAAGAATAAGATGAGAGAGACAAACTATTAAATACCAATTTGTTGGTTTGATTTAGAAAATAATTTTGAAGACCATGCTAACTAAGAGAGCGACCTCTGATCGATATGGCTCGATACCATCTCTGTCGGGACCCTGGATATGCAAATCCGAAACCCTCTGTGTATACTGCACTAGTCCAGGATCACGCTAGTGCACACAGTGGAAACATAGATGACATATCATTCCATACATCGAAATAACTAAGAAGAAGCAAATTATTATTGAATAGAGCAATCGACCTTATGGTCAATGTTCATACACCAAAGCCTCATGGCTTAAGAAACAAATAAAACTGTTGCAGCGGAAATATAATAACTTTAGGCCATTCGACATGCCACAGGCAATCGTCTGGAGAACGCCTTCCTAGTCCACGTAGTCTTCATAGTATTCCTCCTCTTGATATTCATTCTCTGGTTCTTCCTCAGCAACTGAACAACATGGGCATAAAGCCGTGAGTACAACTCGTACTCAACAAGCCGTAGGGAAATGATGCAATATATTTATGCACGGCTTGTCAAAGAATAGTCATATGGTTCTTTTGCAGAAAGCAATAACTTGAATTGAAATACAGTAAATAGATTGAAAGCATATTGATGAAAACAATAATGAATAACTGGTAAATCAATGGTAGACAACATGAACAGAATGACGAGGCATGACCCTACATCATTCGAAACAAGTATCAACCACACAATTCAACAGTATAGCTTGAGACAACAAAATAACAGTAAACTCCCTGTTCACATCCCAACAATTCCACATTTCATTAAACACTCTATACCCCGTGTGAAATCCCCGGGCTTGTCCATGACCGCGGACACGGCTATTCGAATAGTTTGACACTCTGCAGAGGTTGTACAGCTTTACCCACAAGACATGAACATCTCTTAGTGCAATCGATATTAACACACTTCCTTTGGTGTGTCGCAGAGATATCATGACAAAGTCTTTACAATGCACGTCTAAACTTGGTAACGCCTCTAAGGTTTAGCCTCTCGGGGCCCTCTTGAGCCATGTGAATCTACCGTACAACCGGAACCCACACAAACATTTGGCGATACTCAAGACTAAACATTGCAAATTAATCGACTAGGTCCATCCCCATACCAGCACTTGTGGTTGCACGGTTAGGCCCAACTCAATGGCGACAAGATTAAGTCCTTAAATTATCTCGAGCAAGACAGACCACATCCCAATGTGCTTGATAAAGACCCTTTCTTTGCCGATCACTTGCCCGGAAAACATTTTGTTCAACCAAGACCAATGGCATCCCTTGCCATGGTACAACAAGTTTTACAACAATGCCAACTACCACAATTCTATATCTCATTAAGTCAAAATTAACATTAATTCTTATGTGATATGAATCCCAACGATATAACTAAGCGAGATCTAAGCATAGCTCGTTAACCCAATGTTGGTATTATGATTATGTCCAACTAGTAATGTTCCAACCTAAGGTTAACAATGGATACATGATATTTCACCTGATTTCAGAGGGGAAACTATAGGGTAATTAAAGCCCTTAACGAGACCGACGATTTGCAACTGACCTCACTCAATTTCGTTGAGAATTGCAAAAGTTATGAGCATTTGAAGTTTGGGCTGCAAATGGGGCTGGAACGTGAACAGTGCGCATGGCTGGAGGTTGAAGATGAACAGTACTGCCACGTGTCGCTGTATTATTGGTTGGAAGAAATGAAGAGACAAAAGCGCGAAGAATAAAATAGTAAAAATAATCTAAAAATTCTGAAAAAAAATCCTAAAAATACTGGAGATTATTTGGAATCCATTAAAATTGGTTTCAATGAATTTTGATATAATTTGGAATTTAGATTATTCCGGAACGAATATATTGATTTTGATGAATGACCGTGAGAGATAAAATACCAGAGGGATTCTATAAATCTTGGAAAAATTCTCAAAATTATTATAGAATATTTGGAACCTATTTCAATGTGTTTTAAGATTTTTGGAGTATTTTGGAATTCAGGTGAAATTTGAATAAGGAATAGGAATTGAGAATTTTGATTTTTGCGGACGGTAAAAGATTGAACTTCAATTTCGGAAGGATATGGATGCCAGGTTAAATAGAACACCAAGGAAAAATCCAAAATTTGAAATTAATTAATTTAAATTAACTTTAGGCAAAAGACTGAAATTTGGGATGTTACACGCATGTACACTAACTTCTGTGAGCATGGAAGGAACATCGACACAGTTTCATCCATGCATACTACACAAGCTGTCTTCCCTTTAATCTGACCCGATAGGGCTAGCAGGGCGGGGTAATCACTGATGGTAACAAAAATAATGGCTTTTAGTGTGAAATCTTTGTCGTTGGGCCGATCCCACACTGACCCCATCGTGCCACAACATGGCCATATCTTCCATCAGTGGTTCGAGAAACACATCAATATCTATTCCAGGCTGTCTCGAACCTTGGATAAGAACGGACAACATTAGGTACCTTCTCTTCATACATAGCTATGGAGGAAGGTTGTAGATGGACAGGACTACTGGACAAGTGCTATGTGTGGCGTTCCATTCACCGAAAGGATTCATACCGTCAGTACTCAGCGCAAACCTTACATTCCTGGGTTTATTACCGAAATCTGGATACATGCGATCAAAATTTCTCCATTGTCTACCATCGGCGGGGTGTCGAATCTTTCCATCTTTTCTGCGCTTGTTGGAATACCAACCCATTATATCGGAGTCCCTCTCATTCGAGTACAAACGTTTCAGGTGGCCAATAACTGGCAAGTACCACATCACCAATGCAGGGATTCTTCTCTTCTTGTCCGTTCCTGAAGAAGTGTCTTCTTCATCATTACCAATAGTACTATTCTTGTTCTTCTTATTCTTCGTAGTGCTGGCTGAAGAATCATCATCGTCGTGGGAGCCATCATTCTTCTTATACCAGCTTGCCTTGCACACCGGGCATTGATCCAAGTCGGCATAATCTTTACGGAAGAGGATACAGTGGTTCGGACACACGTGTATCTTTTGCACATCCAATGACATCGGAGTGATAAGCTTCTTCGCGAAATAAGTGCTCGTCGGTAAGGTGGGCAATCCATTAGCCTTCAGATATTTTTGCCAAGAGCCTCAACAGATCGGTGAAACTCTTGTCCGACCATCCATTGCTAGCCTTCAGCCGTAGAAGCATCGACCTTGTATGCAACAAGTAAACTCTAGAGGACAACCCTTGGATTCCTCATATAACAGATCATTCGCTGCTTTGTGTAACGTATCGACATTATCTAAACCTGTAACCTATGGTTCGGCATGGCGCAATATTTCCTCTACATCAGCGATGCGACCATCATCTAGCAAATGAGCATGCACGTGAGCATCATCTCCCAAACCATCGAGAGTGCGCCTCGGCGCCGATCATCCACGAGATCGGGATCAATGTCATCGGTTGTTTGCGATGTACGTTGCTCACCATGTTTGGACCAACATGTGTAATCCTATATAAAACCTCTCATGATCAGGTGTGTTCTGATTACACTTAAATCTCCCCACCCTACATTGTTCTTACAGCCATTGCATGGACAAAGTATATCCGTTTCCTTCTTAGTCCAGGCGTCCTTCCGAGCGGCTTTAATAAAAGTTTCGAGCTCTTTGAGGAATACACCCTTATTTCTTGGGGCATCGTATATCCATACCCTTTCCATCTTGAACTGTAATGAGAAAATCGATCGAAATGTCAATTATTTAGATAGAACTTTAACAAGAGAACCTAAGTTAAATACTATAAAATGATTTTATTAAAATCACAAAAGAATGTAAGGTCCTCTCCTCTAGAGAGGGAGGTGGAGTTCTCTCCTCTAGATCTAGAGATGGGGATTGTTCTCTCCTCTAGATCTAGAGAGAGGAGGATACAAGATCTGTCTATAGATCTAGAAGGTGAGGGCTTCAACCCCTCTCCCATGCACATTCTATCTACATTACATCTTCCTCTCCACTAGATATAAACCGATATTACACAATTTAAACATGTATGAAACCTCTACAAATGTTAGAAATGAAATGCTCTTACCTTAGAGAGTTAATTATTCCAAGGATTTCAAGTTCAAACCTCCCCCTTGTTTTCACAATTTTGGGGCTGCTTGGGCTGCCAAGAGAAACGATCTGTTCGGACTTTAAGCGAAGTTTCCATAGGCGGCTCCCTAAGACAATGGCCTCTGAGAAAAATAATAACGATCAAGCAAAACAGCACTACCGGATGATCCATCAACGGACAAAAGAACCATCTGGGAGTATTTTTTGGATGTTGGATTTCTCTTGTAGTGTCATTTATTACAACACAAAGGATGATCCGTGCGTCAATAAAAACTCATACCGAGTATTATGCGGACATTGGATTTCGTGTTTTGCGGTATTGTAGAACAAAGGATGATCCGGTGCGTGCGAAAATGCATACCAAGCATCTCCTTCATCACAAAATTTGAACAAGCATTTACAAAATTTAGATAGGCGGTTTGTTTAAGAACTCGCCTTTAAAGACTTGAACATCACCACAGGGGTTAGTTAATTAATTAGGCCGTCAATATAAATAACTAAGGCGGTTTATACGTCTCGCTTGTGGAAGCTGATGTTCAAGATGCGGCCGTGAAAACCGCTGTGTAAAATCGCAATTTCCCAGGCGATTCCTTAAGAGAGCCGCTTGTGAAACATAGTTTCCACAGGCGGCATCTAAAGGGCACCGCCTGTGAAAAGATCAATATTTTCATAGGCGGTTTCTTAAGAGAGCCGCCTGTGAAGATACCTTTACACAGGCGGTTCTTAACCCCAAGGACCGCCCACAGTCATTTGAGGCGGCTCTCCTTTTAATCTGCCTGTGGAAAGAAATCCTTGGTGTCAAGAAAATCATTTCTGTAGTAGTGATTTGAACCGAACAAATTGTTGTAGAAATTTGGGCTTTGGCCCAAATTTGGAAAAGGAAAAAAATTGTAAGGCCAACAGGACGGCCCGGCCCATCGGCAAAAGCAATGCCCAATGACCACTAAAGATAAGAGCATCGGTTGGTGCTCTTGCTCCTGGGGACTGAGTCATGGGGAAGGCGACGGCTGCGTCCATTCTAGAGATGAAGCCCGCGTCTCTCGGCCATGTCGCACAATGGCACGTTGTAGCGACGTGGTGTGGTCTTCTAGGTAGCCGTTGCTTCCTCCATCCGATTCGGTGCTCTTTTTAATGCCTAGAGGTGTGGGCTTCCAAGAACACACGGTGAAAAATATTCTCCTCAAATCCCCATCTAGCTATTCCTAATCGTCCCAATCCCGGTTGGAGATTTGGCTTGATTTTAGTTCCTTCTATCGACCTTGTGTGATTTTGGCACTGATCTTGGCTAGGCACAACTAGTGGATATCGTAGTAGCGTAAAACCCTATTTGTGGCTCGGTTATGATCCTTGGCCAAATAATCATTTTGAGTCGATTGAAGGAACAATACCAATTTTCAATTTGTTTGGCTAGCAATTATTGCTGGATTGTGGCTTGAACCGATTATGTGAGTGGTGTGGCTTAGCCT
Source organism: Guadua angustifolia (assembly GCA_036346375.1). Classification (NCBI taxonomy): domain Eukaryota; kingdom Viridiplantae; phylum Streptophyta; class Magnoliopsida; order Poales; family Poaceae; genus Guadua; species Guadua angustifolia. The sequence goes on along the minus strand of JAYEVE010001205.1, from coordinate 194,865 downwards.
CTTGTGTGCATGGGTGCTATTTCATGTGACCAACTATGCAGTATTCATCATTTTCATCCCTTTGGGCGAGGGTGCTAGTTCTGATGCTCTGAGTGATGCTAGTGGCATCTTAGGCCCCCTAGTGAAGTGCCTCACTTTGGGGACAGTGGCTTTGTTTCTCCGGAACACACGCTAGTGACTTCTACGGCATTGAAGCAGCGTATTGCTTTTTGGGACAGTGCCTTTGATGTACCTAGCTGGCTGCACTGACTTGTACAGTTGGTGCTTTGTGAGTATTCTTACTACTGTGATTACTCGCTTTCTATATTCTGCAAAGGGGCTAGTTAATCGACTTGGTTACTATCTTTGGGGCCAGTTGGTTAGCTTGGGTTCCTTGCTTGTGGGGAGACTATTTTTCTATAAGGATTTGGGTTAAGGTAGACTGTTTTTGACAACAAAATTAGCTTTTATTTTCTGCAATACTTGGTTATGTCATTTGATTATCTTTTGTGACTTGTATATTCATGTTCATGTGGTAGAATGCTTTTTGTTCAGCAGCTTTTCATGTTGTTCGAGTTCATTCTTCTTTCCGGCTATTAATATTCTTTCATGCTATTATGCATCGATAAGCATTCTTCTTGGTTTATCCTTATACACATATACGCATAGTTCTAGATTATCATTTGATTGGATTCTTTAATCTGCCAAGTATTGAAATTGTTAATTTGAGGTAAGATTGTCACAAATAAGTCTATATCTCGTGCTAACAATGAGGAGGGCCTTTAAAGGCAACCCTACATCTGAGAACAATCCAAATCAAATCAACTTGAGTATTATTGCTAGTTATATGTTTTCATTCTTGTTCATTGTTATGCAACTACTAAAATACTTGTTTATGAGCATGTCTACTTTGATATTGTCAAATATCTTGTTACAGTATTTTAGCTTGTGCTTTCTTAATAATGTTAATTCATGGTTATTTAATATGCTTGGAATTATTGTCATGATAAAATTGCTAATACCGCAATATTTACAAAAATCTAAAAAGCAATATTTAATGGCTTCTTGTTCTGATGTCATTAACCTTGAGGTTTTTGACGGTGAGAGCTTGAAATGATGGCAAGCTAAGACTAGACTATGGTTGATGGACCTCAAATTATATTGGGTCATCGCTAATCCCCTAGAACTTCCTATGGAAGTAGAGGCTGAAAAGCGTTGGGAGGATGCAAACCACTCAACCCTAGCTAGGCTGTTGGCCGTCATATCCAACAGGCTTTTCGATGTATACTCCAACTTCACCTCTACAAAGGCACTTTGGGTGAGTTTGAACTAAAATTTTTTGAAGGAGACAATGGGAATGAATCAAATTCAGTAGAAAGCTATCTTAACTATAAGATGGCAGATGGTAGGTCTGTGTTGGATCAAGTCCATGAGCTTTAGTTGTATATCAAGGACTTGATTCAATACAACTGCAATCTGCCAGAGAGCTTTTAAGTGAATGTGATACTGGCAAAGTTGTCGCCTTTGTGATTTTACTTTATGAATTAATGTGGAGGAGCGGGCATATACCAGTAATAAGGCTCCCATGCCTCATGTTTGTCGGAACCCGCAAAAAGGATACGGGCCCCAGCTGTGCTTACCTGTACTAGTCCCTGGATCAATAGCTAGTACACACAGATCATAACAGTATGGACCATAACCATGCGATAAATAAAGATTTAATTCAGAGTACTGGCCGACATGGCCATTATTACAAAGGTTGGACCCGTAGGTCATACAGCAGCGGAAACATTAAATTGGCAAATAAACTTGTCGAAGCGAAGTCCAAAACACCACAGCAAAGATCGGAAAACGCGATCCTAGGCGTCCGGATGATCTTCCTCTTCAAAGCCTTCATCGCGGATGTCGAGCAGTGGAATCACGGGCTCTTGGATAACTATCTCGATCTCTGATCGCTTTATGGAATAAGCAGCCCCGCAATGAAAAGCGAGGGTGAGTATGCAACATACTCAACAAGTCCCGAAAGAAATGCAGTATGTAGTTTAATTCAAGGGAAGGAATTGGTTACTTTGCCAAAAGCCAATTTTTAAAATTTTATACTAGAATTTTGAAGAGCAGTTTTCAAAGGTATTTTCTTTTAAGAAATAAGAGTTTCAAACTTTTCAGGACACGGCTCCAACCGTGCAAAAACAAAACACAAACCAACACACGACATCAGCCATGGTTTTGTTTTAAGAACACTTTTCCACAGCACCAACCGTGGTTTTCTTTTGAAATCTTTTCCTCGTGGCTCCAACCACGGATTTTTATCAAACCAAAACATTCACGGCTCCAACCGTGGTTCATTTTATAAAAATCTGATTTTTAAATCAAATAGGAAAATCTACCATGTGACCACGCCTCATCCACCCTTGGCCGAGTAGATGCGGCTATTCGAATAGTTTGTTTACTCTGCGAGTTTGCACGCTTTACCATGAGGATATTTCACTCTTTTCGGTCATACACTTCCTTTGGCATATAACCCCAAGTGAAAATCACAAGGCCATTTCTCTAGCTACATCTTAACTAAGTCACGCCTCACGAGGTTTCACCGCCAAATGGCTACAACCATAATGGAAGCCCCCTCTTGCGCCTGTAGGACTTCTGTGGCTACAACCACACCTACTCCACCGTCTGGCATGTCTTAATTAAGTTTTCACCAGCTACTCAGCCAGGCCTGTCCCATTCTGGAACCAGCTGCCAAGATTTGTACATTGTTTGACAATCACAAGGATCGGTCCTTAGGGTGACTAGGGTGGTACATACTCAAACCCGAGTCTCGTGCATTCTGCACCCACCTTGCAACCTTCCACCCTATTCCAGTTTTTAAATACCAAATCTTTTCTTTTATTTTACCAAACTGGCAGCACCAACTGCCCTTTTTAAATAATATTTTCACTCAATCATTTAGAATTTCAAGTAACAAGCCTTCAATTAAACATACAAATAGTATTTAGCATAACTAAGCACTACTATTATACTAAACAAGGTGTCAAGCCATTTATATTATGATTATATCATTCTAGGGCAGCCAAAGGATAGATGGATTAATATGTAGCAAGCATACATATTAACATGGTATTTAACTACAATCTATCATAATACATTATTGTTATTTTTAATCAACATAGCATGCATGTTTGTAAATCTACAAAGCATTTCAAAACATGGATCAACATGCTTCAACGGAACTTGCAAAAATTTGCTAGGAACTTGCTTGGGACTTGCCTTGGTCAACAAGGAGAGTTGTCTTCTTCTTGTTGATCGGCTGACAGCGTCGGCGTCAAGCGTTCTATCGCACGAAAAACAACGAATAAACACTCGATCGAGAAATACAGAAAATCAAATTAATTCATGACTTCATGAAAACTTCCAGATCTATAGTTTAGCATTTTCTAAGATTTATAAAATTTATTTTGATATTTTTGGATGTACAGTTTAGAAACTACAAAATCCGTAAATTTGGACTTTCCATGAATATTTTAACAGTATAAATTTATTTATAAAATTTTAGTAAAATTAACGTAGCTAGGTATTAATTTTTACTAATTTGCAAAATTTGTTGCATGCAAGTTGGAGCTAAAACGAGTTTGCAACAAAATTGACAAATTTCGCAAATTGTTGAAAAGACATGTACAAACAATGAAACATAAAACAACTAGTTGTGCACTACTGTAGCTCGCGATTACTGTAGCATGCATATTCATGTGCTGTGCGACACAGAGAAGAAGAAGAAAGCTTCGGCTTTGGTTTTTGGCGCTCGGTGGAGTGGGAAGATCACCAACCGATCGACCGAGGCGAAGATCACCTTACGCACAAGATGACGTGGCGGCGCTTGGCGTACTGATCTGAAGCAGCGACGAGGCGGAAGAACAAGGCGGCAACAATGGTGAAGGTGGAGCTTCGGTTCTTTTTTTTTCTTCACGGTGCGGAAAGCAATCGATGTCGCTGTGGGAGTGGCAAACATAGAACTAGATGGCCATCGTTTTATAGGCTCCAGGGCATTGAAGTGACAGACGTGGCCTCGGGCATCTTGGGAGCCAGCGTCGTTTCATGCAGGAAGAGTTTGGCCAGTGTCAGTTACTTGCACGTAGGAAGGAAGTTAATGGCCGAACTTAATTTCAAGCCTCTACGTACATGCATGGAGAGGAAAAACGGCTAGACATCATTGTGAATTAGTGGGGCTTAATCCCCTTCTTTGATTGTGCATGAAATGGGCACCAACAGCACCAGTTGGAAACTCCGTGTGCTATAATGGCTGCAGCCAGAACGTAGTGCACGGTGGAAGAAGAAGCGGCTGAATTAGAGCAATGCTTAGTGGAGTTTGAATGAGTTGCTAAGAATTAATTAAAGGAGTGGAAACTGCAATGATTAAGAAGTTCAAAGCTGTGGTAATGGTGGAAGAAAGAAAGAGATGGTTTGTCTCTGGACTGGACATGCATGGTTGAAGACGATGCTACAGTAGGCTGACATGTGGACCAGCATTTAATTTTCGGATTTAAATTGATTTACACAAATAGCGCTTGAGATAAAATAGTAAAAAGGCTCTAAAAATCTTGAAAAAATTCTCTAAAATACTAGGTAATATTTGGAACCTAACAAACTTGGTTTTGGAATTTTTTGGAATACAGGTTTTCTGCAAAAATTATTTTAGTAAATCAGACACTTGTACAAAACTTTAATTTATGAATCAAGTGTTTCAAAATATTCGAAAAGAACATTCTCATTTTTCAAATGTTTTTATTATAAATAAGATTTTATTTTATTATTATTATTTTTTATCTTTTATTTATTATTATTTTTTTACAAATGCTATATCGTGATTTTAATTTTTATGAAAAATGAGGATATTACAAACCTACCCCTTAAGCGGAATCTCGACCCGAGATTCGATAGAAACTAGGAAAAATATTTGGGAATTACGCTCGTGGGTCCTTTTCACGCTCCCGGTAGCTTCTCTCGGTATGGTTGCTCCTTGCACCTTCTGAATTTGATACTTCTCTGCGAGTTTTATGAAGCTGCCTCATCCAAAATCTGTATTGGATATTCCTTGTAAGAAAGATCCTGCTTGTAAATCTAAGCATTTCTAAGGGCATGTGTTCCTCTGGTACTCAAGACATTTTCTTAATTTGGGACACATGAAATACATTATGCACCTTGGTCGGTTGTGATGGTAATTCCAAGCGTCGCTACCTCGCCTCTTCGGCCAAAACTTTGAATGGTCCAATATATCTAGGTGCAAGCTTTCCGCTAACCCGAAATCGTTTGATTCCTTTCATTGGTGAAACTTTCAAATACGAAGTCGCCCTCGGCAAATTTTAGGTCCCGCGTCGATTATCGGCATAGCTTTTACGCCGGCTTTGAGCGACTCTTAATTTTTTTGGATTGACACTACAGAAGCGAAGTGCGTCGGCTAAGGAATAAGCCGGCGTTAATTAATTAATTACCATCGGTGACAAGTGACCGGCGTTAATTACTTAATTAACGCCGGCATACCTTAGCCGACGTTAATTCTCTAATTGGCGTCGGCCAAAATCGGTAAGCGATAATAGTTGCGATAAGGACCAACTTTTACTGCCGTATGACGCCTCCTCGCCCGACGCGTATCTCGCGCCTCTGCGCCCGCCCGCGCTCGCCCCTCCCAGCGGCGCTCGCCCCCCTTCGTCCGTCCAGCCCTCGCCCGCCGCCGCCTGTAACCGCCGGTGCCCTGACGTCGCCGCCCGCCCTGCCCTGCCGTCTGGCGCCCGGCCATGGCGCCCTGTGCCGCCAGTGCCACAACCCGTGCCGCCCGCCGGGTATGTATGCAACCGATTGCTCATTTTGTTTCTAGAAAAATATCAATGTGCTTGTTTCTTTTGATTCTAGATAATATCATTGTGCTTGTGCTAGAAAATATCAATGTGATGTTTAAAAGATTGGTTTTGGTGTGAATGTATTGTGAAGAGGAGAGGTTACGGTGTTGAAGTTAAGAGAAGTCGGTCTTTGTGATGAGGTTTTGGGATGGGGTTTTGGTCTTTGTGATGAGGTTTTGGGATGTCTTTGTCATGAGGTTTTGGGAGGTGGGGCGATTCATTTCATATCTCCTTGGTGAACACAACTAGTAACATTTGTGGTTTTCATGTCATACATACATGTAACAATTTGGCTTCCTAGGATTATGAATGGATATGCTAGGAAATTGTAAAATCATGTTAGATGACATAATTTTGGAGAATTCATACCACGAATGATAGAAGGCAATCAACTGACATCATGCGACCTTTCTCTTTCTATTGGATCCCCAACATGGTTGCTAGAGATCTTTGACAACAACATGAAAATTGTCATGTTTTAGGCATAATTATTATTGATAATGACTTATGCCTTGGGTTTCTGTTCTAACACTTTAAGTGAGGCCACTTTTGGATTGGTTTCATGATCATCACCTTTATTAATTAGATTTATATGGTTTTGGAGTGGTACCATGATGCAAGGCGCGTGGGTGAGTAATGAACTAATGATGCATATGTTGGTAGAGGCATGACAAAATACATAGATAAATTTGATATATTGATTTGTCACATGTTTATTTTTTAAAATTTATATATCCATTCTGTGCTTATAAATATATATTTGAGTAATGGATTATCGTCGGATTTTTATTTTTGATTTCAAATCACATAGTGTCACGAAACCTATCGTCACCCGTTTAGGATCGGCATGTCTCACATGTGTCACATGTGAGATGTCTTTGTCGAGAATGTCCTTTTGGATAGCCTCGGTGGATGACAAAGTGCGGTATTTATGACGAGCCACGGTCTGAATGAAATTTGGCGTCATAACCTGTTGTTCTCCCTGCACCATATCCGGGCGTGGAGAACAAGTTATATCGCCAAATTTCATTCTGGACTCACAGTTCGCTCATAAATCCGCTTTGTCGACCACTCTTAGAAATGAGTTTAGGACATATCCTTTCCTATAGATGTAGGGTCGTGATATGTAGAAACAAAATGAACCTTATAATCTGTTGATTTAACCTATATAGCCTCAAGTATGGGTGGCGACCATGGATGGATGTATGAAGGTTGGGAGAAAAGTGGGGCTCACTGATCGGTGAGTGGGCGGTCAAGGCTACCGCTTTTGTCGTAGTGCCTTCTCTATGTCTAATCTTTGTTAAGGTGAAGTGCCCATGCAGCAAGTGCGTAATTTCCACCCCGGGACAAGAAATCGATGTCTCTTTGTGTGTCGGTTCGGTTTCATGCCAAGCTTTGAGTTGTGGGTACATCATGGTGAGTCACGTGCTCAAGGACTGAAGTTCGCGGTTGAAGAGGAAGATGATAGGGCGGCGATGATAGGATGGATGAGATGCTAGAAGTTTTGCGTCCAGAGATTAACGTGAACTCGGAGGATCCGCCAACCACGTGAGGTTCGGAGTTCTTTGAGCTACTTAAAGCTTCGAAGAGTCATTGCCTAACACACGAAAGTGACCCGGCTTGCTTTTGTGACGCGACTCATGGCCATTAAGTCCAAGTTTTTCTTTTCCAATAATTGTTACAATGATCTCGTGGAATTGATCTACGATATCTTGCCGTGAATCATAAGATGCCTAGAGACATGTACCAGTCTAAGAAGTTGTTGTGCGGTCTCGGTATGAAGTATGAGAAGATTGATGTGTGCAAGGATAATCGCATGCTTTTACGGAAGGAGCATGAGAAAGAGAAGCATTGCTTAGTGTGTAAAAACCAAGATTTGTCGAGGTGGTGAATGAAGAAGGTGAAAAGGTAACGACCGATGTTGCACACAAGCAACTTCGGTACATGCCTCTCACACCTAAATTTGAAGCGGTTGTTTATCTCAATACGAAGTGCAGGCACATGAGGTGGCACAAAGAAGGTGTGCGTGAGAACGCAGATAATGGTGCACCGTCGGATAGTGAGGCATGGAAGGCTCTAGATAGCTTTGACGAGGACTTCGCGAGGATCGAGAAATGTTCGCATTGGGTTGGCGGCCGATGGTTTCACGCCTTTCAACACAACCGCCGCATCATACTCGTCTTTGGCGGTCTTTGCTATTCCATACAACCTTCCACCTTCCCTTTGCATGAAATATGAGTTTATGTTCACGTGCCTCATCATACGGCCCCGAACATCACGGAAAGCGTCTCAATGTGATGCTCAAACCCTTGATCGAAGAGCTGAAAAATTATGGACGGGGTAGAGGCGTATAGTCGCTACAAGAAACAAAAATTCAACCTTCGTGTTGCATATTTGTGGTGCATCCATGATTTCATGGCCTATGGTATTTTCTTTGTTGGGAGCTGTCATGGAAATTTGACATGTCCGATATGTGGTTCGATACAGATTGTTTTCGCCTTGTAAATGGTGGAAAGATCATTGCCGATTGCCATAGGCGTTTCACCTTACGAGACCGCCTTTAGGTTCGGAAGAATGCCTTCCGTAAGGAACACGGTTGTCGAAAGGGTCCGCCAAAGCGTCTAAGCGGGCGAAAATTGCTGATATCTTTGAGTAAATTGGTGGAGAAAGAAGATGGGTTTGAAGGGTTTGGAGAGGAGCACAACTGGACTCACATTTGTGGATTATGGGAGCTCCCATATCACGAAGCCTTGATTACGATGCACAACATTGACGTCATGCATCGAGGAGCGTGCGTTGGTGAAAGCATTATAAGCACGGTCATGGATATGACGGACAAGACAAAAGACAACCTAAAGGCCGAAGAGATTTAGCGAGATCATGAATCGCCAACACTTGAGCTCACCGAAGCGGGGGTAAGCCACGTGCTCCATTTGCCTTAAACCTAAAGAAAAGAAAGAAGTGTTGAGGTGGATGAAAAAATTGAAATTTCGATGGTTCTGCATGGCGGGATTGAGACAATTTGTGAATGTGAATACGGGGAAGTTAAATGGGTTGAAGAGCCATGATTACCACATAATCATGGAAAGACTCACACTGTAATGTTTAGTGGGTATCTTAATGATAATGTGTGGAAGGTGCTAGTGAGCTAAGTTATTTCTATAGACAATTATGTGCTAAAGAAATATCGAAAGACATGATGGAGAGGTTGGAGAAAGAGATACGGTGCTTGTATGCAAGATGGAAAAAATATTCCCTCCGGGTTTCTTCAATCCAATGCAACATCTACTTGTTCATCTACCTTCTGAAGCTAAGGTAGGTGGCCTGATCGATATAGGTGGATGTATCACATTGAAAGAGCTCTAAAGAAACTTGAGCTATGGTTGGCAATAAGGCAAGAGTTGAAGGGTGCATTGCGAAGCATTTTCTTTAAAAGAGATAACATACTTCTCGAGTGTATACTTTGCGAGGAACACAAAGTCAATGCTCCCACGATGCGGTACCATGTAGATGAAGAGACACCTTGTAGTGACCTCTGATTTTCCAATGGAGAGGTACTACCGTTGGTAGTTACCTTGCTTACTATTACACTTGGAAGAAAAGAAATCGCTTTCTTTGTACATGTACTCCAATATGGAAGAGATGGAACAATATTTCACGTGGCGTTTACTTTGTACATGTCAATCAAGCTATCTTTGCGAAGACATCATTCATTTATGTATCCATTTACGTTTTCATTTACTGATAAATTCGATAAGCGAATCGAGGCGTCTATTCAGTCAACCAAGCGCCAAGCAACTTAATACGATGCGTCGGGATGGATTAAATGGGGCCCTAATTTCATCACTTGGTTCGAGATCACGTAACACCTTCATCCAATAATATTCGTAATGTTACGTTTCAATATATTATAAATCTTATACAACTTGAATCATATTTTGTTGGCGGTCGTGAAATATAGGAGCGTCCATGAGGACTTGCTTGACTATCCTATGCCCGCGTAATCTTGTTAAAAGCTATAGGCGTCTGACGTGAAACGGGTTTCGGTTCCGTTCGACCAAATTTGAAGTGATGCGTCCTTGCGGCCACAACAAATCTTGGAGTTGTAACTAGGGCAATCGATGCACAAGGGATCGAAACAAATTTCTATGGAATCATTCAAAACATCCTCGAGTTCAGTTTGCGAGGAATAAGGAGCTCAAAGTAGTCTTTTTCGATTGTGTTTGGTTTGATAGCAAACATGGGACTCATCAAAACCGGTATGGGATGGTAGAAGTCAAACACAACGAACGACTACATGGCTATGACAATTTTATCCTTGCTCACCAAGTTGAGCGGTGTATTATATGCCATATCCATGCACAAGGCCGAGTGCTTGGTGGGTTGTGTACAAAGTGAATCCCGAAAACGGTTACATACTCTGGTGATCTTGGTTGTCTTGATAGCCACCGGAGGCCATGGAGGTTGTTGAGGTTTTCAAGATGAAGAATTGCCAAGCACTTTTGATATAGAGGCCGGTCGAGTCTCGATTCTTTAGTCGGAGACCGTGGAGATATAACGATTCCTGAGAAACGGAAAAGACAACCAATCAAGAAAAAAGTAACAAGTCGTCCCTTAGAAAGAAGGAGACTACATCATCGCGACATTGATGAATTTTGACAAGTAATTTTGTGTGTTTATTATCTTGTTCATTCGTGCATTATTATTGTTGTTGTACTAACTTGATATTTTTCTTTCAACAGGATGCCTCGATCGATCAAGCGGTGGCGAAGGATTCCTCGATGGTAGGAGGAAGTCCGATGGTTCGCGCGACGAGGCGTTGTTTGAGTAGCGCTTCAAGCGCAAGTAGGCGACGTGCTTTGTTGAGTCGATGGAGCACGAGTTGCGAGTCGTAGTGTTCCTTTGCAGTGGAGAGGTAACTAAGCTTTTGATGTGTACTTCATGTCTAAACATAAATATGACATAAATATAACTTTCTTGTATTATTTCGCGAGGATGAGGCGACGGAGGAAGAAGTGGGTGCTTTGCCACGGATGTTGATCTTGAGTAAATATTCTCTTAATTTATTTGATTCTTATCTTCTTTATTCATTCATTATTATTGTTGTTGTAGCTGGGATTGAGGAGCATCGGAGGTGATCTTGTGTGAGTAAACTAGAATGTTATATTCTCATAATTTATTTGATTATTATCTTCTTTATTCATTCATTATTATTGTTGTTGTAGTTGGGATCGATGAGGATCGGGAGGTCGATATGGGCCAAGGGATGAGGACCCAATGGGTGGGGATCTGACCAGGGGTTCTCTGGGAGCACTTTGAGGTTTAGGAGGAGCCATCTGTCGCCCCTCCAGCGCCTAGGCGGGAGGAGGACAAGGTTGTGATCACACTGTTGGCGATAGGTTTGTATTTTCTAAACCATGTCTTATTTCATTTCTTTCCTAACTGGAACTATATCATTTATATGTCTTGCGGTTCATGGGATGACTCGGGGTTTGACGGCAGAGGGCACCATAGGCGGTTAACTCGTGCTAGGTAACCTCTGCCGTTGCACTACCGGGTTGGTCACAATGACCAATGGCGAGCAATTTGTTGCTACTAGTTGGGATCATTACCGCTTGCTCCTAATGCTGAAACACTTGAATGCTCGAGGCGATTTGGAGTGACTTTTAGGTAAGATTCTTTGTGCGGTGGTATTGGTTCAACTGTCGATTCTTTACTATTCTAACTATTCTTTGTGATGAACAATTGCGAAGCGTTACTATTTGGTGGCGGTGCAAACATGGAGCATGCTCGTAGAGTTTTCCATGTAAATGCCGTCGGGTGACCAAAGATGCATTGTCTAATGCTCGGATTCAAGCAACAAATCTTTACTTGAGGCAAGTTAAAGAACAGCGGATTAACAGGACTCATGGTCTTGAAACTTACTTGGCCGAGGAAGAGTGCAGTGGGTAAAACAACAAATATTGGAGCTATTTGAGTTTAACGTTTCTTGGTAATGTTGTTTTAATGTATTAATATCTTTGTGCAGTCATGATTCCATGGTTGGGGACCGTCGAAGCTTACCGGGCTCTTTGCGGCGTTGGGCTTCACCTTAGTTCATCGCCAAGTCAAAAAGAGCCGAGATCGCCGAGGCAAAGAATCAAAGCACACGTATGGCGCGATGGACATATCGTAAAGCTAAGCGCATGGTAAGTCTGCGTAGCAATCTTTTGCAAAATACATGTTACCAAGTATATGTATGCACCTAACTTATGTCTCTGAGGAGGCTCGGACGGTGTTGGTAGAGTGATATTGAAGTGTCGTGGAAGGTCATAAAGGTCGAGACCAGACACACCTCGACAGTTGTCTTGATCGGGATCTCTTGATCGGTGGTTAGTAGTCACAATTTTGATCCAATTCAAATTAAGTTGTTTGATTTGCAGTTCCCATTTAAAGTGTCCGATTTGGTTATGTAGGAGAAATATGGCGAGAAATGGTCAAGCGCCATGGTGAAGACTATGATTGGAGGAAGGAACAGCTTGGCGTGGTGTGCATGCTCTTGGAGGTGGCAAGGCCCATGGACGGTGAGATGTCATACCTTCTAAAATTTCATGAAGTCATAATTTCAAGTGCTCAAGCCTTTGTGGTCACGCATTTTGAAGGTACTCCATGTTCCTTTGGAGTGATCGACTTCGGCGGTGGTCTTGGTGAGAGGGATCTTCTTCGTCCCAGACCTCGGGGGTTGGTAGCCGTCGCTCCTCAGAGCAGGAGTTGGAGGTTACTAGGCTGCGTGAGGAGCTGCGCCAACGTGATGATTATGCAAGGGCGCAGCAAGAGTACTACGCTTCATACCGAACTGCTGACAGCGGCGATTCAAGTAAGTCCGAGTCTTCAATCTATTGCATTTAGAGAATATATTAATTCAAAATACTTATACATTGTATTTGTAGGCAATGTTCCAGGCGATGGGGCAAAACATTGTCTTTCCACTGTTCAGTACCGCCACCGCCACAATGGGGGATGTATCCTCCGCACCTCCTGCAAATCGGTATTCTTGCTAAACATTGTGAATCAAGTTGAACTTAGTCAATCTAGCTAATATTAGTTTGTTGTACCTAATCTTGTTCAAACTAGCTACATTTAGTCAATCTAGCTAAACTTAGTCATTTCTAGCGAGACTCAAAGTGAATCTAGTAAGACTAAGTATCTCTAGAGTCAAGTTTGATGAATTTAGCGATATTTAGTTCATTTTGCTAAACTTGGTTCGTTGTAGTTAAACTTTGTAAATGTAGTTAAATTTACTCAATATAGCTACACTTACTAATTTCTAGCTAAACTTTGTCAAAACTTGTAAATCTAGTAAAATTTGATCAATCTAGCTATAATTGTTGCCTTATGTAGGATCAACGGCACTTGGGCCCTCGTCTTCTGATACTCACTTTGCAACACTTGCGGCACTGCAGATCCGGCGGTTCGTTTCTTACTTGTCTCCTTATGGTACATTCATTCTTATATTATTGTCTAATCTTGCATTTTCTTGTGTAGGGCAACCGATTTTAACCGCCTTTGTCAACGCGCTTTTTGCTTCGGATCAAGCGGCGAACTCCAATCAACGGATGGCGGCGGCGAGCTTGTAGGTGTTTCATAGTTGTGTCACCGGATGGATGTGTATGATTCGAGTTGAACTTTGGATGTATTTGTAGTTGTGTCACTTTGATCTTTTTTGGATGTTATGACAATTTGGATATTATGATGGATCGATAACTTGATTATATGCATGTTACTGTCTTTGGATTGTTTATATTAAGTGAATTATATGTGTTGATGTGTGAATTCTTTGTCAATGTTGATTATATTATGTATTGAATTGTGTGGCGAAACATGAAAATAGGGGTAAAAGTTGCCTGGAATTACTAATTAACGTCGGCCAAGGCGTACCGGCGTTAATTAGCCCCTAATTAACGTCGGCCAAGGGCTCGGTAGATGTTAATTATCCCTAATGCTTGTCGGCCAAGGGGTCGGTAGGCGTTAATTAATAACCTAACACCACTGTTTTCGTCCGACAAATCTCGGATAAAACACACAGCTAATTAACGTCGGCGAGCTGAGCCGAGCGTTAATTATTAATTAACGTCGGCTAAGCGATGGCGACGTTAATTAGTCTTGATCACGCATTAATTAACGTCGGTGTGCGGTAGCCGACGTTAATTAGTAACTAACGTCGCATTGCCGGCGTTAATTACGCTTAATTAACGTCGATTACCTATCGTGGGCCAAAAGACGTTAATTAGCGTTTTTCGGCGTTAATTACAATTAACGTCGGAAAACGCTAATGCTTGTCGGTTTTTTGGCCGATGTTAATTTGCGGGATTACTGTAGTGTGACCTCACTTGTTCTTCTGCCTCCTTGAGTACCTCTGGTCCAAACACTTTTCCTTCTCCAGTTTCCTTCCAATAAAGTGGTGTTCGACACTTGCGTCGATATAATGCCTCGAAAGGTGACATCTGAATACTTGATTGATACCCATTGTTGTATGAAAACTCTGCATAAGGCAAATTCTTATCCCAACTTGTCTTGTTTGTCAAAGCACAGGATCTGAGCATATCTTCTAAAACCTGATTTACCCTTTCGGTCTGGCCGTCTGTTTGTGGATGATATGCTGTGCTGAAGTTAAGGTTCGTGCCCAATAAACTATGCAACTTTTGCCAAAACTTTGAGGTGAACTGAGTACCTCTATCCGACACAATTTTCTTGGGTACTCCATGCAAACACACTACCTTTGTCATGTACAACTCTGCCAATTTGTCTCCAGTGTAGGTGGTTTTAACAGAAGGAAATGGCAGATTTAGTCGAACGATCAACTATAACCCGATTGAATCATATCCAGATTGAGTCCTTGGTAATCGATAATGAAATCCATTCGATCTCTTCCCATTTCCATTCAGAATTTTTAACGGTTGTGGCAATCCTGCGGTCTCGATGCTCGACTTTTTCACTGGGCAGATATCACACATAGCAACAAACTCGCAATTTCTCTCTTCATCTTTGGTCCACCAATGCGATTCTTTAAATCCAAATACATTTTGGTACTTCTGGATGAATTGAGTAAGCGGTCTCGTGAGCTTCTTTTAAGATCATTTCCTTGATTTCTTTCTTATTGGGTACAAAAATTCTTTTCCCAAACCATAGGGTACCTTTTTCATCTATTGAAAATCCTGGAGCTTTTCCTTTCTTCATCCTCTCAATAATTTCCAAAACCTCTGCATCTTCCTTCTGAGCTTCTCGAATTTGGTCCTCCAAGGTAGGTTGCAGTTCCATCATATTAATGTATCCTTGTTCCACTATCTCCAAATTCATTCTCTTGAATTCTTCATACAAAGCTGGTTGGCTTTCCTTAACTAATATACTATTACAATAATTCTTCCTACTCAGAGCATCGGCCACTACATTAGCTTTCCCAGGGTGAAAATGGATTCCAACATCATAATCCTTTATCAGCTCCAACCATCTTCTTTGCCTCATATTTAAATCTGGTTGAGTGAATATATACTTTAAGCTCTTATGGTGGTGTATATCTCGATTCGATTCCCAATGAGGTAATGCCTCCAAATTTTGAGGGCATGTACCACATTGCTAACTCCAAATCATGAGTAGGGTAATTTTCCTCGTGAGGGCGTAACTGCCTAGATGCATAGGCCACCACTTTGCCTTCTTGCATCAACACACAACCTAAACCTTGCTTCAAGCATCACAATAAACCACAAAGTCCTTTTGTATATCTGTAACGTCGATCTTTGGAGCGAGAGGTTAGTTTCTTCTTGAGCACTTGGAAACTATCTTCGCATGATCGAGTCCATTCAAACTTCTTTTCTTTCTTTAATAGTTGTGTAAGAGGTTTCATGATTTTGGAAAAATCTTCTATGAATCTTCTATAATATCCAGCCATACCAAGAAAACTTCTAATTTGAGTTACTGATTTGGGTTGCTTCCAATCAAGTACATCCTTTACTTTACTCGAGTCAACAGCAACTCCACCAGCTGAAATGACATGGCCCAAGAAAGAGACTTCTTTTATCCAAAACTACGCATTTTTGAACTTAGCATAAAGCTTATGTTCCTGAGTTTTTCCAAAGCTGAGCGCAAATGCTTCTCATGTTCTCCTTCATCTTTGGAGTATATCGAAATATCATCGATGAAGATAACTACAAATTTGTCCAAAAATTCCATGAACACCTTGTTCATCAAATGCATAAAATAAATTTGGTGCATTGGTCAATCCGAAGGACATCACGGTGAACTCGTAAAGTCCATACCGAGTGGTGAAGGCAGATCTTAGGAATATCTTCTGCTTGATTTTAATCGATGGTACCGATCTTAAATCTATTTTGAGAAAATACAAGCTCCCTTGAGTTGGTCAAATAGATCATCGATTCTTGGCAATGGGTACTTGTTTTGATTGTCACTTCATTCAAAGATCTATAATCTATACACATTCTCGATGTATCATCCTTCTTTTTCACAAAAATAACTGGAGCTCCCCAAGGTGATGAACTTGGGCGAATGAAACCTTTCTTTTGTAATTCTTCAACTTGCTTCTTTAATTCCATTAATAGGTTGGCAGACAACCGATAGGGTCTCTGATGGATTGGGGTTGTGCGAGGAACTAAGTTAATAACAAACTCTATATCTCGATCGGTGGCATGCACGGCAAGTCATCGGGAAAGACATCCGAATATTCTTTGCTACTCTGTACTTGATTCAATGTTATTTCCTTTAATTGATTCAACAGACCGTTGGTCTTGAGGCACTACGGATAAGAAACACACTCGGGCTCCATCTTTATTGACAAGAGATATGGTATGGTTGGCACAATTTATTTGTCCTTCATGTTTGGTCAACAGGTCCATACCAAGTATTACATCTATTCCAGGAATCTAATAGGATAAGGTTTGCTACAAACTTCACTCCATTAATTTCTACTAGGTAAAATGGTAGCGATGCATGCCGTAAAAAAATCGACCCAAATTTTTCTACAAAAATGAAATTTAGTTTTTCGGTGGTGTTTTTTTAAATTGGTGGCTAGAAGCTATCGGTGAATTTAAATGAACGTAATTCCAATCTTTTGTGTCGAAAGAAGCAAGCACCGTCTTTGAATCTGTCTATCGTGTTTTATTTAGAAAATTGCGGTTGAATCCGTGTTTTTTTGTGTTTGCTAAAAAATGGGTCGTCGGAGATCCGCCGGTGAATCTGGTCGATATAAATCTTTAGGCGAATCAATTTTTTTAAAAAACCCACGGTTATGACCCGTTGCCAAATACACAAGTTGCTAAAACCTTGACAAATTCGTGTTTTTTTTGTCGATCGTGTTTTATTTAGAAAATCACGGTTGAATCTGCGTTTTTGTTTTTAAAAGAAAAGTCGGACTTTTTTATGTATTTTCTTTTTAAAGGCCGCTTTCGGACGTAGTGAATCCATGAACCACTATAAACCTTCATAGAATCTGTTTTTTCGTTTTTGGTTTTTGTGTTTGCTAAAAACGCGAATCGTTAGGACCCGGGTGAATTTATGGGTCGCTATAAATCTTGGACTAATCTACATTTAAAAAAAACCTCGCGGTTATGACCCATCAAAATCCATAAAAGCGAATTCGTTAGGACCCATGGGTGAATTTATGGGTCGCTATAAATCTTCGGACTAATCTACATTTAAAAAAAACCTCATGGTTATGACCCATTGGCAAATCCATAGTCGCTATAAACCTTCGACGAATCTGTATTTTTGTGACGAAAACATTTTTTCCGGTTTTTGGGTAGCAAAACAGTTTTTCGGGTTTTTAAATTTGAAAACATTTTTTCCGGAATAACGGAGAAAGGACTGAGCGTAAGCGAGGACACATTTATTATTTTTGGACCTATTCGCTATCTTGAAAAATTAGAAAAGGGCTTGCTTGTGATTTGAACTTAACGGGAGGCTTTTTACGTAAAATACTGCGCCGAGGACCCAAATCTGAAGAAAAAAATTATTTTTGTCTCACAAAAAATTGCGAAGGACCTATCCGTAATTTTGAACAAATGGAGGGGTTTTTCGCAAATATGCAAGAACACAACAAAAAAGGACGGCACTGTCTGGCGCGCCGCTCGAGGGCTCCAAAACTTCCACACATAATAGAGGGATTATTAGTAGCTTGGGACATACCTTTTTAGTCATCATTTCTTTTCCCGCGGATTTTACTATCATAGGGTTCTTTAGGTTCATTGTATCCCAATGGTTCCTTTCCACAAAACCCTTGGATATGAATGAATGAGATGCACCAGAATCAAACAAAATTGTAGCAGGTACAGAGTTTACGAGAAACGTGCCCATCACTACATTCTGAGCTTCTTGTGCTTCTTTAGCGAGATATGGTTCACATGGCTCCTTCCACTCGATTTGGGGTTACAGGAGTCGAGGGTTGCCACGACCACGACTTGGTGTCTGAACTAAAGTCGATCCCAAGTTGAATGGGCTGGAGCTATGTTTGGCGCCTTTTGAGGACACTTGGTTGCATAATGTCCCATTTGATGGCAATTGAAGCCTTTGCACATCTATTTGTATTGTTAGTTTTGATGGGTGAGTAACGGGTTTTGATGGGGTGTCTGTATGTGTCGGACGAGTACGAACATCATGGTCCTTGCACTTCTTTGAGCCGGTGGCTTGCTAGCTTGAAATTGTCCAAACCTTGGCCTAGACCCACTAGCTACATGTTGACCTTGAATTGCTAACTTTCTCTTACGATTCTCATTTATTGTGTGTATGTCCTCTTGAGCGAGCTTTGTTCACTAGTTGTTGGAAAGTGGCATAATCATTGGAAGCCAATAAAGCCTTGATCTCCTGTCCATCCCTTCCATGAATTTCCAAATCTTGTCGGCCTCATTGGCTACTTGGTTGGAGCATATCGAGCCAATTGGTTGAACTTATGCAAATAGTCACCATGGTCATATTACCTGTTGGAGCCTATGGAATTCTCGCCTCTTCATTTCCATAACTTCTTTGGGAATATGAGCATCCCTAAAAGCTTGAACAAATTCTTCCTGGTAATGGCGGTGCATTTGGATGGGAAGCACAGAAATTCTCCCACCAGTGCGGCACCACCTGCAGATTGATGTCGTGAAGTTGACGCTTTCATAGTCATCACACCGAGCTAATGTCGCCTTCCGTCCATTTCTTTGATCCAATCATTTGCGACTAGTGGATCAATGGACCCATAAAGGTGGAAGGTCTTGTCGCATAAATTCTCCGAACTTGGATTCTTTTGGTGAGGTTGGGCTTGATTATTGAAGTTGTTGGCTATGCCTTGAAGTACTTGAAGATGCATAGTCGATGGTGTTGGATACTTGGCTCTCCAACAGGGAAGGAATTTGTACTTGGGTTCCTTGTCCGAGTGGTGATTGATTGTTGGCGGTGTTGAGTTTGCCCACCACCTCTGCCACGACCAATACCGCATTGCTACCGACTCAACATCACCATGACCTCTGCTACGTGTATTCACCATCTGAATTGAGAGGAAAAATACAAGGAAAGAGGGAAAAGAAAGTTAAGAAAACAGGGGAAATAATCAATCATCCCACAACATGAGAAAGACTAAACCACAGAAAGAAACACCAACTGAAATCTCATATAAAATAAAAGCTTTTGATAAGATGGCCATATCACAAGCGCATAAAGCACGATATAGTCCATCACACGAATTATTCATCATTCTAGCGTAACAACCGCAAGGTTCTATCGACAAAGACTGAAACTAACTACTCCCTTCGCCCTCCTCCGGAATACGAGGGGAAGGATCCTCCTCACTAGGCTCATCACTGCTGATGTAGACCCCTCCTGCTGCGTGAGATGGGCCAGGCTCTCCAAGAGTAGCCCTGACTCCCTGATAAGCCTCGGTATGCTTCCCTCTAGGACGATCGACTTGCTTGTGATCCTTCTTATCAATGGACCACGGCGACGCTTGACCTGCGGGGCATCTGGGGTCAAACCTCGAGGCGGAAGCTCCTCTCCAGCAAGGATCGAAGCGATGCTCTGTCGTGCCTCTGCTGACCGGTGGAAGTGGAAGCTACTGCCGTGAGTTTCCTTGGTGACGGTTTTCCTCCCTTGCTGCAGCTAACTCCCGACGCACATCCTGGAGCTCACAAGACATGTGAACATAGGTGTCATCCTGCGCCCGGATGAACGAACCCATGTGCACAATCGTCGGGTCAGACTCCAACTCCAAGCTCCGGAACTGGCTGTGACTCCTCCCAACCTGATGTCGGGGAAAGAGCCAGACGGGTGTCGTCGGTGAACACGATAGTTCTCACCCAAATGGATGAGAGCCTCTCTAAGACATCTGAAATGCATCTCCAAGCCTCGGTCGTTCAGGGTGAAGTAGAAGGGCGATCTTACGCATTTGAACTCTGGCGTGACCAAAGACTCGACTTTCCACATGTTGTAGCCAATCTTTGGGCAGCGAGGTGCATCGATATTACGGACGATGGGGAAATCCCAACTCTGGAGCATCAAAGACAATCGCTCACAAAAACCTCCTTCATTCTCAGCAAACGAGGTATAGCAAGGCATCTGCGAATTTTGAAACAAGGCAAGGTCAGTAAAACTTTTTAAATGAAAGATAAGGCAGGAGCAAGATGCTAAGATAGAAAAGATAAAAGCAAAGGAATTTAGAAGTTCATAAATATATTTTTATGCAAATAATCATCCTTAAGGCTTGGCCATTCTAACTAGGTCACGTTCTACAGTCTTGGCTCTGAAACCATTCTGTCGGAACCCGCAAAAAGGATACGGGCCCCAGCTGTGCTTACCTGTACTAGTCCCTGGATCAATAGCTAGTACACACAGATCATAACAGTATGGACCACAACCATGCGGTAAATAAAGATTTAATTCAGATCTTGGCCGACATGGCCATTATTACAAAGTTGGACCGTAGGTCATCTGTGTGAAACATTAAATTGGCAAATAAACTTGTGAAGCGAAGTCCAAAACACCACAGCAAAGATCGGAAAACGCGATCCTAGGCGTCCGGATGATCTTCCTCTTCAAAGCCTTCATCGCAGATGTCGAGCGGTGGAGCATAAGCTCTTGGATAACTATCTCGATCTCTGACCGCTTTATGGAATAAGCGACCCGCAATGAAAAGCGAGGGTGAGTATGCAACATACTTAACAAGTCCCGAAGAAATGCAAGATGTAGTTTAATTCAAGGAAGGAATTGGTTACTTTGCCAAAAGCCAATTTTTAAAATTTTATACTAGAATTTTGAAGAGCGGTTTTCAAAGGTATTTTCTTTTAAGAAATAAGAGTTTCAAACTTTTCAGGACACGGCTCCAACCGTGGAAAAACAAAACACAAACCAACACACGACATCAGCCATGGTTTTGTTTTAAGAACACTTTTCCACAGCACCAACCGTGGTTTTCTTTTGAAATCTTTTCCTCGTGGCTCCAACCACGGATTTTTATCAAACCAAAACATTCACGGCTCCAACCGTGGTTCATTTTATAAAAATCTGATTTTTAAATCAAATAGGGAAAATCTACCATGTGACCACGCCCTCTGTCCACCCTTGACCGTGGGTACGGCTATTCGAATAGTTTGTTTACTCTGCAGAGTTTGCACGCTTTACATGAGGATATTTCACTCTTTTCGGTCATACACTTCCTTTGGCATATAACCCCAAGTGAAAATCACAAGGCCATTTCTCTAGTTACATCTTAACTAAGTCACGCTTGTTGAGGTTTCACCGCCAAATGGCTACAACCATAATGGAATCCCCTCTTGCGCTGTGAGGATCTTTGTGGCTACAACCACACCTACTCCACCGTCTGCATGTCTTAATTAAGTTTTCACCACTACTCACCAAGCCCGTCCCATTCCGGAACCATGCGCATAGATCATTGTACATTGTTTGACAATCACAAGGATCGGTCCTTAGGGTGACTAGGTGGTACATACTCAAACCGAGTCTCGTGCATTACTGCACCCACCTTGCAACCTTCCACCCTATTCCAGCTTTTTAAATACCAAATCTTTTCTTTTATTTTACCAAACCGCAGCACCAACTGCCCTTTTAAATAATATTTTCACTCAATCATTTAGAATTTCAAGTAACAAGCCTTCAATTAAACATACAAATAGTATTTAGCATAACTAAGCACTACTATTATACTAAACAAGGTGTCAAGCCATTTATATTATGATTATATCATTCTAGGGCAGCCAAAGGATAGATGGATTAATATGTAGCAAGCATACATATTAACATGGTATTTAACTACAATCTATCATAATATATTATTGTTATTTTTAATCAACATAGCATGCATGTTTGTAAATCTACAAAGCATTTCAAAACATGGATCAACATGCTTCAACGGAACTTGCAAAAATTTGCTAGGAACTTGCTTGGGACTTGCCTTGGTCAACAAGGAGAGAGTTGTCTTCTTCTTGTTGATCAGCGACGGCGTCAGCGTCAAACGTTTCTATCGCACGAAAAACAACGAATAAACACTCAGTCGAGAAATACAGAAAATCAAATTAATTCATGACTTCATGAAAACTTCCAGATCTATAGTTTAGCATTTTCTAAGATTTATAAAATTTATTTTGATATTTTTGGATGTACAGTTTAGAAACTACAAAATCCGTAAATTTGGACTTTCCATGAATATTTTAACAGTATAAATTTATTTATAAAATTTCAGTAAAATTAACGTAGCTAGGTATTAATTTTTACTAATTTGCAAAATTTGTTGCATGCAAGTTGGAGCTAAAACGAGTTTGCAACAAAATTGACAAATTTCGCAAATTGTTGAAAAGACATGTACAAACAATGAAACATAAAACAACTAGTTGTGCACTACTGTAGCTCGCGATTACTGTAGCATGCATATTCATGTGCTGTGCGACACAGAGAAGAAGAAGAAAGCTTCGGCTTTGGTTTTTGGCGCTCGGTGGAGTGGGAAGATCACCAACCGATCGACCGAGGCGAAGATCACCTTACGCACAAGATGACGTGAGCGGCGCTTGGCGTACTGATCTGAAGCAGCGACGAGGCGGAGAGAACAAGGCGGCAACAATGGTGGAGGTGGAGCTTCGGTTCTTTTTTTTCTTCACGGTGCGGAAAGCAATCGATGTCGCTGTGGGAGTGGCAAACATAGAACTAGATGGCCATCGTTTTATAGGCTCCAGGGCATTGAAGTGACAGACGTGGCCTCGGGCATCTTGGGAGCCAGCGTCGTTTCATGCAGGAAGAGTTTGGCCAGTGTCAGTTACTTGCACGTAGGAAGGAAGTTAATGGCCGAACTTAATTTCAAGCCTCTACGTACATGCATGGAGAGGAAAAACGGCTAGACATCATTGTGAATTAGTGGGGCTTAATCCCCTTCTTTGATTGTGCATGAAATGGGCACTAACAGCACCAGTTGGAAACTCCGTGTGCTATAATGGCTGCAGCCAGAACGTAGTGCACGGAGGAAGAAGAAGCGGCTGAATTAGAGCAATGCTTAGTGGAGTTTGAATGAGTTGCTAAGAATTAATTAAAGGAGTGGAAACTGCAATGATTAAGAAGTTCAAAGCTGTGGTAATGGTGGAAGAAAGAGAAAGAGATGGTTTGTCTCTGGACTGGACATGCATGGTTGAAGACGATGCTACAGTAGGCTGACATGTGGACCAGCATTTAATTTTCGGATTTAAATTGATTTACACAAATAGCGCTTGAGATAAAATAGTAAAAAGGCTCTAAAAATCTTGGAAAAATTCTCTAAAATACTAGGGAATATTTGGAACCTAACAAACTTGGCTTCGAAATTTTTCGGAATACAGGTTTTCTGCAAAAATTATTTTAGTAAATCAGACACTTGTACAAAACTTTAATTTATGAATCAAGTGTTTGAAAATATTTGAAAAGAACATTCTCATTTTTCAAATGTTTTTATTATAAATAAGATTTTATTTTATTATTATTATTTTTTATCTTTTATTTATTATTATTTTTTTACAAATGCTATATCGTGATTTTAATTTTTATGAAAAATGAGGATGTTACAATGTTCAAGCTCATCACATGGAGACAAAGAATGCTGGCAAAGGGGCCAAGAAGAAGACCAAAATTCCTTCCCATACCAAACCAAAGAAAATGAAGAAGAAGAAGAAGAATTTTATCTGCTTTGTTTTGCGAGTCATGCCACCTGCTTGCTCGCGAGTGCCATGAATGAAAGGGCAAAGGACCTACGCCTCAGCAAGGAGGCTAAAAGGTCGTGGCAAACGTCATATTGGCTTCAGCCAGTTCTGACAGGTATGTACCTAGAGCCTTTATGGCTAATCCATCAGCTGGTTGGTGGATTGATATAGGTGCTACACACCATATTTGCGCTGATCGCAGTTTATTCTCCTCCTTTCAGGGTCAAGGAAGTGGCTCCGTTTTGATAGGCAATGGTGCATTTGTAGCAATCCTAGGAATTGGGCAGGTCTACTTGATGCTTACTTCAGGCAAGACATTATTTCTTTGAGACATGATGTTTGTGCCGGTGATGAAGTGGAAACTCCTTAGTGGATCTTTGCTTTGTAGACAAGGTTTTAGGTTAGTTTTTGAATCTAATAAGGTCATGTTGACCAAGTTCAGAAAATTTATTGGGAAAGGTTATGAAAGTGGCAAAATATTTTGCTTTTCTATTTTGGATCTTAAAATCATCTATATTTACAATGTTTCTTGTAATAAAGTAGATGATATTTGGCATTCTCGTTTGTGTCATATGAACTTTGATGCCATTATGCGGTTAAGCAAAATGAACTTAATTCCAAGTTATAACCATGAGAAAGGCTCAAAATGTGAAGTATGTGTGCAAGCTAAGCAACCTCGAAAATCGTTTTCATTCGGTTGAAGGTAGAGTCACTTCACCTTTTCAGCATGTCCATTATGATCTTTTTGATATGAATGGTATTTTAAATAAAGGTGGCAAAAGATATTTCTTGATCCACATAGATGATTCGACTAAGTTTAGTTACATTTACTTACTTAGATCGAAAGATAAAGTACAAAAATATTTTAAAATCTATAAAGCCAAAGTGGAAAACCAACTAGAAGGAACAATTAATGGTTAAGGTTGGACCGAGGAGGAGAGTACATTTTCAGGGAATTCTCCCAGTTCTGTGAAGAAAGTGAAATAATTCATAAAATTACTCCACCATACTCACCTCAATCTAATGGAGTTGTTGAATGAAAGATCCGAACAATTTGTGACCTAGTGAATGCCATGTTACAAAGTTCAGGTATGTTAGACTCATGGTGGGGTGAAGCAGTTCTCACAGCTAACTATATCCTAAATAGGGTTTCACCTCGCAGTCGCGAGGAAACACCTTATGAAGGATGGAAGGGGGGAAACCAATTCTGTCCTTTCTTCGGACATGGGGATGCCTTGCTAAGGTACATGTTCCATTACCGAAGAAAAGAAAACTTGGTCCAAAGACTATTGATTGTGTCTTTCTAGGTTATGCTCAAAGTAGCATGGCTTATAGGTTTCTAGTGGTCAAATCCGAGGTTAGTGACATATCTACAAATGTCTAAATATAATCTCGTGATGCGACATTCTTTGAAAATGTGTTTTCTATTAGGACTAATGAAGTCATTGTTCTTTTGAGTTCAAGTGAACACTCTATTCCTCCTAGTATGGATGACATCGCTCCTGATATGGAGTTGAGGAGTAAGAGACAAAGGATTGAAAAATCCTTAGGCGATGACTTTATCACCTATCTCGTGGATGATGAACCACAAAAACTTTCAGAGGCATACACATCTCCTGATGCAGAGTACTGGAAGGAGACAGTCCGTAGTAAGATGGATTCCATCATTACTATTGGAACGTGGGAGATCATTGATCTTCCAGCTGGCTGCAAACTAGTGGGATGCAAATGGATTTTTCAGAGGAAGAGGAGACCTGATGGTACTATTGAGAAGTACAAGGCTCGCTTAGTGGCTAAGGGTTTCACTCAAAAGGAAGGAGAAGATTATTTTGATACTCACTCTCCTGTGGCTCGCTTACCCAAATATCATGTGCTTCTAGCAATAGCTACCACATGTAAACTCCATGTCCATCAAATGAACGTGAAGACCACTTTCCTTAATGAAGAGTTGAATGAGGAGATTTACATGAATCAACTAGATGGATTTGTGGTTAGCGGTCATGAAAATAAAGTGTGCCGATTGATTAAATCCTTGTATGATCTCAAACAAGCTTCCAAGTAATGGCATGAGAAATTTGATAACACATTGACATCTATCGGGTTCTGTGTAAACGAAGCTGACAAATGCGTGTATTATCAGTTTAGAGGGGGTAGAGGTGTCATTCTATGTTTATACATTGATGACATATTGATGTTTGGGACTGATTTGGATGTAATCAATGAGGCAAAGAAATTCCTCTCTGAAAATTTTGATATGAAGGACTTGGGTGAAGCTGATGTGATGTAGATTTTATACATCAAACTTCTAAACGGTGAGAATGAGATTACCTTGTCGTAATCCCATTATGTGGATAAAATCTGATTACCTTGTCGTAATCCCATTATGTGGATAAAATCTTGAACCATTTTTGTTTAAAGGATTGTAAGCATGTGGCCACACCCTATAACCCAAATGTCAAGTTGCATAAAAACACTAGACTTGGAAAAGATCAGCTAAGATATTCTCAAATAATTGGGTCCCTAATGTATTTGACTAGTGCTACCAGACTTGACATCTCATATGTGTAAGCAGATTGAGTCAGTACACAGCCAATCCAGGAGAAGATCATTGGATAGCACTTGAAAGGATACTTAGGTATCTAAAGGGAACCGTGAATTTTGGGATTCATTATTCTGGCCATCCGGCTATCCTAGAACGATTCAGTGATGCTAACTAGATCAAAGACTCAGATGAGATGACAACCACAAGTGGATATATATTCATATTGGCTGGTGGGGCTGTGTCATGGAAGCCTTCCAAACAAACTATCATTACATGCTCTACCATAGAGGCTAAATTAGTTGCACTCGATTCAGTAGTTGTAGAGGCAGAATGACTCAAAGAGCTAATTTCTGACCTTCTTGTGCTGGATAAGCCTGTAGGGTCGAGGATGCGCCTAGAGGGGGGGTGAATAGGCATTTTACAAAATTGATCGCTCACTAAACAATTCGCTCTAATCAACCCCTAAGTCAAAACCTAATCAAAGATATATGCGGAAGCGATAAACTAGGTTTTGACAATTAAAGCCTAAATCAACTAGGCTCACTAGTGCACTAACTAAATTATGTCTCTAAACTAGAATTGCTAAATTGATCAATTAATTAACACTAAGCAATTCTATTACAATCAAGCAATTGAACAATATACTAGAAATGTAAATACTTGAAAGTAAAAGAAACAACCGATATTTTTCCGTGGTGTTCGGAGACTTGCCGGTCTCCCCTAGTCCACGTTGAGGCAAGCCCACACTTGGACCGGCTCCCGCTCGAGCACCCGCCTCTTTCCACTAGTCGTGGTTTTTCACGCTTGCGCGTAGGCTCAACCCGAACCTTCACAAACTTGTCGGGGCTTCTCACACCTTGAGAGCTCCCGCGCACGACGCCTACGCCGTCTAGGAGTCGGCAACCTCCAAGAGAAATAAGCCGCTCCTCCGCTTGAACTTCACCGAGCACAACGAATGCGCTCCCGGTGATCACCAAGTGCAACACATGCACAAGGCCTCCCTCAAGTGCAACACATGCACAAGAGGTCACTCAATGCACTCCTAATTGCAACACATGCAATTTGTGCTCACAGTTAAGCTCAAGAGACAAATGGAGAAGAGCAACACATGCACAACTCTCCCACACAGCGACAACCCCCTGCCCAAGCCCCCCATGGGGTCTATTTATAATCCCCCAAAGAAAACTAGCCGTTTGGGGGCAAAACGGGCAAAAATCAGCATGGCCGGTACTACCGCACTCATAGGGCCGGTAGTACCGCCCTCACACCAACGGTCAGCTTATGGCTCTTTTCCTGACTCTGGCTTCTCGAGGCGCCAGTAGTACCACATTCGCGATAGTACCGCTCCCACTGAGTGGTAGTACCGGCCGCAGCAACCAGCGAAAACACCATTCTCTGGAGAAAAGCTACCGCAGGCTTAACCCCGGTAGTACCGTATTTGCGGTACTACCGCAAGCAAGGCCCGGTAGTACCGGCCGCAGGAGAAATCCAAGGATTCAACTCCAAATCCGATTCTCTGAAAAACAAACTTATTCTTTGAGCCACAAGGATGATCAACACATGATCATACACACGTGCAAAACACATTTGCACCAACTTAGCTCATGCTCAAAGAATTCAAACCAAATTATGAAAACACATTTCACAACCAATTCAAGATCTATTTGCAAAACGTATTAAGCAAATCAAACTCGAGTTTATGAGATTAATCCCCCTAGCCAGGTGAAGGTCAACACGAGACCCAGTCAACTTGCCAACACCCATTGCATGCCCTACTCACATGCTCTCGGGATTCCGGACTCATAAACCTCAGTTTATTCGCACAACGAACTTGCAAATAACACTGTCGGCGTATTCCACCTGACAGGCCGGAGGATCTGAGCCGGGTTTTGTTCTAAGGAGGGCGTCTTGCTACCGGGTGAACCTAGAGGGCGAAAAGCTTAGAGGACTCCTACGCGGGGGGTTCCGGCGTCTATGAACTAGGAAGAACAAGAGATTTTTCCCCAGGTTCAGGCCCCCTTGTGAGAAGGGTAATAACCTTACGTCCTGCTAAATTTCTTATGGGATGTTTTGAATCAGTACAGAATTTGTCTGCTAGCTCTCTCTGGTTCCAATCCTAATCGACCGATCCTGGATCCTCCTTTCCCCAAGCACCCGAAGGCCCTTATATAGGCCAGGCTAACGGGGTAGGTACAAGGAGGGTCATCATGCTGATCTGAATACATTTAAAGCCCTTCTGTCTTTGTCCGTTCCTCCAAATTCATTAAATGCTTACGCGTGCCTTTGCCCGGTCCGCCGGATGGGACCCCTTTGTGACAGGTAGGCGAGAGGTGTCAGAGGAATGGGCTTGTTGCAGAAACCCTTGCAACTGATAAGCCTACTATAGCAGGCCTGCCGTTTTGACATGGTACGGTAGTGGAAGGAGCCTTCGAGGAGAAGCCACCGCGCTCCACCTTTTGCCTTTGCGGCCGACGAGCGGCGTGCGTCGCCAATCGCCGCCACCCGCCACGTGGATGGGCGCCGCGAAGGCGGCAGGCGTGCTTCGCCACTCGCCGCCGCGCCCCGTGACCGGCGCTGGCCGTGGGCGTGTTCGCCGCCGATTGCCGTGCCGCCACGTGGGTGGCGCCGGCGCAGCGGCGTGCTCACCCACTGCGCCGGGCGCCACGTGGGCGACGCGCCGGCCGTGGCGTGATCGCCGCCGATTGCCGAACCGCCCGTGGGTGGCGCCGGCGCGGCGGCGTGCTTCGCCCACACGCCGCCGGCGCCACGTGACCGACGCTCTGGCCGGCGGCCGTGATCGCCGCCCGATTGTCGAGCCGCCACGTGGATTGTACTTTATGCGGTGGAGAAGGTACCCTAGCGTATAGTACGCTAACAAGATAGCTCCGGGCTGCCCTAGGCGCGAGCCTAAGACTCCTTTTAGAACCTTCATTTAATGCACTTAATGCTTAGTGCGCTCTTGGGTAGGGCCACCACTCATGAGGATACGACCGCTTCGGTTCCCGCGCGTATCCTGCAGTTTTCCCTTGGGACCCGAAATGGCGCATAATTTGGTCTTTTCGCGAACCGCCGACGTGGGGTACACATATATAGATGCATCTGTATCGAGCGGTTCACACCTTCCGTTTTCTTGCGCACTTTGCTTCCTTGTCCTTTCGCCTCTTTTTCCCAAAGCTCTTCGTCTTCTTCGATTCGCCATGGTGAATCCCATCCCAGCATCCACTGTTGACGCCACCGCCTTGAGACGGATGGGGATCATCGCGCCGGAAGGCACCTTCCGGTTCCGACCGGGGACCGCCACGCCCGTGTGCCTCTCCGACGAGATCGTCCTGTACACCTGGGCCATGATGGCGGGCCTTCTTCCACCCTTTTCCGAATTTTTTCTCACCGTCCTCCACTTCTACGAAATCCACCATCTTCATCTCACCCCCAACTCTATCATCTTCCTCGCCATCTTCGCACACCTCTGTGAAATGTTCATGGGGGTGATGCCGAACCTTCCTCTCTTCCGCCATTTCTTCATTCTGCGCGCCACCAATGACGACGAAGTAGTGGGGAGTTGCTATTTCCGCCTTCGGGACGGGATGGCCTCCCGCTACATTCCCTTCCAGCACAGGTCCAACTGGAGGACATGGCGCGCCGACCGGGTCAGACATCGAGGATGACAATGAATCGGCGCTCTGGGTGCCCGCCGGAGTGGCGCGCGCCGAGAGCCCAGGCTTCGCCCGGTCGAAGAGGCAGCGAGCTCAGCATAAGCGGCCAGCGTCGGCAGTGCGGAGACCGGATCGAACAGAGGGCTGGTAGCCGGACTACGGCCCGAGGATCATCCCTCTTCGGCGGCGATCCGACCTTCATGGCGATTACAGGCGACAACGACTGACAGCAAGACGCGTGGCGGGACGTAAGCCTTTGTCTTCTTCTAGTTTCCTTTAGGCACATGTTTTTCTCGGCTTCCTACCAACCGACCGCCATCTTTTTCCCTTTCTTCTGACAGCGAGGGTAACTTTGAGGAGCTAAACTGGGCGGTGGCTCACCGTGCGATCTTCTGGTTCCAACCGCACGCCTTTTCCGGCCGGACGCCTACGGCTCGCCGACTGGAGCACGCGGAGCGCTGCGGTCGTCGTCGCTTCCTCACGATGGACTCCACAGGGCCGGCCGTGATTCCGCCATGTGGCATTGCAGTGATCGGGGCGTTCTGCCGCCGCGATCAGACGCGTAACAGCGGCCACTTGCTGCCGACACCACGGGCTCGGACCCTAAGAGGGCCGGACCACGGACCGCACCGCCATCGCCCGGCCGGCGGCGGCGTACCCCTCAAGGGCGCGGGCACAGGGCGCCCATGGCGACTTTACCTCCGGCCGCCGTCTTCCGCGACACCGGCTCGAGCCTTCACCAACCGTACTTCTCCTCGGTGCCGGCAATGCGGGCGCTGACAACCTGGCCATGGGAGCCAGTGCCACCACTCAACAGGTGGCCTCACGCTCCCGACAATGGCTTGAGCTTCGGCGCCACCAAGGGCGGCCCCTCGCGCGCCAAGGGTACCAACACCCGGCGCCACCGAGGCAGCGGAGGCCTCGCCAGCGCCTCCGCCGCCACCGCCGCCAGGGCGAAGATACTCCGGCACCAGGTGCCGCCGAGGTCTCGCCCTCGCCGCCATCGCCGCCCAGCCCAGCTGCCGTCGAACTCTTCATTCAGTAAACGACATGCGCGCGGCACTAGGCACCGTTCTTCTGCCGTCTCGGGCATGGTGCCCAGACGGCCCAGCAGCACCTCGGTGGCGAGCCGAGCGGGGCGGAGAGAAGCGGCAGCGGTCGGCGCAGAGAGGGCTAACACGACCGCAATCACGGCAGAAGGAACGGGCAGCTGCGGCGAGAGGGCCGAGGCGCGGCGAAGACCTCGAACATGAATCCTTCCGGTGCGGTGCAACCTCGCGATCATCTTGAAGAAGGCGTTCAGCGCGCCAAGAGGTGCACGAACCCTTAGGTGTGACGTTGACGTGCCTGGAGGACTCGGCGCTTCAATTTGCTCATCGACCAACCAGCCGCGGAGGCGCTCGAGGACTCCCGCCCTAGCTGCTCGCTCCGCCACGAAGGGCGCTTGGTCGCGATCATGGCATAACCTACGCGGCTTTCTGCGCCAGCCCCACGCCGCCTTTGATCCCATGGCGGTGGTAACGGCCGGGCGTCGAAGGAGACGCGAGAGCAGCTCGAGCAGAGCCTTGCGCCAGTGCCGCCGAACACGTGGCCGATCTTTGCGGTGGAGCAATGGGCCATGGATGTCTCCACTCCTCCGTCGAAGGTGGCGCCGACGATGAACTTGACTTCAGCGAGGGCGAGGAGTGAAGGCGCGCTTTCTTACATTTCTTTTTTTGTTGCTTCTGTCGATGAACCTGCGTCCAGAAAAACCTTGGACAACTTTTGGATGAATGTTAGATGTTTAATCGTTATTCGTGTGCTTGCTTATTTTTGCATGATTGAATTCACTACATTTGCTTGTTAGATGGCCGTCATTCGACTTAGACAAAACGCTTTTAAGAACGCCTAAATTAGGGTAGCGTTTCTAAGTCCTGCCGAATGATTTCATGTGCCCGTTGTGATCGCAAGCATAGATTACACGGACCACATGAAATGTGGGCGAAAAATGGCCTTAAGCCGAACAAGGAATGCAGGACACAGTAAGGCCCTAGCGTCAAGTTTCTGCGCGAGTTTATCGCAAGTTTCGGTCTTCCGGAACTTAGGCCCTGATGATCGCCCGAAAATGTACCACGGCGTAACGTGGCGAGACAGCAAGTTTTCGGAAGTGTTCTTAGGCCAGCAATACTCAACGCAGATGACCAGCGGTGCTTCACAGAGCCAACCCGAGGCGTACGAGCCGTGCAGGAGCGCTGTGCCTAACTGACACTCCGATAACTTGGCCTCGCCGGATGTTAACGCTCTAGCACATCTTCTTTTATCATGAGGAGCCGCTGGTTTCCAACACTTGCGACAATCACGTGTAGCTCGACCCATCTTAGGATATGATCGTAAGGAAATGGCCAAAAAATGCGGTATAGAGCGCTTATCTTATTTTATATGCCGCAGATAAGGAACTGGGTATTTGGGCGGCGCAAATCGGGCGCCAGGCAAAATTTCCCAAGCCAGCTGGCGACCAGCCTTCGAGCACTTGGGCGACCAGCCAATCTGAGGCGCCAAAGAGGCACCTCGGCTGGGTGAGCGGCTTAGACACTGGGTGAGCAGCCCCAAGCCACCTGGGCGACCAGCCGAAGATGTAGGGGCTTTTAGAAAGTAAGCCAAACACTTTTATGCTTACCTGCAGCGTCTGAGATGACTACCGGAAGGTGAGTAAACATCTGGAAGGGCATCTGTGAGTAAGCCCAAAACATTCTAAGTCCCGAATGAAGTGTCTGGCTCACCTTGTTTGGATTCTAAGCCCTTGTGAACCGCCAGAAATCGAAGCCATGCGCCGTGTGCCAAAGCAATGAAGCTCGGGGTGGTATTAGGTCGACGGTGCTTTCAAGGTGACGACCAGTGATTGCTTTAGAAACCAACCCGAGGTGTACGAGCAGCGTCGAGCACCGTACCTAACTCGCCCCGGTCGCTGGGCTAAGTGTACACAGACGCCGAGGATCGTCATGGATTTCACGAAGGAATTAGCAAACGCACAGAACCAGCGACATACATGCACATAATTGCCACTCGAAGCACAACAAAGAGGAACAGTAATGATGAAGCAAAAAGCTTTCTGGGCAACAGCCTTACTGATCGCCAGCAGCCACCGAGCAACCGGAAGAGGGACGTACCTCGAGGCTGACTGGAGCAAGCTGCTGGGTACTTACAATTCCCTTAAGGATAGAATTTTCACAGTAGCTCAATGTTGTAGGAGTTCGCCAGCTCCTCGCCGTCCTCAGTGGCTAGCCGGACCGCTCCGGGCCGAGATACTGAGACCACCTTGAAGGGGCCCTCCCATCGGGGAGATAGCTTATGTAACCCGGCTTGCGTCTGAATTCTGCGCAAGACCAGGTCACCCACTGCCAGTGTTCTCTCGAGAGACCGGGTGGCGTGGTATCGCTGAGCTTTGCTGATAATAGCAGGCGCGCAAAGGCGGCGATCCTGCACCTCCTCCGGAGGTTAACCTCTTCTCATGGGAGATCTTCTTGGTCTTTTTCATTGAAAGCGGAGGCGCTAGAGCGGCGAGCGGCTCGGAGGGGAGAATAACGGTGCCATACACCAAAAAGAAGGGTGTCTCGCATGTCGCGCGGTAGGCGTGGTGCGAAGCGACCACAAGACACCGGGAGTTCTTCGTCCATCTTGCACCCGCTTGTGGAGTCGATCAAACGCCCTTGTCTTGAGGCCCTTGATGCAGCGCATTGGCGCGTTAAGCTGACCATTGCTCATGGGATGGGCCGCGAAGTGAAACATACCTTGGTGCCCATTTCTTCACTGAAATTCGAGAAAGCGCTACCGTGAGCGGGTACCGTTATCGGCGATGATGCGATTAAGCGACTCCATGGGTGAAAATCCCGCGCATGAACTTAACGGCGGTGGCGGCCGTGATGGCTCAAGATCGCTCGACCGACCCACTTGGTGAACTTGTCGATGGCGACAAAGAGGTGGGTGAAGCCCCATGGCCCGCGAACGGACCCGGATATCCGGCCCCGCACCGCGAACGGCGAGAGAGTGGGATGGTTTGCGAGCTTGGGCTGGTCGGTGGGTTTACTGGCGAAGAACCGACAAGCTTCGCCGTCCTCACCAACCGCAAGCATCTGGAGGGCGGTAGGCCAATAAAATCATGGCGAACGCCTTGCCGACTAGAGTTCGGCCGGACATATAGCTCCCTTTGCGCCTCCATGGATATCGAGAGCGGTGCTCCCTCTTCCCGAGTGATGCACTTCAAGAAACTCCGTTTCGCTCTGGCGGTATAGGTCCCCACCTACCAGAGTATAGCACTTGGCCTTACGTGCAATCCTCTCAGTTGAGGCATCATCGTCGGGGATCACTTGGTCACGCAGGAAGGCCAGGATAGGGTCCATCCATCGATCTTCCTGCCCAAGGGTGGCGACCACTCGGTGCTCGCTGGGTACTCCGCCGGGCGCACTTTTTTCCTGGTGCGCCTCGGCGGCCGCCGCTCTTCCTCCGGACCGTGGCGGTGGCACCGCTTTCCCCATCTCGAGCCGGAGGTCGCGGCAGTTTGCCGTCGTCCCCACTGGACCGGGGCGCGACAATGACACCATCATCCCCACGAATGGTGGGCTGCGATGGGCGGTCGCGATAGTCTTTCTTCGAAGACCCCGACCGAACCAGGCCCTTGAGGATGCAATCTGGGACAGCCCGTCCGCAAGGTGGTTGTCACGCCGAGGGATATGAATATACCCGAGACCTTCAAAATGACACTCCATTCTTGGGACCTCCGCTTGCACGCCGCCATGGTGGGGTCGAACATTGGAACTCCTTCAGCGCTTGATTAATGACTAGCGAGGAGTTTCCCTTGACTTGAGAGCGCTGATGCCCAACGCCGCAAGCGTCTTGCGTACTGCCAAACAGACCTTCATACTCAACAATGTTGTTGGTGGCCTTGAATTCGAGGCGACCACGTCTTGGAGGTGTCACCGTCGGGAGACGGACAACCCGAATTTCAGCGCCTTCGGCTGAAGGATCCATCAAAGAATAACGTCCGGGGAAGGCACGGTGCTTCTTCGGCCGGAGTGGCGGAGTCCACTCGCCACTTAACTCCGCCAACTTTTGACTCTTGATAGCGGTGCGGGGCATGAATTTAATGTTGAATTCCCCGGCTCCGAGACCATTTAGCAATGCGACCTTCGGCTTCCACGATTGTGGAGGATTTCCCGCAAGGGTAGGCCAGAACGACGGTGATTTCGCCCTGAAAATAGTGCCTGACTTCGGGCGCGACCAGGACCGCTATCTGACATCTTTTGAGCTTGAGGATACTGAAGTTTACGCTTCATGCAATACCTTCTCGATGTAGTAAACCGCCACGGGCGCCTTCCTCTCTCATAACCAACACGCGCTTACCACCTCGGGGGTGGCGGCGATATCTGAAAGCAAAGGCTCACCGTGGGGGAAACCAAAGACCGGGGAGAGGAGAATCTTGCTTGGTCTTCAAAAGCATTCTGTGCTTCCTCTGTCCATTCAAAATGGTTAGTCTTCTTTAACAACTTGAACAGAGGCAGGCTTCGTTCTCCCAAGCGGGCAATGAATCGCCCTAGGGAGGCCAGGCGACCGGCCAGGCACTGAACTTGCTTGAGTCGCGCCGGCGGCTTCATGTGCTCGATGGCCGCTATCTTGTCAGGATTGGCCTCGATGCCCCTACCGACACCGAAACCCAAAGAACTTGCTTGGAGGGCACAATCAACACGCATTTCTCTGGATTGAGCTTGGTGCAATTCTTAGGAGGTTAGCAAAGGTCTCCTCCAGGTCTTGGATCAGTTCTTCACCTTTTTTAATCTTCACCACTAAGTCATCAACGTATACCTCAAGATTGCGCCCTATCTGAGGGCGGAAAGTAATATACATGGCACGTTGATAAGTAGAACCGCATTCTTTAAACCAAAAGCCATCCTTACATAACAATATCGCCGATGGGGTTACAAAAGATCTTCTCTTCATCTTCAAGCGCCATGCTAACTGGTGGTACCCAGTCTGCGTCCGAGAAGCATACAATTCGCACCCTACCGTGGAGTCAACAATGAGATTGACCCGCGGCGGATATGGATCCCAGGCGAGCCTTGTTGAGGCTCGGTGAAATCGACACACATCGCCACCTCCGTTGGACTTCTTGGCGAAACCGCGGGTTGGCAAGCCACTCGGGATGAAAGACTTCGACGATCCTCGCTGCTCAACAGCTTCTCTACCTCCTCTCGAATGGCATCTTGCGCTCCGGCGCCTGCCTCCGGACCTTCTGCGGATCGGGCGCCGTCGAGGCGTTGCCGATCGGTGCTCGATCACCTCCCTAGGGACCCGGTCATGTCGGACGGTTGCGAGCGAACACGTCATGTTTGGTCGGAGGAAGGTGACGAGCGTCTTCCTATTGGCGCCGAGGTTGGTGCCAATGTTGTGATCTTCGGGGTTCGCCCCACTCGGCGACCACCTTTACCTCACCGGCGAGCCGGTGAAGCACGGTCGGGCCCGAGGGCTCCAGAAGTGGCGTCGGTCGCGGCCGACGCAAGTGGCACCGGCGGATCCCAAGCTTTGCTTGTGGCGGCGCAGGACCTCCGACCTATCACGTTGATGACAATGGGGCGGCTGGGCGGCATCTTCACCACCATGTAAGCATAGTGGGTAACCGCCATGAACTTGACCAACACCGATTCGGCCGAGCA
This sequence comes from Guadua angustifolia, assembly GCA_036346375.1. Lineage (NCBI taxonomy): Eukaryota > Viridiplantae > Streptophyta > Magnoliopsida > Poales > Poaceae > Guadua > Guadua angustifolia. The sequence continues at coordinate 157,926 of JAYEVE010001205.1, read as the reverse complement.
AAGGCGTTATATGGGAGGTCAAAATCAGCGACCTCGAAATCCACCATCTCGGTGCGATGGTTATCCTTCTCCCGAAAGTGACGGGAGGCAAATTGACCTAAGGGAACAAGCCCGATCCGGGCTACCCGAAGAACGGCGGTCGAGCGCAGATCTGTCGCGGGATCTGCAGCCATGAATGCCGGCGCAGACGGGGAGGTTGATGGAGCTGCCTCGTCCGCCAAGCACGCCCACCAAGACATTCCGGACCGTGGGTGCTACCACGATCGGGAGATGCCCTAGGCTGGGGGTGCCCTCAGGGTGGTCGGCCCGACTGAAGGTGATCGTTTGCTCCGACCATTTCAGTGTCCGACCCGTCCCTGAGCTCGACGCCGTGGCGCATACCTCCCTTTTCAGCCGCTTGTAAGCGGCGTTGGAGGGAATGGTGGATGAACCACCATGGATGTACGCCACAATGTGATCCGCTTGCTGAAAAGCCAGCGGGGCGGGATCTTCATCTTGATCATCATCAGGGCGGCGCTCCTTGAGCCGCTTCTCCACCATCCTGTCCACGACCCGACAGTTGTCTAGGTCATGGGTATTGGTTTTATGTATTGGGCAGTAGGGCTCGCCCTCCTTTTGATCGCGGCGGCGTCGTTCCCGCGATCCAAGGCGGTCATACCGATCACGGCGATCGTTCGCCGGTCACGACGGTCGTCGCGCCGCTCGGGCGATCATCACGCCGGTCGGCGGTCGCGCTTCGAGCGCGAGGTCTTCTTCGTCGTCGCGCTTCGGCGGCCAGACTCGCTGCTTCTCCGCCTTGCGCTTCCGCCTTCTTGCCCGCCGACGGCCGGATCGCCGAGTCTGGCCTCGTCCTTGCCTTAGCCACCCTTAGGGCGGCGCTTCGCCTCTGCGGCCGCGCACACTTATGTGCGAGGGAAAAAGCTGGAGGTGGAGCGATGGTGCGGTGGCCATCTTCTCCTTCATCTTCGCGATCGCGTCGCCCCTCTGGCGATGGCGATCGATTGCTCGGAGATGTGGGGATGGTATTGCGGCGATGTGAAACCACCGGATGAAGTCGCGGACGACTCCCCTTCTCTTGTTCGAGCGTGGAGGTCATCCTCCTGCCGGTGTGAAAGGAGCCACGAAAATTGGCGACAAAGATGTCGCGATAACTTTCCCCACGAGTGCACCAACCCTCGAGATTTAGCAGACGAGGCGGGCGAGCCCGTCAAGGCCGTCGGGAGGTAGTTGGCCATGACCTTTTAGATCCGCCACTGCCCGCACCATCGTCGTGTAGATTTGGAGGAACTCCTCCGGGTTGGTGGTCTTGTCATATTTTTCTATGGTCCGGGTAAACTGTCCGGCAGCACCCGGCGCAGCCAGCCGGAGAAAACTCTGCACCCGCGCCAAGTAGAGGCCGAGTTGCTCGTCAAGCCAGTCCGGAGACCGTGCATGGGAGCGCGAGGCGGACTCGGCCGTAGAACCGGAGGTGGACCTCCTCCGGTCCGAGGTGAGAGCCATGAGGGGGACTCTCATAGTCAGCCGCCACCTGCTACCATGGCGACGCTCTTGGTCCGGGTGGCGCGGAAGGTGACCACGGAGGTCATCACCGCGCTGCCGGCGGCTCTCATCAAGGTGAGAGCGGAGGTCCCCACGGTTCCTCGATGAATCGGGACCAGGATTGCGCACGCCCCTTTTTAGACCCTGGCCCCCCAGCCGAGGCCTTTGTCGTCAGGGCGGCCTGGAGGCTGAGCGCCATGGCGCCTTAAGCGTTAAAACACGATTGGTACGGATCGCCGGGAGCCCTACCCAGAGTTGGGCCGCATCCACAAGGCCAGCAATGCTTCCCAGCCACGGAGTGGCGAGGGAATCTCCTGCGAACTCCACCGGAGGGTGGTCCAGAAGAGCATGAGCGGCGTGCAAGTTCTCGGGCGGTGGCGTCTCCATGGCCACTGCGGCGACGGGTTGCTCCACCGCTTCGAGGGAGCAGCGCCGCCATATCTGAGAGCGAGGCAAAGCGGTTCCTCGGCCGTGCGCGGCAAGAGGCGCTTGTCGTCGCTTCGCCCCCTCGATGTCTGGCGAGATCGATCCGCATCTTTGATGCTCGGCGGCTTCAATCGCGAACACCGAGTCCACCGGAGTTAGCGGAAAACCCAACCACTAGCCCCTACAGTGCGCCCTGCCGGCGTATTCCACACAGGCCGGAGGATCTGAGCCGGGTTTTGTTGGAAGGAGGCGTCTTACCGGTGGTGAACCTAGAGGGTGAAAAGCAGAGGACTCCTCTGGGGGGTTCTAGCGTCTATGAACTAGGAAGAACAAGAGATTTTTCCCGAGTTCAGGCCCCTTGTGAGAAGGGTAATAACCTTACGCCTGCTAAATTTCTTATGGGATGTTTTGAATCGGTCTGAAATTTATGCGCTAACTCTCTCTGGTTCCAATCCTAATCGATCGATCTGGATCCTCCTTTCCCCATGCACCAAGGCCCTTATATAGGCAAAGCTAACCGTAGGTACAAGGAGGTCATCATCTTCGTCTGAATACATTTAAAGCCCCTTCCCGTCTTGTCTCGTTCCTCGGCCTCATTAAATGCTTCTGCGTGCCTTTGCGGTCCATGGGATGGGACCCCTTGTGACAGTGGCGAGAGGTGTCGAGGAATGGGCTTGTTGCGTGAAACCCTTGCAATCGATAAGCTGCTATGGCGGGCTCGCCATTCGACGATGCGGTAGTGGAAGGAGCTTCGAGGTAAGCCACCGCGCTCCACCTTTTGCCTTGCGGCGGAGAGCGGGCGTCCTCGCCAATCGCCGCCACCCGCCCGTGGGCTGGCGCCGGGCGGCGGGCGTGCTACGCCACTGCCGCCGGCGCCACGTGGACCGGCGCTGGCCGGTGGCGTGATCGCCGCCGTTGACGAACGCCCACGTGGGTGGGCCCGGCGGTAGGGCGTGCTTTCGCCCACTTTCGCCGGCGCCACGTGGACCGACGCTGGCCGACGGGCCGTGATCGCCGCTGATTGCCGAGCCGCCACGTGGGTAGGCGCCGGCGGCGAGCGTGTTTCGCCCACCGCTGCCGGGCGCCCGCGTGGACGACGCTGGCGGCGGGCCATGATCGCCCTTGGGTTGTCGAGCCGCCCGTGGATTGTACTTTATGCGGTGGAGAGGGTACCCTAGCGTATAGTATCTTGACAAACACAATAAACACAATTTCATGCTTGAGCACTACTCTTTGCAACACATGCAAAAGTCTAGCTTCAAGCAACATCAAATCAAGGTGCATGAACTCTCTAATTGCAACACATGCAATTCTCTAGTTCCATGCAACACCAAAACCAAACTTCAATTTCACACCAAAACCATTTCAACCATATGAGCTCTCTGAATGCAACACATGCAAGCCTCTAACTTCATACAAACACACAAACATCAAATCATGCTTGAGCTCTCTCCTTTTGCAACACATGCAAAACTTAGCTCCAAGCAACCACAAGATTTTGAAAGATTGTTTTGAACAGAAACCAAAACATGAAGCTTCAACATTTGCAACACATGCAAAAGTGAACTTCACAAAAAGCCAATGCATATAAACACCCTATTTGCAACACATGCAAATCAAAGCATTATCTGAAAACCAAATACATATGCTCTTCCTCTTTGCAACACATGCAAATCGAGCATAAACCAACAACAACCAAGCATAAGTTTAACCCATTACGCAACACATGCCAAATGGTTAACCCTCATGCAAAAACCAAATCCAAAAGGTTTGAGCTTGAGTGAACACGGGATTGAGATCATCAACACATGATGAAGCTCAAGCTAGGAGACAACCCCTCTTAATAGTACGGCGATAAAAACCTTAGACTCAAAGACAACAAAAGTCCTTAGCCTATCTAATTATACCTTTGCCGCCGCACGCAAGCAATCCCCTTTGGGGTCTTTATGATCATCACTTTGATACTCCCCCGGGATCATCATCGACTCCTCTTCTTTATCATCTCATCCATCTTTGGACCTAACTCAATCACAACTCATAAAACTTGTTAGTCCAAGATGCATGGTTGTCTCAATTATCTCTTGCACTCCATTAACACATAGTGGATGCCTTTAGATCAATTGAGCACAACCTAAATCAATTTGAATGATTTATGTATGTCTTAAGTACAATAATGCAACTCATACTTTATTATACTTAAGAACTATTCATTTGTCCTTAATTAATCAAGGAACACCATCAACACATGATGACATGTTCTTTAATGATTAATAAGACAAATGAACTCAATTAAATTATCATTTAAATTGATATGAGTATATATTAACTACACAAGTTTTCATATACTCATGTTGATGAAAAGTAATGATCCATTATGTGTAGTCTATATGGAAATGATCATTACTTTAAGTCATCAACTATAGAATAAACCCCACATGTATATGTGCATAAATATAATTGACTTGAACATAATATGCACATATTCAATTTGATCGTATTGGAGTATATCCTATATTACCATGAGTATACTCTAACTAGTCAATTCAAATATATACTCAAGGATTTAGTTCCTTTGTCTTGATCCTTATATGTGTCAATAAAGAATCGATCAATACAAAGAGACTTTCAAGTCAAACTACAAACTCCCCCTAAGTGTGTGCATCCATGTAATATATGGATTGGGAAACATGATGCACATTTTGTAGTTAATATAATGTGGACATTCATACTTTAACTTGACTCCAAAGTATGCAACTAATACTAAGATGAATACGCATACATACCTTGGGTTTTCCATTTTTCAATGCGATGAGACTAATCAAGGATATTCTAAATAAACAAGTTAGTCTCGATATAAGATTTGTCATTAATAGCAAAATCACATTAATGGATAATCACGATATTAGATTTGTCATTAACAACAAAATCACATTAATGGATAATCACAATATTAGACTTGTCATTAACACCAAAACCATAACTAATGAAGGTTGAACTTACAAAGCCGATACCAGCAATCATAGTCTACTGCGATAACCATACTATAATAGTCAAGGTTAAGAGTAGAAAGGACAACTCGGCACGTGAGAGAGACAGGTGTTGTTTCAGTAGAATACATCTAGTCTGAAAGGAACTTGGCAGATCCTTTTAACAAGGGACTATCCAAAGGACCTATTCAAGTAGAATCAAGGGGAATGGGACTCATACCCAGTTAGAGGTTTGCAACAGTAGTAACCCAACCTGTAAGACCGACGATCTCATGAAACAGGCTCTAGGATAACTAAGCTATGTGGGAATCAGAAGCACAAACACATAGAGTCCTATTAGCTACTGTGCTTATTCTGTATGGAAGGTTGAGCTAAAGCTATTAATGAATTCAGTGCCTTGCACCTAGGAATTGTCCTACAGAATTTATCAAAAAATTCACCTATGTGAGTTGACCGTGAGGTCATGGTCTAGGAGAGATCAGGGGTATACTCTCTAGTGAGCTCATGAAAAGATACAAGGACATGACCGTAAAGTCCTGCCCCAAAAGAGATGCAGCTTTGTTGCTGAGTACTGTATATTACTAGAATGAAAGCTCTCATATTAAGACATTGGATCAAGGCGTAGTCCTCCTTTGTCTGTGCAGAGTTGTAGTTCTCCTAATTAAGCATTAGTTCAAGCCATTTCGGTACTTTACTGAATAAAAGTATATAAAACAGGGTTTTTCAAGATCTTTAGGCTTGTTAAAATTTGAGGTAAAATGGTAGGGATTGTAGCAGAAATTCGGGTTTTGTCCCAAATTTGTAAAAGGAAAAAAATTATAAGGCCAACATGACCGGCCCGATTTATGCGATCGAATCATTAAATGGCCCAAATTGCTAAAGATAAGAGAATCAGTTGGTGCTCTTGCTCTTGGGGATCGAGTCATTGGGAAGACGACAGCGATTCATTACGCAACAACGCCCATGTCTCTTGGCGGGTGTCCGGTGGTAAGCGGCCACGCTGCCTCCATTTACACGTTGCAACGATGTGGTGCGGTCTTTCAGGCATCCATTGCTTCCTCCACCCGATTCAGTGCTATTTTTAATGGCTGGAGGTGTGGGCTTCCAAGAACACACGGTGAAAAATATACTTCTCAAATCCCCATCTAGCTATTGCTAATCCCCACAATCTGGTTGGAGATTTGGCTTGGTTCTTGTTCCTTCTATCGACTTTGTGTGATTTTGGCACTGATCTTAGCTGGGCACAACTAGTGGAAACCGCAGTAGCGTAAAACCCTAGTTATAGCTCGATTCTGATCCACGGCCAATAATCATTTTGAGGTCCGATTGAAGAGAACAACTGCCAATTTCTTGGCTGTTTGGCTAGCAATTGTTGTTGGATTGCAGCTTGAACCTATTGTGTGAGCGGTGTGGCTCGGCCTCTTATGTGCACGGGTGCTGGTTCTTGTGACAAACTCTGCAGTATTCGACATTTTCATCCCTTTGGCTGAGGGAGCTAGTTCTGATGCTCTGAGTGGTGCTAGTGGCATCTCGGGCCCCCTGGTGAAGTACCTCACTTTGGGGATAGCGCTTTGTATCTCCAGAACACATCTTTGGTGACCACGTGGCATTACGGTGTATTGCTTTCTAGGACAGCATCTTTGGCGTGCCTAGCCGACTACAATTGACTTATGCAGCTTGGTGGTTTGTGAGTATTCTTATTCATTGTGATTACTCGCTTATATTCTCGCAAAGTGGCGATTAATCAACTTGGGTACCATCTTTGGGCCTAGTTGGTTATCTTGGGTACCTTGCTTGTGGGGGAGACTATTGTTCTGTGAGGATTTAGGTTAAGGTAGACTGTTTATGACAACAAAATTAGCTTTTATATGCTACAATACTTTGTTATGTCATTTGGTTATCTTCTGTGACTTGTATATTCATGTTCATGTGGTAGAATGCTTTCTATTCAGTAGCTTTTCATGTTGTTCCATTTCATTCTTGCTATCGGCTATTAATATTCTTTCATGCTATTGTCTGTCCAGTAAGCATTCTTCTTGGTTTATCCTTATACACATGTCTTCATAGTTCTAGATTATCATTTGATTGGATATTTTAGTCTGCCAAGTATTGAAATTGTTAATTTCAGGTAAGTTTATCACAAACAAGTCTATGTCTTGCCCTAGTGCACGAGGAGGGCCTTTAAAGACAACTCGACATCTGAGAACAATCCAAATCAAATCAACTTGAGCATTATTGCTACTTATTGCATCTACTAAAATTCTTGTTTATGAGCATGTCTGCTTTGATATTGTCAAATATCTTGTTACAGTATTTTAGCTTGTGCTTTCTTAATAATGTTAATTCATGGTTATTTAACATGCTTGGATTATTGTTGTCGATGTACTTTCTGGGGGTACCCTCTCCGCCAAGGTCGGGGAGGCCACGCAATCTGCAAACTTAGTACTGGCGAAACAAGCGGCGACTGTGCCACATGGCGGCTTAGGCGAAAGCGAGGCAGGCAGGTGGCGGCTTGGCGGCAGGACGACCGAGCCCCGACACTGGCGGCCGGGCCATGTGGTCGGCCGGTGGAGGTCGAAGGTATTCGGGGTCATTGTCGGTCGAGCATGGGCGTCTGTTGAAGGAAGCGAGAAGCTTCACCTCGAAGTCTTCTCCCCCGTCACACCATGTCAGAATCATTGAATGCGCGTGGCTTTGCTGACGCCACGATAGCCCATCTCTCTAACGTTCTCCACCTAACCTGTCACATGCAAGTCACTTCCCGGGCGAGGTTAGGTGGTGGTGCAAAGAATGAGGCCAGGAAATGAGGCTGCAGCGGTCAGTGTAATAAATGAAGTGTAATCAGTGTGATGTCATCTTGCCACTTGCTCGAGTCGGCCCGACCTATATAAGGGAGCTTCGGTGCATGGGGGAAAGAGAGGGGAACAGCACTGAAAGAGCTCGAGAGGACTCGAGAGAAGAAGAAAGAAAGAAAGAAAAAGGGAGATAGAGTGAAGATCGAGCGTTTGTAATACACTCAAAACACCTTAATTGGAGCTCAAGCAGGACGTAGGGCTGTTACCCACATCGGGGGCCCAAACCTGGGTAATATCGGCATGTTCTTGGATTTTTGTCTGTGTGGATCCCTCGGGAGAGCCTGCAGGTGTCCTTCCGCGAAGACCCCCTCTATCGAACCCTAGACTCCGTCTAGGGAGAATAACTGTCAGGCGAAATACGCCAACAATTGTCATGATAAAATTGCTAATACCGCAATATTGACAACACAAATCCATTAGAATCACAGAAGGCAGCTTCTAAGGACATAGGCTACTTTCTAAAATGCTTTCGCTTTATAATTTGTAGACATATTATGTTTGTTCATTAAGGCAGTTTTTAATCTTATGACAGGTATGTGAAAGTGTAAACTTAGTCTAATCTTTGTACCCTTCTTTTAATTGATCCAATCTAGCTTTTTTCTTGTTCATTTGCAGTTAGGCCTTATCTTAGAGTCAAGAACATCATCATATGTGATAAGCCAATAATCACGATGTAATTCACCATGATGGGAAATCTAAAGGTTCAGTCGCTATCTACCATGATTAGTTCTAAGTTCTAACCTCTAATCTACTGGCCAGTTTTCTCTTTATTTTTTTATTTTTTGAAAGTGATGAAAGCCATGATTGGATTATCAGAAGGAAGAAAGAGTACAATTATGAGGTGCGGAGACTGCACCCGAAAGAAAGAATGGGGACTGGGAAGATTGGAAAAGAAAAAAACAAGGCCTTTAAGGCTGCCCCTATATGAGTTTGCCTAGATGCATTGCTCCCACCAAAGTCCACTTCGTAGCCTCATCTTTGATTGATTGAAAGATCTGCTCGTGAGTTGCCTAGCTCCTTTGGATGATTTGTTTCACTCCTTCCACCATTGCTAGCATGTTAGGATAATGATGGTTTTAACACCTTTCTTGAAGGTGGAGTGGCAGACTATGCGGTGAAGGTTCCACTGGTTGAGGTGCGTTGATGGCTCCTATTGGTCTGGTTGGAGGGACAGTACACGAGCCCATTATGCAATGAAGGACCACATACGTTGGACTCGAGGGCAGTCAAGGAATAGGTGGAAAACCGTTACTAGGTTTCGGTAACACATGTGACAGAAATATTGATTAGGCCAACCCCTGAGTTGTAAATGCTACGCTGTACATAGCCAATTTTGCTATGCAGGCTAGAGAAGTCCTTACAGGTCAAATGGTACCCATGCCGACGGTTGTATTATGGAATGGTTTTTACGTGCTTCCATTGAGCTATGGCTGATGCAGCAGAAATAGTGAGTAGACGCCATTGGGCGGCGTCCATATGATAGAATACTCCATTTCTAGTTGAAGAGGAACAGTTGTATTTTGGCCCATAGGCGGCGTATTCCCTTAGGACTACGAAGTCGGTTGGCGATGGATGTCTCGAATCCAGTTATTGTTTAGCAAAGCATTCGCCACCAATCTTGTCTTCCTCCTGGAGTGTTTGTAGAGGTGCGGTGTGAGCTGGTAGGGTGCTACAGCATGTAACCATCTCGAGGTCCAGAAGGTTGCCACCCGGCCATTGCCAATGGTGATTTTGGTGGCCACCATGAAGAGTTGTTGGTCGACTCAGTCGCATGGTGTCAGCAAATCGCTCCATGGCCTCTCTGAGTTTGTGTGCCTAAGCCACATCCAGTGCAATCTAAGAGCTCGTGCAAACCTATCGAGGTCCATTACTCCTAGGCCTCTCAATTTAAGGGGTCAACAAACTGTTGTCCACCACACCATGTAGTTCCCACCGTGCACTGCCGCATTACCATCCCATAGGAATCTCCTCCTTATCTTGTCAATATCTGTGATAAATTTCTTAGGCACCTTGGCGCTATCAACACGTAAATTGGAATGGAGGTGAGTCTTGATTTGACCAAAGTCGGTGTCCACCAGCGTGAGATGACTCGTTTGCCATCTTGCGGATGTCACGCCACCTTATCTTGGATGGGTGAAGGTGGACCCATGAATGACCCACTGATAGGCATTCCTGTGTATTTGGTTAGAAAATGTGAGATGAAGCTTTGTGGCTGGCTCTGAGGATGCTATCTAGATTTAGGTCCCGACATTGGATTCTTTGCTATGGAGCTCTTTTACATGTTGACGGCGGTGCAGAGGCCTCCCGAAGCGATCTTGGGATGGCAATAACAACCTGCAATTCCTCGCTGACCGGGTTTAGGAAGATTACAGCATCATCTGCATATAGGGAGAGCCGGAGCGATGCCGCAACGTTTCAAGGGTGACAGGTCCCCATCCTCAGTGGCCTTTTTGAGAATGAAGTGTAGCAGGTCTATGGCTAGTATGAATAGATACGGTGATAGGGGATCGCCCTGTCGTAGCCCATGATGATGTGTGATTCTAGGCCCTGGCACCCTATTAAGCAGCACAGATGATGAAGATGTTGCAAAAGAGGAATACAACAACTGGCGCCATCAATGTCCGAAGCCGCACGCTTGCAGAAGGCACAGGAGGTATTCCCAAGATACAAAGTCAAAGGCTTTCTCAATGTCAAGTTTGAGCATTAGGACCAGGGTGCGTGTTTGGTGAAAATGCCACTCTCGATTACAAGTGGCCAAGAAGTTTTCTTGAATACTTTGCCCTTTGATGAAAGCACTATGGGAGGGTGAGATGAGCAACTCTATGTGTGAGGACAGGCGTAGGGCCAACAGCTTGGATATGATCTTTGAGATGGAGTGGATTAGACTGATGGGTCGATAGTCCGCAGCAGCCCTGTCCGAACCCTCTTTCTTGGGTATGAGGGAGATGGAGGCAGTGTTGAACGGGGCGAAAGCCAATGTGGGGCAATTCTGGAACCTGCACAGTATAGCCATGGTGTCATTGTTGATGATTTCCCAGCAGTGCTTGTAAAAAGCTATAGTGAAACCATCCGGTCCCGGGGCCTTATCGATCGGCAAGCAGTGAATGGCGTGCTGTACCTCATCCTTTGTGAAGTCCACATCTAGGCCAGCCATATCATGGGCGAATAGGTTAAGGTTCTGCCAAATGATCTCCTGAGAGTGCATATTCTTTTTGCCTAGCAGGAATGAGAAATGTTGGAAGAGTATGTGTTCCTTGTCCTCGTGGAGCGTGGCCATGCCCTGGTCAATTTGCAACGATTGGATGAAATTCTTTTGGTGACACCCATTAGCCCTTTATTAGAAGAAACGAGTGTTAGCATCCCCCTCCTTAAGCCAGGTGATCCAAGAGGCCTGCGTCTTGCGTGCCCTTTCAATGGTAGCCAGGCCAGTGACCTTGAGTTTGAGCACTTTGCGGAGATGTTGCTCAGCCTAGGAGAGCTCCCTTGATTCTTGAGCAACATCAAGTTGCAGGATGATGGCATTTTCCAAACGAAACTATTGAGATGCGTCGCTGAAAAGGGAACTACTCCAAGCGCGTAGCATCCTTGTAGTCGCACGAAACCTGTGTGCAAGTCACTCAAATGGGGCCATGTGCATGTTTGGCACACTCCATGCGTGTTGGAAGACCTGCTGGAAGCCTGGAAGGTGAGGCCAGAAATTCTCAAATTTGAAGGTCCAGGGCTTGGTGGGTCTGTTGTCACTCGTTAGCAGCAGCGTGCAGTGATCAGACATTGATGAGGAGAGGGTTTGTAGTAGATGGTTTGAGAAGAGGGCGTCCGCTCATTACTCCAAGTGTACCTTCAGTTCTACAGTGGTACCTCGCGTAGTGCACATCAATTGATGGCAGTACGGAATTGTGCAATTAATCGATATGGAGGTTGGAGTTGTTCTTGTCTCTCACTTCATAGATTAGATCGAAATCGCCGAGGAAAAGCCAAGACATCTGAGAGGAAGGAGCAAGTGAGGCATGCTCTTCCAAGAAGGACACCTTTTCTTGTTCAATTGTTGTCCCATACACCGTGGTAAGCAAGAAGGAGGCATCGATGCTCCAGAGTGAGACATGCATTGTGAGTGAAAAGGTGCGTGTGATAGGGTCTGTCACTTGGACCTTATCGTCATCCCAAAGTAGCAGAATCCCAGCTCGGATGCCTTGTACCAGCAGGTAAGAAGTGGAGGCTAGGCAGTGTCCTCCAATTTGGTGGATTGCGTTTTGGTCTATGCACTGCAACTTGGATTCCTGTAAGCAAGCGATAGCAGGCTGGATTGCTTGGAGAGTTGAAAGACCATGTGGAGGTCTATACCTGTGTGTGATGAGTATTTAACTAAATTTGAGCTTGGTCTGTTTTGATTTGAGTTTAATTTAAATTGGATGTTCAATTTGAAGTAATTTGAGATTTGGTTACCTTTTCCGATGCTACCAACCATGGTAGCACGGTGCTACCGGCCGAGCAGTAGCATTGGACCTCAGTGCGGTGTGGAAAATCCCGAGAGGGTGTCTTTTAGGAGTCAGGAAATCTGGTGCTACTGGCCATATCAGTTTGGTGCTACCGGTGAAGCGGTAGCACCGATCCTCCTGGCCGGTGTGAAATTTCCAAAGAGGGTGTTTTTGGGTGTTGCAGCAAGAGCGGTGCTACTGGCTTGTGAGCGGTAGTACCGGCCTACTAGGGGTGGTAGCATCGGATTTTCTGAGCGTTATTGATTTAATTAATGATTTTATGATGATTATTGCATATCTTTTTGGACTTTGTTATGTGATGGGTTTTCCTTGTCTTTGATGGTTGCAGGACGACGGTGCTAGGTCATTGTGAGGCGGAGGATAACCGGGACTAGGCGAGGAGCATCGGAGATCCAAACAGTCGAAGATCACCAGAAGATGATCGAAGACAGAGTCTAGGTAAGCCTAGAAGACAGGGGAATGGAAAGACGCAAGCTAGATGCCGTGTGGATCTAGAAAGGCTGTCGGATCGCGGTCTAGTTGATAGGTTAGCGGGTCTAGGTAGTGTGCTTTGAAAACCGTGCAAGAAAACCCATTATGTGTGTGGGTTTTGGGTTAGCCCTTGCATGGCTAGTTGAGTGGGTTAATCCTAGCCCTTGATGAGTGCACTAGGGTTGAGGGGCTCATCCAAGGGTGGTAGGTGGCCCAAGAGTAGTATAAATAGGGATGAAGGGGTAGCCTTCCCCTCTTGAAGGTTGTAGAGGTTTTGTGTACTCCTTTGAGCTTTTCCCACTTGTTGTGAGGCTTTGTAAACTTTTCCTTGTAGAAATACAAAGATTTAAATTCTGCATTTACATTACGTACTTTACATTACGCATTTTAATTCCACAATTTAAATTCCACATTTACTTTTTTGCAATTTACATTACGCAATTTGGATTTGCCTCCTCTCCTTCCACATGCTTACGATTCTTATGCCAAGGATGTTGATTGATGGATGAATCTCTCTTTAGATCACATCCCAATCATCTAGGCAATCTATACGTTCTTCTTGCAAGAAACCGATTTTTTGCAATCTTGAATGATGATCTTGTAAATTACATTACTTCAAGTTTAGACTTGTGTTTTTGCTTACTGTGACATGTGGGTGACTATCCAATATCATCTTGATCATCAAATCCCCACGAGAAAGTCATGAATCAAGTTCTTTCAATTTGTTGAAAACTTGGTGTGTTCTTCCTTCCTGGGCAAAAAGGTCAGAATTTTGACGTCAATCCTTGCGATTGACGGTTGGAATAAGTTCCTGATATCCCTAGGATCACATCTACTAAGTTTCATGAGTTTTTGTCCAGTTGATCAAAAGATTCATCGAAATTTGCTTTAGGTCATGCTGATTTTTTATTCTATTCTTCAGCCATTCCAGAGCCCGATGCTACCGCTCCTCGTGTGGTGCTATCAGACTCTGGTGCTACCGGTCCTCCTGCAGTAGCACAGGTCAGACAGCACAAGTAGCTCATTTGGATTGGCTCCTTTGTTTGTTTTCTTCGCGGGCTTGTTTGGATAATTTTTAGGGGAATTTTAAGTTGTAACCATTCACCCCCCTTTTGTTCGCCATCTGGTCCTTCAATTGGTATCAGAGCCGGTTTTGCTCTTCTATAGATCTTGACTGGTCTCGTAGAGCCATGGCAACGGACAAATATTTCACCAAGCCTCCTATCTTTTCTAGAGTTGATTTTTAGTTTTGGAAGTCTCGGATGGAGTCATACATCACTGCCCAGGGCTTCCTGATATGGCAGAAGGTGAAGCTCCCGTATGAGGTTCCTGCCGATGAGCACGTCATGGCTGGCAATATGGCTGACGTTAATGCAAATGCTAAAGTAAGGAACATCCTCATACAGGGCCTCAGCGGCAAGGAGTATGATAAGATATCTCACTTGTAATCCACTCACGAGATTTGGGTGACCCTCGATGCTTACCATGAGGGTACTACCCAAATCAAGACCGTGAGGCAGGATCAGCACAAGCGTGAGTACAACAAATTTGAACAACACGCTGGTGAGAATCTTGACGAGTGCTTTGGTCATTTTACAAAGATTTTGAGCGACCTCCGAACAGTCGGCTGCACATACCCTGACTCGGATAATGCTTGACATTTCTTGACTGCACTCGATCTTCGAGTTTGGGAAATGAAAGTGACCACCATCAAGGACACTACCAACTTGTCGACTCTAACTCTTGACGGGCTCTATTCCTGACTCAAGACTCATGATATCGATGTCGTCTTGGTCACTGATCCCACTGGATCTTCTCTTGACCAACTGAAAAAATTTCTAAAAACTGAGATTGCTCCTTTAGCTCACAAATTCTCTCATGCATACAAGAGGGTGAAAGAGAGAGGAAGAGAGGTGGCGTGATCACCTACTTCGAATGTGGTGGCCCCAACCATATTCGAGCGAACTATCCCAAGCTGGAGAAGGGCAAGATTGACTTTGGCGGTTCAGGAAAGATCAACTACATTGATAAGAACTGTAACAAGAAGCGTCCAGCTCGTGAGCCAACACGTGAGAAGAAGTACCGCAACTTCTCAAAGAACAAGAAGCTCTTCCACTACGTCCTTGCCGCCCTCGATGACATCAGCCTCTCTGACACACAGACATGGAGCGACGAAGGCGAGGACTATCCACAAGAGAAGAAAGGTGGTGACGAGTTCTCCAGCATGTGCTTCATGGCGGACGCCAACTACATCAGTGACTCCGAGCTCTACAACGACTCGGACAAGGTACTCTCCTATGACCAGCTCAATGAAGCTTTTTGCAAACTAGAAAAATTTCATATTAGAGCTAGAGCTAGGTGCACGGAGCTTGAAAAGGAAGTAGGTACCAAACTTGGGAGTTAGCTTCTCTTAAATCTTCTCCCTTCCGAGTCACTGATAACTATTCTTTGTGTGATGCCCTGCTTGGGAGTTAGAGAACCTAAGGACTATGCATGATAGTGTGCTTATTGAGCTTGAGAGTCTTAGGTCGAAGAATGCTAGCACTTATTCTGTTGATGCTATGTTTGCGGGATTTCTAGATTTGAAAGAGTCTTTTGTATTGATTTTTCTGTTTCTTCTGGAGACTCTCTTCGCTGTTTGATTGCTTCTGAATCCCGTGATCTCTCCTTTTGGCATAGGAGACTTGGTCACATTGTTTTTGATCATTTGACCATAGTTAGCAGTCACGACCTCATTCGTGGTCTACCAAACTCAAGATAGTCAAAAACTTAGTTTGCTCTCCTTGCCAACATGGTAAGATGGTTACTGTTTCTCATCTCCCAGTCACCGTAGTGATGACTGATGCACTAGGATAGCTTTTACAATGGATATAGTTGGTCCAGCTAGAGTGCAGTCAGCGGAAGGAAAGTGGTATGTTCTTTTCATTGTTGATGATTTTTTGAGATATTCTTGGGTATTTTTTATGGCCTCGAAGGATGAGACTTTTTCTCGCTTCAGGGGTTTTGTCAGTAGGTTGTCTATTGAGCTCCCAGGTGCCTTACGAGCTATACGCAATGATAATGGCATGGAGTTTAAGAATTTCTACTTTGAGAGTTTCTGTGTGAAGTTTGGTTTAGAGCATCAGTTCTCCTCTCCCTACGCCCCTCAGCAATATGGCGTAGTGGAAAGAAAGAACAAGACCTTGGTTGAGATGGCTAGGACGATACTAGATGATTACAGTACCCCTAGGAAGTTTTGGGCTAAGGCTATAGCTACTGCTTGCCATGTTTCTAATCGCGTTTTCTTGATAGCACATTTGCATCGCACTTCTTATGAGTTGAGGTATGGGCGAAAGCCCAGTGTTTCTCTTTTTCGCGTGTTTGGCTGCAAGTGTTTTATTTTGAAGTCTAGTAACCTAGATAAGTTTGAGTCTCGTTCTTCTGATGGTATTTTTCTAGATTACTTGACTTCCTCTCATAGCTATAGGGTCTGGAGTTGTAATGTGAATAGGATCATAGAGATCTGTGATGTGACCTTTGATGAGGCTAGCATAGAAGCTAGACTTGATATTTTAGGCTCTTCTTATCCCTCTAAGACTATGTTTGTAGAGGATGAGGATGATGGAGATAATGGTGTTCCATCTGATCCAGTTTCCTCTACACCTGAGGTACCCCTTGTTTCCATTTCTGTGCCTCAGGGAGATCAGCCCTTGCCTTCTGACTCTCCTTCAGCTAGTGGCTCTGTTCCTACCTCTACTGCTCAAGAGACAGAGGCCACCTCTATTGCTGGGCCTCCCTGTCATATTCAAAAAAAATCCATCCACTTGATCAGATCATTGGTGATCTATTTGAGCGAGTTACTCGCTCAAAATCAGATTTGTTCAGTTTCTACCTTCACTCAGCCTTTATTGCCTCATTTGAGCCGAAGGATATTTCTCATGCATTATCCGATAAGTCATGGATTAATGCTATGCATGAGGAACTTGAGAACTTCGAGAGGAACAAGGTATGATAGTTTGTTGAGGCCCCATCTGGTTATAATATCATTGGGATGAAGTGGGTATTCAAAAACAAGCAGAGTGAGGATAGAGTTATCATTAGAAACAAGGCTAAGCTAGTTGCATAAGGCTTCACTTAGGTTGAGGGTTTTGACTTTGAGGAGACCTTTGCCCCTGTAGCTAAACTAGAGGTTATCCGGATCCTGCTTACATTCTCTGCATCCCAAGGCTTCAAGCTCTATCAAATGGACGTCAAGAGTGCATTCCTCAATGGCTATATTGAGGAAGAGGTTTATGTCAAGCAACTTCTAGGATTTGAGAACCCCAAATACCCAACCATATCTATAAGCTTTTCAAAGCTTTGTATGGACTTAAGTAGGCCCCTAGAGCATAGTATGAGAGGCTTAAGTCCTATCTTCTTAGCCATGGTTTCAAAATAGGTATAGTAGACAAGACTCTATTCATTAGGCACTAGGATTCTCACTTTCTCCTCGTCCAGATTTATGCGGACGATATTATCTTTGGTGGCTCCTCTCATTCTCTTGTGAATCAGTTTTCTGAAGTGATGAGCACGGAGTTTGAGATGAATATGATGGCTGAGTTGAGCTACTTCTTTAGCTTCTAAATCAAGTAGACTCGAGAAGGTACTTTCCTGCACCAAGGTAAGTACACTCAGAACCTCCTGAGGTAGTTTGATGTCTGATGGGAAGCCTGTAATGACTCCTATGGCCACCACTACTGTCCTCGAGCCCAACGAGAATGGTGAGCCTACTGATCAAAAGGAGTTCCAGAGCATGATTGGCTCCTTGTATCTCACTACCTCGCGGTCAGATATACACTTTACTGTGTGTATGTGTGCTCGCTTTCAGGCTTCTCCTTATGCCTTTCATCGCTAGACAATGAAGTACATCTTCAGGTACCTTCGACTTACCATTGATTTTGGTATTTAGTACTCTTTTTCTTCTTGTTTATCCCTTAGAGCTTTTTCCAATGTAGACTTTACTGGCTGTAGGATAGATAGGAAGAGCACTTCTAGTACTTGCCAATTCATTGGCACTTCTCTTATTTCTTGATCATCTAGGAAGCAGTCCGGAGTTGCACAGTTCATCGCTGAGGTCAAGTATGTTGCTGCAATCAGTTGCTATAGCCAGGTGCTCTAGATGAGATTGACCTTGCGGGACTTTGGGTTAGAGATAGAGAGTGTTTTACTTTTCTGTGATAACACCTCTGCTATCTGCATTGCTAAGAACCTAGTGTAGTATTCCAGAACCAAGCACATTGATATTAGGTATCACTTCCTTAGAGACCATGTGGAGAAGTGAGACATAGTACTTCAGTTTGTGGAGAGTGACTACCAATTGGCCGATATTTTTACCAAGCTTTTGGATAGTTATAGATTTGTTGCCTTGAGGAGTGAGCTTGGAGACGTGTGCTCCTACGGCTTATTGTGAGGGGAGGCTGGTCTGTATACTGTGTATTATATATTTTCTTATAGTTTTACCTTTATTTTATTTTTTTCTGGGTGTTTATGGGCTTTATTCTCTAGATTCTTGAGTTCACTTCACTTAGACTTCTGGCATGCTTTACATGGACCTCTCATCTTGTGTTTTAGGTTGCTATCATGCTTAATTAGTTGTTCTCTTTTCTCTTTAGGTCAAGTTCCCTCATAGTCTTATAAGTCTAGCAAGTGTTGGGCCCCCTAGGTAGACAGGGTCTGTATGCACTCCTTAGTTTGGGATCTAGAGGCAGCTTCTCTACGTCAGTCATTGGGGAAGATGAGAGTGAGTCTGAGCCGTAGTGTTCTCTACTATCTTTTATATGCTCTATAGTCACCCAGTTTGCATTTTCTTGTCTTCTTCTCTTCATTCTATGTTTCTAGTCTTGTTTGAGTTCTTTTGGACCGTTTTAAGCTTAATCTTGCTAATAACTCAACTTGAATCAAATTTGTGTTTAAAATTGGATCACATGTTGAGGGGGAGTTTAAGAATCTGCTTCATACATTGCATATAGATTTTGTTTTTTGTCTTATGGGCTTTGTCTATTATGCAAATGATATTTTCTTCATGCTATACACCATGCTACTTTCTATGAAGAAATTGACTAATTTAGATATGTCCAAGTTCATTTATCTTGCTAAGCTTACTAAAACTTGAAAAGTGAGCTTTAAAGAAACTAAATAAAACAAGTTGCTTTTACTTGCTAAGTTTTCTCTCTAGGGGTATTTGCCATGATTAGTGAACTTGTGGAGTTCTCTAGAGTCCCTATTGCAACCTAGGTGAAACTAGATTGATCCATACTTGAATCCTTCACTTGCTTATCAATCAAAGTGCTAAAATAAAAATTAAGTGGAATTGACTCTTTTTGTGCGCATTAGACTTGACACCTCACATTCACAAGATAGCTTGGGATAAACATGGAATGTGCTGTGTATGACCAAGATCATTCTCTTAAGAGTCCTTAATATGATCGAATATGGCTTGAGTCAATTGCTTTAAAAATGCAAATATAAAGAAAACATACGTGAGTAAAGAATGTAAATAATGTTAAATATTTGCACCCTGCTATGTCTTTCAAAGACTATAAAGAAAATTTTGCATCAAATGAAAAAAAATAATAAGCTCGAAGGACTTTGTATGCACTACTAGATTCCCCAAAGTGTTAAGTAGGTTGAACTCTAGGTCCTCCATTTGATTTTTTGAGTGGCTTTGCTTCTAGACTTGAAAATAATGCTAAGTGTTGCTCATGTTAAAAATTACTAAAAATGACTTTTTCAAAACTAAGCTAGCAAGCAAAATTTCTTATTTGCACTTGGACATGTCTTAGTTTAGTCAAATTTAAAATTGACTACCTTGGTGTCATATCTTGTTTTCAAAATCACTTGGATACTTTTCAAAACTCTTCTAGGTTACATCTCATGCAAACATAAAGGGGAGAAAATGCTAATCTTTATGCCTATATTGCCAAAAGGGGGAGAAATCGTAGAAAAGGTATCATTAATGTGTCTTGATTCTTATGATCTTGGTAAATCTTTGCTATCTTCTATGGATCATAAGTATATTTGAATTTCTTATTTTTAGAGTTTAGGGCTATTGTGGAAAACTTGTTCTTTCTTGAGTTTAGCTTTAAAAATCTTTTGCCATCTTGTTCATGGCCTTGGATTCAATTTGCTTTCTTTTATCTTTCTTCAAACTCAAACTTATGCCTTTTTGTGTGTTTGTCAATATACTCATCAAGGGGGAGATTGAAAGACCATGTAGAGGTCTATAGCTGTGTGATGAGTATTTGACTGAATTTGAGCTTGGTCTATTTTGATTTGAGTTTAATTTGAATTGGATGTCCAATTTGAAGCAATTTGAAATTTTGTTGTCTTTTTCGGTGCTACTGACCATGGTAGCACGGTACTACCGGCCGAGTGGTAGCATCGAACCTCAGTGTGGTGTGGAAAATCCTGAGAGGGTGTCTTTTAGGGGTCAGGCAATCCGGTGCTACCGGCCATGTCAACCTGGTACTACCGGTGGAGCGGTAGCACCGGCCCTCCTGGCCAGTGTGAAATTTCCGAAGAGGGTGTTTTCGGGTGTTGCAGTAGGAGTGGTGCTACTAGCATGTGAGCGGTTGTACTGGCCTACTAGGGGCAGTACTACTGGCCAGGGGCGGTAGCACCGGACTTTCTGAGCGTGAGTGATTTAATTAATGATTTTGTGATGATTATTGCATATCTTTTTGGACATTGCTATGTGATGGGTTTTTCTTGTCTTCAATGGTTGCAGAACGACGGTGCTAGGTCATGGTGAGGCGAAGGATGACCGGGACTAGGTGAGAAGTGTCGGAGGTCCAGACGGTCGAAGATCGTAGAAGATGATCGAAGACAGAGTCTGAGCAAGCCTAGAAGACAAGGAAAGGGAAAGATGCTAGCTAGATGCCGTGTGGATCAAGGAAGGCCGTTGGATCATGGTTTAATTGATAGGTTAGCGGGTCTTGGTAGTGTGCTCTGAAAATTATGCAAGAAAACCCATTATGTGTGTAGGTTTTGGGTTAGCCCTTGCATGGCTGGTTGAGTCGGTTAATCCTAGCCCTTGATGAGTGCACTAGGGTTGAGGGGCTTATCCAAGGGTGGTAGGTAGGGGTGCAAACGGATCGGATACAGACGGATTTCGCTCATTCCGTATCCTATTCCAAATTTTTCTCGGATATAAAATCGATCTGAGCAGTGCAGTTCGAATCTGAATCACGGATTACTTGATCGCGAATACGGGCGAATACATATCGTTCGGATCTGGTTAGTCTCGATTCTGAATAATTAGCGGATAATGCGTGAAAGCGAAACCATATATGTCGCGCATATTAAGATCAATCAACCATACACAAAACTTTACTAGAACCTTGGAGATATATAAGTGTTTCAAATTCAATAATAGTTGCCTTCCTATATAAAAATAATATGCGACCAAGTATAATTCCAAGCAACATATGAACTTATATGATGTAGAATGTTTATGTTTATCGAATCATTATCGGATATCTATTTCACTCATTTACACCGATATTTTTCGGATATCTCGGATATGCGGTATGGATCGGATACGGATCGGATACTTCTCTTCCCATATCTTACCCCATATTTTTTCGGATAGGCAGATTCGAATCCGGATCGAATCCGGATATAACCGGATATCATTTTTTCGGATTCGAATTGGATTTTAAACGAATTCGGTCTCGGATCGGTCGGGAATTATCCGCTCCGTTTGCACCCCTAGTGTTAGGTGGCCTAAGAGTAGTATAAATAGGGGTGAAGGGGTAGCCTTCCCCTCTTAAGGTTGTAGAGGTTTTGCGTGCTCCTTTAAGTTTTGCCCGTTTATTGTGAGGCTTTGTAAACTTTTCTTTCTAGAAATACAAAAATTTAAATTCTGCATTTATATTACACACATTACATTACGCATTTAAATTCCGCAATTTCAATTCCGCATTTACTTTCTTGCAATTTACATTACGCAATTTGGATTTGCCTCCTCTCCTACATGCTTACGATTCTTATGCTAAGGATGTTGATTGATAGATGAATCTCTCTTTAGATCATATCCCAATCATCTAAGCAATCTATGTGTTCTTCTTGCAAGAAACCAATTTTTTGCAATCTTGAATGAATGATCTTGTAAATTACTTTCTTCAAGTTTAGACTTGTATTTTTGCTTGTTGTGACATCTGGGTGACTTTCCAAGATCTTCTTGATCATCAAATCCCCACGAGCAAGTCTTGAATCAAATTCTTTCAATTTGCTCAAAACTTGGTGTGTGGTGTGTTTTTCCTTCCTGGGCAAAAAGGTCAGAACTTTGACGTCAATCCTTGCGATTGAAGGTTGAAATAAGTTTCTGACATCCCTAGGATCACATCTACTAAGTTTCATGAGTTTTTGTCTAGCCAATCAAAAGATTCATCGAAATTTGCTTTTGGTTGTGCTGATTTTTTATTCTGTTCTTCAGCCGTTCCTGAGCCTGGTGCTACTGCTCCTCATGCGGTGCTACTGGTCCTCCTGCGGTAGCACCGGTCAAACAACACAAGTAGATCATTTGGATTGGCTCCTTCTGTGTGTTTTCTTCATGGGCTTGTTTGGATTATTTTTGAGGGAAAATTATAAGTTGCGACCATTCCCCCCTTCTGTTCGCCATCTCGATCCTTCAAGAATCTAGTGTACTGTGGTGTGTCGGGTTGGTGCGTTAAGGTTAAGGCCATGAACATTCCAACTTAGCATGGAGCAATCACACATGTTCTTTTGACTAGGCCACTAAATAAGGAAGTGAATTAAAGAGGCAACGAAGATAGCATTTGCATTCGAGAATGAACTGAGTGCCATGCAAATGTTGCACTTGTCGCATGAAGCAGGCAGGAAGCAACCAAACCAAAAGACACATGGACTAGAACCCCACAGTGCATTGATTGGCCATTGGCGCAACTCCGAAGGACTGCAAAAGACACATAACCAGACGCAGCTGGCATTTAGCGATAGAACGAAGTAGGGCTGAAGCAAAAGACAAGTGAACTAGAGTAACATTCTGACAGCGACGCACGGATCGGGTGGTGTAGTGAAGCTAAGGAGGTGTGTCTTCAGGCATCGCCCTCCAATGGGTCCCTCCCCAGTAAGGACCCGATTGCCTCCATGAATATAGGCTTTGCTCATTGATACGACAGATGTTTTTCAAGGCCGCTATGGTGATGCTAGAGAGTAGTTCATCAAAAAGCCTGATGAACTTCTGTATGGCTTCTGGTGGTACCTCTTTGGCCTTTAGTGAGCAAAAGCCAAGTCACTGCGCAAGAAGCTCTTGTACCATCTTTGTCATTGGCACTATCCTCGGCTTGGACACGAGGCACCAGCTGCGTCGTGGGCCAACATTCCCACATGGCCACGTGTTGACGTCGCCATCGGTCGGAGGCCGGGTCTTAGTGGCATCACTCATCAGGTGGGCTTGGCAGCACAGGGGCGGTGGAAGCAATGCTTGTGGCAGCTTGATGAAAACATCCTGCAGGAAGTGCTGCACGTGGTGGGTGCTGTCCTCATTCTGAACATTTGAGTTGTCTCCAGATAGCAGGCTGCTATGCATAGGTTCATGGTGACTAGTTGGGCGAGCCACATTTTGCTCAGGGTCATGCCATCCGGCTAGAGTTGCGTGGGGGCAAGCTCGACTGATTGGTGCTACATGGGGTGAAGGCCATCTTGCTGATGCTGCGTGGGAGCAAGGCTATTCGTCTTGAGCTGCAGCAAGGCTTCCTTCTAGTTGGGCGACTGTAAGGCTTCCTTCTGGTTGTGCATGGTTAGTTTGAGCTGTAAGGCCAGTTTGGCTTGGCTAGAATAGCTGGTCTGTTGCTGGAGAAATAGGCCCCGATGGAGGCCTCTCAGCGGTTTGAGCATCGCCTTGGAAGCAGCCTCCAATCTATGGTGAGGATGCCAGAAATGGGAAGGAACCTTCAGCTCTCTCTGGCGAGCAGAAGAGCTACGGTTAGTAGGAAGCAACGGTTTTGAAATTTGCTTCATCTACCATCGGATCATGCCATGAGGTTGGTCAGACAAAGCATTCTTCTTTTTACAGATGGAACATCAGCAGATCATGGCCATTGTCGAGGTCTGACAGTGAGCCGGCTTGGTCAATCATCTGTACAGGTAGGGAGATGTCCATTGGGACAACCTCCTATGCAGGTGTTGCAAAGACCGGTGCCGTATGGTAGTTGCGACGCACAGGTGAGACCGACCGACGCTAGCTAGAAAGGGTCGACCGCCTTTGTAATGATCTGCCCTATCGTGGATAGCCCCACCAAGTGGCTGCATACGATGAGGTCATGCATAGCTACTTAGAGGACCTGGTGTGATGTCGCCAGGCGAGATGTCCCATCGCACACCTTGGCGAGGCACTGGTCTGGCCATGCACGGCATCACATGGCTAGCCATCAGCAGTCATGGTGTTGCCACGGCAATGAGGTAAGCAAGTGCGGCGGCTGGCCTATCCATGACGGAGCGGTTGCAGCCAAAAGTCTAGCCCACCTAGGATTGACTCCATGGCAGTCGCATTGACCTCGCATGTGTCGATCAGGGTCATTCCTGTCTTCGTCATCATTCGAGCGATCCCCACCGTGGCGGTCACCCAACTGACAGCGCACGTCTGACCATCGGGGAGGCCATGGCGCAGGATTCCATCGACGACGCCAAGCGTCTAGTCGACGATGCCAAGCGTCTAGTCGACGACTCCCATGGCAGTCACGTTGACCTCATAGGCGGCAATCAGGGTCATCCCCATCTTCGTCGTCATCCAGGCATTCCCCACTGTAACATCCCCAATTTCGGGTTTCTGCTAAAAGCTAATTTAAATTAATTAATTTCAAAATTTGGTTTTTCCACGGTGTTCTAATTAACATGGCATCTATATCCTTCCGAAATTAAAGTTCAATCCTTTATCGTCCACAAAGTCAAAATTTTCAATTCCGGTCCTTATTCGAAATTTCACCCGAGTTCCAAAATACTCCAAAAATCTTGAAACCCATTGAAATAGGTTCCAAATATTCTATAATGATTTTGGGAATTTTTCCAAGATTTATAGAATCCCTCTGGTATTTTATCTCCCGTGCTTTATTCAAATCCATTTTATTTCGTTCCGAAATAATCTAAATTCCAAAATTCATCCAAAAATAGTGAAACTAATTTTATTGGGTTCTATTTTATTCTTTAGGATTTTTAGGATCTTTTTCGGCATTTTTACCTCTTGCTATCTATTTTATCTCGCGCGCTTTAAAATCCGCACTGTTCATCTTCTCCAAACAGCCAGCACTGTTCATCTCCGGCCCCTTTTGCAAGCACAAACTTCAAACCTTCATATCTTTCAATTTATTGTGCCAAATCACGTGAGAGTCAAAGCATCGCGACGGCGTCATAATGGAGAGTAAATTCCCTGCCGTCACCCATCCTCAATCCGAGTGAAACGGCCGTAATTAATCGTTAATGACAATTTATTGTTCGGCCATTATCTCGTCTCTTCACCTCCCCGGACGTGCGGGTACTCAAAAGTTGCGTCTTGACGTCCTCTATCCCGTGCTCACCTTTCACCGTTGGTTTAGTGTCGTTTCCCTTTCCAAAACTCGTGAAAACCCAACGCCCGGCGTTCTCCAAAGACATCGGTGAGCCATCTTTTGCTCCGGTGAGTTTTCGGGTAAACCAACTGCGTCACTTTGTGCCTTTTGCTTCCGTGATCACAACCATTCAATCGGATTTGCTTTTCGTTGCAGTTTGACCCTGAATTTCGAGTTTGTTCATCGTCGGTCGTCGTTCCATTCGTCATCGATTTCTCTCGTTTGGGTACGAACCAATTCAATTCCTTGCACCCATAGACTCCCCTTGATGCTAGCTGTCCTGTGCTCACCTTAGTTTTGAGAAATTTCACGTTTTAGAGTGGTTTTGACCGTCGTGCCGTCGGTCCATTTTTGGACGTCATCGAACTCGCTTCGCCGTTGCCGTTCTCTGCCTCCACACCGCCGGCCATCGTGCCCATCGCCTTCGCCGCACTCACCCCGTCCCTCGGCCACCGTCGCCATGCCCCTCGATCGTCGCGCCTATGCCGCACGCCGCCGCCCTGCGCCGCTCATCGCCTTCTCTTGCATCGCCGTCGGCCGCTACCGCCGCCGCTGCCATTGCTTGCTGCCCGACGAGCCCCTCCTGGCCCTGTCTTTGCTCCTTCTTTTTCCCTTGGCATTTCTCTGTTCCATGGCGTTCTATGTTCTGGACAAATGGAGAAGAAGCACATGAGCATATGACAAGTGGGGCCGCTTGTAAGTGAGGGAGAGAAATCAGGAAATTGAGAAAAAGAAAGATTCCGGAATATTCCTCGGTTTTTCAATTATCAGGATTTTGAGAATTCAAACGCTCATATCTTTTCCGTCGTAACTCCGAATCGAGTGATTCAAATTGCTAAATTCATCTAAATTCGTCCTCTATCTTTCAATATTTTTATTATAATTTTTAGTTTCTATTTAATTTATTTTATTCTTTTCGTGCACCGTTTTGCACGTAGTCGAAGAAGCTGCCGTCGTCGCCGACGAAGGAGAAGTTTTCAGTGCAGCGCATCGCATCTCATCGACGAAGGCAAGTCTCCTTGACGCACGTTGATCCTATGATTTACAAATGTTTTACAAAGGTTTTACAACATGCATCGCTATTTATATTAAGATGATGTTAAATGTAGGTTGGTAGTTAATCCGAATTGTTATTACCACCTTGATATTGAAATCCCTGCTTATTTGTAACCCTAGGTTGCTGTGATATATCATGATCATATTAGGTTGTGATATATTTTGTTTAGTGCGTTAGATGAGCTTAGTTGCGGAATTGATTAAAATACCTATGGATGGGTTGCTTTGAAAATATTGTTTAAATGTGTTTTATCAAAATTGTAGCAAGGTGATTGCTGCTGTGATTGTAAAATAAAAATAAAATAAAAGTGGTTTATATTGGGGCGGAATGGTTTGTCGGGTGGGTGCGGATGGAGCACTAGTTCTGGTTTGTGAAAGCCGCCCTAATCAATTTAAGGACCGACGCTTATGACTGTCCATTCTAAGCATTACCGTGCAATCACAAGTCTATAATGGGTACGACCTGGCTGAATAATTTGTAGAAACCTAACTTAGACTTGCCAGTTGGTGGAATGTGGATGCCAGATGGAGGCAAGTCGTATTTCCCACACGGCGCAAGAGGGGGCTTCTGTACTGGGTAGATGGAACCGTAACAGCGGTGAAACCTCGGTAATTGGGTCGGGTTAGGCGATACATTGTAAAGGCCTTGTCATGATCTCTCTGCCGACACACCAAAGGAAGTGTGTTCATAGCGCTTGGCATTAAAGAGATGATCATGTCTTGTGGGTAAAGTCGCACACCTCTGCAGAGTTAAAACTATTCAATAGTCGTGTTTATGGTCAAAGGCAAAGCAAAGAATGCTTTCATCTGGTAGACTTGGTTTTGGTTTTAAAAATAATTGATGTTTTGTTTCGGGATTCGAGAGTGGTTAGAACTCTCGGATGTTTTGTTGGCAGATTGAGCCAATCAGGTAGATGGAGCCTGTTTTGATCATGACGGATGGAGTCATGAGTTGGTTTACCTTAATCTTTTAAATGTGGCGGATAGAGCCTTTATACTAGTGATGGTGGATAGAACCTTCACTAGAATATTAAATAATTCAAATGTTAAAATAATTGTTAAAATGTGCATTGTGAAAATTATTATTATGTATGGTTTGATGAAACTTGGTTTTATGCAAAAGAACCCTATTAAGCCTTTCCTTGGAAAGCCCTACATGTTGCATTTTCCCAGACTTGCGGAGTACGTTTGTACTCACATGCTACACAAAATTTTGTCATCAGAGAATTACCAAGATGCAGTCGAAGACAATGAGTTCTATGAAGAGGAGTTCGTTAGAGATCGCCAAGATAACTAAGCTGCCGCCCTAGTCGTCTTTGTGGTGTCTTTTGGGTTTTATCTTTTTATTTTTGTTTTCCACTGCTTTGAACTCTGGTCATGTGACCGGAGATGTAATAAATAGCCATGTGGTCGGTACTTTATATTTATCTTTATTTTGCTCTGCTACATTCGAGAATGATTCATCATTTGCTTGACTATGTGTACTAGCTACTGATCTGGGACTAGTACAGAAATACACAGGAGATTCCGGATGGTAAATCTGGGGTCTCACACCCACTACGGCGGTTGTCAAATATCTAAATGTGGGATATGTACATGTATGAAAAACTCAAAGACCATACCGTATATACCCAAGCAAGCATCTAGAAACTCTGGATATCACGGGCCCGGTTCTATGGGATAAGATATACGCGGAGGGGGTATCTCCACATTAGGAAGGACTTGACCATTTTCCCGTTATGAGGAAACCAGCTTGAGTACGCCTGATATCTAAAGAAGTTTGCATACGCTGTAGAGATCACACGACGATGGACTCCTCATCGACCACGATCTGGTATTCCAAACCGACTACAACTTAACCTGATGCAAGGCTACCCCAACTATATAAGGACAAGAGTAGGTATCCCCAGGAGGGAGGAGAAGAGAAAAAGGTAGCAATTCTCATACTACAGCCATCCAGAGCTAGACAAGCGAGTTGTTGGCGTACTTTGCACCGGCGTACCCTCTCCGCCGTAGATCAGTTGGCCCAAATGGCGGCCTGGCCGAAATGGCACCCTGTCGAGTAGGTGGGCGATCATGACCTGCTCACCGGGCGAGCAGCCCGCGTGTCACCCTAGCGAGCAGGTGGGCGATCATGCCCTGCTCGCCAGGCGTAGGCCCACGTGGCGGCCTGGCGAGCGGCCCACATGGCGGCCTAGCGAGCAGGTGGGCGATCATGCCTCGCACGAAAGCATCGCCCACGTGGCGGCTCGGCATGCGGCGGGCGTCAGACTTCGACCGCCAAGCCACAGAGGCAACCAAAGGAATGAGGCAGAGCTTCACCGAAGTCTCCTTCGACCTTGTGGTCGGGACTATTGATTGCAAGGAATTCTACTATCGACACGACGACGGCCCATCCCTATGACGCCTCAACACCTAACCCGTCGCAGGAAAGTCACATCCCGGGCGGACCAGGCGAAGCCCCGCAGTGACATTAAATGGGGTTTGAAGGACGAGGCTACAGTGATGGGTGTAATAAATGAGTCGTAGTTTAGTATGATAAGACTACAGTGATGGGTGTAATAAATGGCTCATAGATCAGTATGATGTCACCTTCCTACCTGCCCGAGCCAGCCCGCTCTATGTAAGGGAGCTCTAGTGCATGGGGAAGGGGCCTCCCCTGAATCCGATCCTAGAAAGACTTAGCAGAAAACAGCAGAGAGAACTGAAAGAACTGTTGTAATCACCTCCACACTTCATCAACGAAGATCTAGCAGGACGTAGAGCTATTACCCAACTTGGGGGCCTGAACCTGGATATGTTGCTGTGTTCCTTGACCTGTTGATCCCTAGAATCCCTCGTGCGAGAGTCATTAGGGTTTCCAACTGCGAAGACGCCCTCTACCGAACCCTATCCTCCATCCTCGGACTAGTCAGCCCTGTCCGTTGACGGGGTCTTGTCCGGCGAAATACACCGACACGAGCAGACCTTTTGAGCAGAGCATCCAATAGCTAATGAACTGCACTTCGTTCAATCTCTAGTCATAGCTTAGCTACCCATAAATTCAATCTTCATTGTAATTAGAGCTAGGCATCCTGCTTTGTACTCTGTTCGCCAATTCTATACATCATCCATACAAGAGTGGGGTGTTACTTCATCCAGAGGCCCGAACCTGTCTATGTCGTGTGTCCCCAATTTCGTGCCTAACTCTACTAAATTCGAAGGTACGCGAAGTATAAGTTTATTGTCAATTTCTAACCTTCGACAGTTGGCGCGCCAGGTAGGGGCCTTCAGCTGTCTTTGCAGATTAGACACATCTTTGGTGCATATTCACGGTAGAGTTTCCAAGTTCGATTGAGCTCCAGCAGCCAGATCTGAGATCACCTTCGGAACCATGCTGTATTGATGGGGGTCGATCGGAGATCTTGAGCACATTGGCTTCATCGAGTGCCGCTCTGAGGACCATGTCGAGAGGTGTGCTTCGTAGACTTCAACCCTGTGGAGCCCAGCGTCCTCAAGTACGTCGAGATGAAAAGTGACAGTGACAGCGATGGCTTCAGCAGTCAGAGTAGTAGCCAAATGGATCGACACGCGTTCATGGCCAGAGCCAACATGGTACTACTGCCGAAAGTTCCCAACAGAGGGATCCAAGGGTAGAAACAATAGAAGGTCAGGGACACCAAATCCCCCGTGCACACCTCAAGATCCTATAATAGTGGCAACTACAGCTTGAGTGGCCGCAAATGTTATTGCTCCCAATACTGCAGATCATCATCGAGATCTAACCACCGTGGACACAGCCGAGATCGTCACAAACGTGTCAAGGCAGCTCGACCACGATAATCTAGCGACGCCTCACCCGTGGCCGCCAGATTTTCAGGGACAGCAGACTCTTCGACAGCGCGACCACAACGGCGGGCTAGTCGCATCCCAGGAGCAGCATCTCATTAGAGCTACAGCAGTGACATCTTCAGTACCCCTGAGGTAAATGTCCAGTGCACTCATATGCTGTTGAAATCTCTTTCGTCGATCCAGGCAACCCGATGACTCTAGTGTTCGACCAGATGAAGATGCTACATGATGTAGCGCAAGCCCAGACTGCTCGAGTAGCCAACTTGAGGTTCGGGCGCCCCAGACAACAAGGCGCCAGGAGCCAACTGCCGGGACCATCTTCACGATAGTCATCGAGCAGTGAGATCAGCAATGGCTATCTCTAGCCATCGTGCCTCCAGAACAGTTCATTTCAACCCTCGCTAGAGACACTCCAGGGTTCTTTGAGACCGTATCCCTCACGATCAATAGGGATTTGCGTGATGTCCTACACGATCTAAGGGAAGAATGTGACCGTGAAGACCGCGAGAGGTGGGAAAACAAGTCTCCATCTTCGAGGGGCCAATCTCCAACACATCGGGCCTGACACAGTGAATCTCCACCTTCGAGGGGCCACTCACCGGCGTGGCGCAAGTTACCTCCTCGACACGAAGCACAGCGGCATCCACGCCAAGCGACCCCAGAGGATGTCGATGAAGGCTGCAAAGCATTTACTCCTAAGCTACACTCAGTCAGATGGCCGGACAAGTTTAAACTAGGCCCGGTCGAGAAGTACTCGAGCATGATCAACCCCATTGAGTAGCTGCCAATCTACACTATAGTCATGAGGGCTGCTGAAGGAAACGAGAAGGTGATGGCCAACTATCTGCTCACCACCCTAGATGATGTAGCAAGATCTTGGTTACTCAATCTTCTGCCTCAATCGATATTGTCGTGGGTGGAGTTGCGGAACCAATTCATTGCCAAATTTTAGGGTATGTATGAACACCCTGGAACGCACAGTGACTTGCATCGGATAGTGCAGAAACTAGGAGAGTTTTTGCGCGGCTTCATTTGATGCTTCAGCGACAAGCGCAACCTGATCCCTGACATTTCAGACAAAGTGCTCATAGTGGCCTTCAAGAACGGTGTCAAGGATAGAGAGCTGAAGGGAAAGCTTGCCACCCGAAAGATCAGAACCACCAAGGAACTCTTTGAGTTGACAGACAAATACGCCATACGCGCCGAGGTCCGAGATCATCTCGATGACCCCAAGCATGGCAGTGACAAGCCTGAGTCATCTAAACAAGGGCGCGAAGAAGAACAAGAACCATGGGGAGAAACAAAAAAGTGACTCTACTGTAGCCGCAGTTGAAAGCGGCAAGGCGCGCAACCTCGGTGACAACAAAGGCCGAAGTCGTGGAGGGAACAAGTACTATCCAGTCTATCATATGAACAAACATGACTTCGATGAATTCCAGATGATCAGTAAGAAGGTCCAAGAGAAGCTCAAAGCCACCCTCGCCGAGTGCGGAATTGAGCAGGCCAAAGGAAATCTGAGGATGATGAGCCCAAATACCACGAGGCCGATCACAAGCTGGCTCATATTTTTAGGGGATCTGCCACATACAAGTTCAAGAGATGGTACAAGGCAGTTAAGGGAGATCAACCTGGCCACACCAGCTCTCCCTAGATTTCTCAAGTGGTCAGAAGCACCGATCACCTTTGACCAATTAGATCACCCAGCTGTGGTTCCACATCCGGGACAATACCCCATGGTGGTTGAGCCCACCATCGTCAACGTTAAGGTCGCTCGAACCTTGGCTGATGGAGGTAGTTTGTTAAACCTGATCTTCGCGAAAACACTAGAGAAGATGGGGGTCCCTCAAATAGAAATAAAGGCCGAAGCTGAGTTGTTCTATGGCATAACTCCACGCTCATCATCAATACCGCTTGGCCAGATCGAGCTGCCGGTCACGTTTGGCACGCCGGACAATTTTCGTACCGAAAAAATTCTCTTTGATGTAGCAGACTTTGAGACCACCTATAATGTTATCCTAAGCCACCCAATGCTAGCCAAATTCATGGCAGTGGTGCACTACGTGTACCAGATCATCAAGATGCCAGCGTCAAAAGGAATCCTTACTATCATGGGAGACCAGCGCGCTGCGGTCAGGTGCGACAAGATGAGTCTGGAGATGGCTAAGCATCTTTGTGAATAAGCAGCCAGAGCCCATGGTGCAGGAGCTAAGTGCCAAAAATCCAAGAGTAGCAATCAAACTCTCATGTCCAACAACGCCGCCAAAGACCCGGTTGATGACAGCAAGAAGGACAAGAAGATCAGTGGAGATGTCAAGACGGTGCCCTTAGATCTACCAGAAGCTTCCAAGATGAGAAGGTAGGTGCTGACCTTGACCCTAAATAGGAACTCGAGCTCGTCACCTTTCTTCAGGCAAATTGCGACGTGTTTGCATGGCAACCATCCAACATGCCCGAGGTCCCCAAGGAGGTGATCGAGCATCGGCTGACTGTGGAGCCAAGCACCAAGCTTGTGGTGTTGAAGCAGTGCAAATTCGCAGAAGATCAAAAAAAGGCCATACAAGAGGAGGTCAGCAAACTCCTAAAGGCTGGCTTCATACGAGAGGTCCATCACCCGACATGGCTGGCAAACCCTGTCCTCGTCAAGAAACCCAACGGCAAGTGGAGGATGTGCATCGACTACACCGATCTCAACAAAGCCTATCCTAAGGATCCTTTTCCTCTCCCTCGCATTGACCAAATAGTGTCCTCTACCGCGGGCTGTGAACTGCTAAGTTTTCTAGATGCCTATTTAGGGTATCACCAAATTAGCATGTCCGCAGAGGATGAGAAGAAAACTGCCTTTACTACTCCTTTCGGTGTATTCTGTTATATTAAGATGCCCTTTGGTTTAAAGTGTGCTAGCACTATGTATCAACAATGTATTCAAAATTGCTTGAAATTCCAAATTAGGCACAATGTAGAAGGACCATGATAACCACTCGTCATTACTGTATAAGGACTTTGTATCACCACTAAAACTAACCCAAATGACGAAAAAGAATTGACCCAGATGACCATTTCTATAGTAGTGTGCACCGATTTCAACAACCACTCGTCCAAGTCTAAAACATGTTTTCCAATTTTATTTGTCCCCAAAATATCAAAGTTATCTCATCTGGACCATATCACAAGTAATTCTCATTTGTGAACATTTTGACCATTATCCAAGCTAATTTGTCTAATATTGGTATAAGCATGGCCAAGCATCTATTGTAATGTTCATCAAGAATCTCACAGCTATTGGTACAAGTAAAGGATAGATATACTAGGTTAACAACGACGAGATCGAGTAAGAATTTCTCAAGGTAGACACATGCAACAATTGGACAAATGTTCCAACCCTATCGTTATAGCGATTTTTATCAAAATTAAGCGCATGCATAATATTTTTGAACACAACATACATAACAATAAAATGTGGGATCAAATATGGTCAAGGTTGTGCTTGCCTTGCTCATTGACACTTGATCTTGTTCGGTTTATCGGCGGGATTTTTCAAAATGACGGTATCTAAACGTGTAACACTAAAAAGAAAAAATAAGAGCCAAAAGAATATAAAAAGTGACCAAATCCAATTTTTTTGCATATTATGGAATTACATGATTTTTGAAAAAATTAGAAACTAGTTTAATTCAATTTAGAGTTCTGACACAAGAGATACAAGTGTTTGAAGTTTTACCTAGAAAATTCCTGGAAAAGAGAAAGAAAATACTGTGTCGAGAGGATGACATCGAAGGTGTATTCAACTGGATGACTCTATCCTACAGAGAAAACGAACTTCCTAAGAAATAAAACATCTTTTCTATTTTTGGGTTATAAACCGATTTAAAATGGTAGGGCCCACATGTCACAGACTTGTTCGTAGTAAGAAATATTATTTAACACCTATAAGATGTCATTAACTCTAATCTTCGCCATAACCAAATGGGCCCACTGTCATAAACAGAAAATAGGGGAGCTAGCTGGGCACATGGCCAAGCTCGAAGGCGAGCATGCGCGGTGGTGATGCAATAGCGGAGAGGCATGGGAAAGTCTGAAAACAAAAGGATGAGGTCCAAGCAAAGTTTGATATCATGCAACCTTTCCCTTGGGCCGATCTGACCTCCAACCAAAGGCCGGTCAGTCCGTTTAGCTCACTTCGGTATGACCGTCACCCAAAGGTAGTTAGACTGCTCACAACCTAACAATAGCATTAACAACTCCAAAAACTCAAAATCAAACTCAAACTTCGACAACACTGCCAAAAAATGTCAAGTACTCATCACACCCCATGGGATGACCTCCACATGGTCTCACACAAA
Source organism: Guadua angustifolia (assembly GCA_036346375.1). Taxonomy (NCBI): domain Eukaryota; kingdom Viridiplantae; phylum Streptophyta; class Magnoliopsida; order Poales; family Poaceae; genus Guadua; species Guadua angustifolia. Next base: position 123,341 of record JAYEVE010001205.1, on the reverse strand, counting down.
GCAAGAGCAAGTGTTCAACGAGCAAGGCAAGTACTCTCCTTTAATCATGTTGGTCCCCATATTTCAATATTATGCATATTTTTTTGCTCAAAATATTATGCATGCCTATTTCAAAATAAATGAATATGTTTATCTATAGTCTATATGTAACATCCCAAAATTTGCTCTTTATTATTAGTTATTAGTGTTTTATTGCAAATTATGAGTTTTGTGAATTTTCTAGACTTATTAGATTTTTTGGAATTTATTTGGAATTATTTTAAATTAAGTATATTAGCCTTTTGTTGAAAACTAACTATTTATAGATAAAATTTAAATAAAGCTTTACCAAAAATATTTTAGTTGGGTCCGTAATGTCTCAAAATATTTCGAGATTTTTCTTGGATTTTTCTTGTTATTTTTATTGCCTAAAATAAAATAAACTAACTTCTAATTATTTTAAATAAAAACCCGAGAAATCAGTGTGAATAGTATTGGGTCAAGCTCAAAGACTATTCTCTTGTAGGCCCTATGTGTCAGGCGCCCGTGAGCCCAATTTCTAGAAGCATCGCCCGTGGTCGTTGATGTCGCATCGGACGGCCAAGATCGTCCGCGTGTAGCAGCAAAACCCTAATGATGGCGGTCGTTGGATCTACGATGAATGCTCAGGATTGATCACTATAGGAAACGTCATCTTCAGAGCTTAGCTGGTGAATTTGGATCGGATGGTGAGGATTGACACGTATCGGTGCATGACTCTATCAATCGGGCCGTTAGTCTATTGAGATTGGGTCGGATCAAGCCGCGTCATCGCGAATCATGGCCGTTCGTGTTGAAGCATGGACGGTCGTGATTGTGTCGTCTCCAATAAGGCAATAGAGTCCGGATCCAGTGCGTCGCCGCGTCGGTTGGAATCCCCAAGTTGTACGCGTCGGTCGAGGGCGCTATTTAGGCCGCTGCCCGCACCCCGAGGATCACCAAAGCTCGTTGTGCCCTTTGCCTAAAGCATCGTCGCCGAGGAAGCACCAAAGAAGCCGCACAAGCTCGTCGGAGTTCGTGAAGCTTTTCGCCGCTTTTTCACCATCGCCGAGACCTTCCTCCACCGCATCAACCCCAGATCTGGAACTCTCACATCGCGACCGAACCGCTGCCGCTTTTAGTCATCGAGATCGCCACTTTGTCGGTCCAAGGTAGTCGTCCCGTGAGCGTGAAACAACACCGCCAGTGCGCCATCGTCGGGAACAGAGCCGCCACCATCGACCGCCGCCATGGGATTTGAGATCAATCCATGTCACCACATCGAATAGTGAACAGCTCGGGTAAACGATCACCGTCCGATCGAAGATGGACGCTCTGGATTGCACCCCGTAGGAGCACGATCAGTGGCCACTGGATATGCGCCGTGTGGACCAGATCACATATTGTATCCAACCAATCAAAAGTTGACGCATGGCACATGACGTCAACGATGGCATTAGCGGGTGCATGGCACAGTGCCATGGTCCACGATGGACTAGCCGTACGGTGCAACGAGTCCACAGCACAGTGCCGAGCCACGTGTCAGCACCTGATTCATCTGGTTTGGTGCTGACATCAGCATGACACAATAAATCAGCTTTCTTTTATGAAATTAATTCGGATATTATTGATTTTCCCAATTTTATGATTTTTAAATCTTCCGAGAGCTCGTTCTCCCTCATACGAACTCCGATTGAGGTGATTCAAATTTTTAAAATTTTGTAAAATTGAGATCTATCTAATGGTGAATTTTATTTATTTTTTGAGTTCATTTGCTCTCTATTTTGGGTATTTAGTTACTTTTCTCTCTCGATTCGCATAGACATTGAGTGGTGCGACGCATGGGAGGAAGATTTGACCACTCAAGACCCGATTCCAGAGCAAGACCAGGACCTTTGCCAAGGCAAGTTATGCTTTGATCATGTTGAACCCATGTTTGTAAAGTTGTTTTTTTGCTTTACAATATTGCATATTATTTCATGTGTACAAATGTTTTTAATCTAGATTGGGAATTAGCTAATATACCTTTTGATCTATACCCTACCTTGATATTTATATGACATGATCTATTTTTCACCTTAGATTGGTTCACTATAGTTGATTAATATTAAAGTCAACATGAGATGGTTAGATCATATTAGATTGCTTAGCCATGCCACATCATTACATATACTTAATCATTTATTATTAATCTGGACTAATGAAATATGGAACAATGATACGAACTTGTGTGTCATGTGTGGTCACACAATGAGATTGAGTTGTGGTGACGAGGGAGGTCACGCAACGATGTTGACTTGTGGATAGCACGTGGTGTTTGGTAATCAACTGAGTTGTTAATCACTTAGATCGAAGTAAGCGGCAAGGGGCAAGTATGCCAAGTTGGGCCCGATGGGCAGAGGATATGTAGAAGTCTTGCTTTGATCACCCTAAGGACTTAACCTTGTGAACTTTTGACCTGAGTCAATCATGCAACCACATGTCTATTATAGCACAGCCTAGATGACTAATTTGCAATGTCTTAGCTTCAATACTGCTTGTGATGGTGTGAGTCCAAGTTCACGGATGAACTCACATGGCGCAAGAGGGGGGCCTTGTTGTGGTGGTTTAGCCCTTTAGTGTTGAAACCTCGGTGGATAGTACTGGGTTAAGGCAAGGCATTGTAAAGGTTTTGTTATGATCACTCGCTTGCGTGGTGTATGATTGTATCATGTGGGTAAAGTGCATAACCTCTGCAGAGTGTAAACCTATTCGGATAGCCATGCTCACGGTATTGAGCATAGCCTGGGAATTACAGTTAAGGGTTAGTTAACAACATGTAAACTGAATGGGATGGCAGGTTGCCATGTGGAAGGATGAAACCTGACTTAGGATTTGAAACTCGGTTTACTTGAGAAAAGTATTGAATCTATCTATTACTGTTATTTATTTTACTGTCTTTTTAATCAATGTATCGTGCTTGTTCATTAATGCCGCTTTACTGCAAATAAGCCATGTTAGCCATACCTTTGGAATAAGCCTTGCATATAGTTATGATAGGGCTGCATTCTGTGCACAACTTGTTGAGTGCTTTTGTACTCATCCTTTCCATCACCAATAAATCAACGGTTGAGGAGCCATCACCCTTGTTGGAGGAGGAGTTCCAGGTGGATGCGAGTCACTAGGCCCAAGCCTTGTTAGTCACCTGTAGTGAACTGATGAGTCACCAGCATCTTCTACTATTTTCGCTGCATTTGTTTTGGTCTTTATTTTCAGTCTAGCCCTGTGTGGCTTAATAATGTAAGTTGATCATAAGATCATACACTTAGTTTTATTAATAAATGGTGTCTTATTATTCTTATCACTTTGTATGGTGTGATACTTGCTAACGTTGAGCTGTGTGCACTAGCGTTGATCCAAGGACTAGTGCGGTAAACACAGTGGGTTCGAATTGGTGAATTCAAGTTCGAACAGAGGTGGTATCAAAGCATACTGACTGTAGGTCTTGGCCCTAGTTAGCTTGGTAGTGTTCTAGATGCGTCCAAAACTATTTTCTAAAGAAAAATCTAAATTGACTAAAATAACACTCTTGACTCTTCTTATTCTTCCCTCCTCGCCTTTGCTAAATTTTTGTTCTTTTTCTCATGTCCGTTTGAGAGTTACGGACTTATTTATTTCTCTTTTGAATAGATGAAGAGGCAGTAGGCCTATGGAGAGCATGAGGGTGGCTATGCAGCAGAGCTTTGGAGGGTCCTTTAGGTTTTGAAAGGCTTCACAAGACTGATGTATCGAGGCAAAAATTGGATTGTCAATGGAATTACAAGAGGAGTTATTTGTAGGCTCTTGATCTATGCCAGAGACGATGCAAAAGCAAGTCAGCCAATCAACATCACCGTGAGGAGAGCTACCTTCGAGATCGGTATGTAGGAGGCTTCACAACTTGCCCTGAGGAGGATCTGCCATGACTATTCCTGCGAGCTCGACGACACTGTGTTTAGACTTCACCCTTCAGGACGAGCATCATGGCGGCAGAGGATCGAGGAGGAGGAGAATGCCATAGTTGTGCACCTGGCACAGTTGACAGCAGCTAAGGACGCTCACGCGAGGGACATAACAGAAGAGCTAAAGATGGGTACGAGGCCCTCAGAGTCAGAGGAGGAGCTGCAAGACACCCGAGCTGCTTTCACTAAGAGGATTATGGAGCTCAAGGAGGCATTGCAGGAGGGTGGCCAGGCTACACTAGCACTGCCAAACGTTGAGGAGGAAGAGGAAGATCCAGAGGAGGTCGAGTTTGAACTAGAGGAGCAGGAGGTGCACGTGGTGATGGAGCATCCAACAAGCAGGCATCGTGACCGCTTTGCCCATACTAGCTCACCCATCTGTATGCACTGGTCGCCTTCACCTGGGTGGCTGGATGAGTGAGGGTCTTAGTGATAGGTTGAGACTCAAGTGTTGAGTTGCATCAATAAGATAGTATTACCAATTGTAATAATCGTTAAGGTTGTGTGCTTAGTTTAGTTCTTATTGTTTGTTAGGTGTGCAGTATGTGTTGCATAGCCAGCCCTTAGGCTTTTGTAAACAACCATACCAAGTAAATTAATAAAGGTGTTTAAGTTTGGGTTTAACCTGTTTTCCCCGCCCTAGAAATTCTTGCATCTTATTTGTGCTACATCTACCTTTCCTAACCCAAGAAGCAATCAGCAGATGGTGAACACCCGTGGAAACAACGGAACATCAGGAAGTGGTTTGCGCCCAGGTGACAACTACAATGATGGAGTACCACTGCAGCCAGCACCGCCAATGAACATATAGAACTTGGGAGCTTTCGTTGCAGCGCAGACTCAGCTCATGCAGACCATGATGCAGCAGATGCAGAGTGTGACAAGTCAAGCTACAATAAATAACAATACTCAGCATGGCAGCAATGGGCCGCATCCTTATTTCAAGTTGTCAGACTTCATGAGGACCTGTCCATCGACATTTTCAGGCAATGTCAATCCTTTGGAAGACGATTACTGGCTGAGAACCATTGAGAGGAAGTTGCATATCACTCAGTGTGAGGGCAATGAGAAGGTACTATATGCTTCTCATCAACTAGAAGGAACTCTCGTAGAGTGGTGGGAGAACTACTGTGCCACGCATGAAGCCCCGCAGGAGATCACCAAGGAAGAGTTCTCGACTGCCTTCCGTCAATACCATGTGCTTGAAGGAATGATGGACCTGAAGAAGGAAGAGTTCAGTGCCCTAAAGCAACGAGGTCAGTCAGTGGCAGACTATCTGAACAAGTTTACTCAGTTAGCACTCTATGCTCCTGAGGATGTGGCCATGGATAAGGCTAGGCAGTCTCGCTTTCTGAAAGGGATAAACTCTGGACTGCAAGTGGGATTGATCACCCATAATTTCCCTGACTTCCAATAATTGGTCAACAAGGCCTTGATCCTAGAGGACAAGCGCAAAGAGCTAGGTGAGGATTGCAAGCGCAGGATGGCTAGTCAAGCAGAGTGGCCAAATCAGTTCAGATTAAGAATGTCTCCCTAGCAGTTTGCTAGGATTCAGCCATAATTAACCAACAAGGCATCAACCCCAGCACTCGCCCCACTAATCAGAATTTTCAGACACCAGCACAAGGGGGCAATGCACCAGTAGGGAGTCAACAGTTCGTTGTCAAGCGATGCTACTCTTGCAATGAGCTAGGGCATTTTGCTAATAAGTGTCCGAAGAAAGGAGACGTGACACCAGTTTGCTTCAACTTGGACACTACCCCAGCCAAGGCATCGCGATGGAGGAAACCGCGTGCATCAAAGTGCAAGGTGAGCAACACTCGCATAACAAAGGCATTGTAGGATCAACCATATCATCAGAGATAAAGCTTAGGAGGCATTGAACGTCGTACTGGGTAAGTTCTTGGTTAACTCAGTACCTGCTATAGTCTTATTTGATTCTAGAGCTTCGCATTCGTTTGTTTCTTGGAGTTTTGCAATGAAGAATGGATTTAATATTAAGAATCTTAAATGTGTGCTTTTAATCCAAGCCCTAGGATCTGAACTTCGGTCTAGCCTTGAGTGTTTAGGAGTTAAGTTGCTTATGAATGGGATAGAGTTCCTAGCGAATCTTATCTTGTTGCAAACCCAAACCTTGGATGTCATCCTTGGAATGGATTGGCTGTCAAAGCATAAAGCTGTTTTGGACTATGACCAAAGGATGGTATCTCTAGAAAGCCCTAGTGGTAAGAAAGTGGAAGTTCGTGCAACCGCAGTTCGTGATGGGTAATTGCTGGTCAACAGTGTAAAAGTCGCTAACATGGAGGATGTACCATTTGTCAGAGAATTTTCAAACATTTTTTCCGAGGACTTATCGGGTATGCCGCTAGACCGGGATATCATGTTTGTTATCGAGTTAGTGCCTGGAATAGCACCAATAGTGAAGAGGCCATATCGTATGACAATCGACGAATTAGTCGAGATGAAGAAGCATATCGAAGAATTGCTCGAGAAATGTTTTATTCGACTAAGTTCTTCCCTGTGAGGAGTGCTAGTTTTTTTCATCAGGAAGAAATACAGAAGTTTAAGGACGTGCATTAATTATCATGCACTCAAAGAAGTGACGATCAAGAATAAGTATCTCTTGCCCAGGATTGACGATCTGTTTGATCAGTTGAAAGGAGCAGGAGTTTTCTCCAAAATAGATCTTCGATCAGGTTATCATCAACTAAAGATCTGAGCAGAAGATGCTCCTAAGACTGCATTCTCTACCCGATATGGGCACTATGAGTTCACAGTCATGTCTTTTGGACTGACGAATACCCCTACATACTTCATGAACATGATGAATAAGGTATTCATGGAGTACTTGGATAAATTTGTGGTTGTCTTTATAGACGACATTCTGGTGTACTCCAAGACAAGAGAAGAACACGCAGACCACTTGAGATTGGTCTTGGAGAGGTTGCGAGAGCAACACTGTATGCTAAATTCAGCAAATGTGATTTCTAGAAAGAAAAGGTGAAATTCCTTGGCCATGTAATGATAGCTAAAGGAGTTGTTGTAGATCCAAGTAAGGTGGAAGCTGTATTACATTGGGAATAACTGAAGACAGTTACCCAGGTCCGTAGTTTTCTGGGAATGGTAAGATATTACCGTCGGTTCATTGAAGGATTCTTGACAATTACGAGACCTCTCACGCAATTGTTGAAGAAAGAGAAAAAGTTTACATGGATGTCAGAGTGCGAGAGGAGTTTTCTGGAGCTAAAGAAGTGGTTAACCACAGCACCTGTGTTAGTATTGCCAGACGTGCAGAGTGGGTTTGACATATATTGTGACGCCTCAAGGTAGGGTCTCGGATGCGTGTTAATGCAGAATGGCAAAGTGGTGGCCTATGCGTTGAGGCCGCATGAGGAGAATTATCTGACGCAAAATCTGGAGTTAGCTGCCATAGTGCATGCGTTAAAAATATGGCGTCATTATCTCATTGGAAATAGATGTAAATATATACGGACCATAAGAGTCTAAAATATATATTCACCCAGTCGGATCTCAATATGAGGCAAAGGAGATGGCTGGAATTGATTAAGGATTATAATGTTGGAATCCATTACCATCCAAGAAAAGATAATGTGGTAGCTGACGCATTGAGTCGTAAAAGCCACAGTATAAATATAATGGTAGTGAGTGATCAACCGAAATTGTGCAAAGAATTTCAGAAGTTGAGATTGGAGGTTGTCCTACAAGGATTTGTAGCTGCCCTGGAAGTAAAGCCAACACCCGAGGATCAAATTAGAAATGGGCAGAAGGACGATGAGAAAATCAGCAAGATCAAGTCCAAGAAGGAGGAAGGTTTAGCAGGAGGATTTCGCTGTGGATGAGAAAGGCCTGTGGATCAAAGGTTGAATTTGTGTACCAGATAAGAAGGAGCTTAAGCAAGTGATTCTGGAAGAAGCTCATGACTCTAAGTATTCCATTCATCTGGGAAGTGCCAAGATGTATCAAGACCTTAAAGGAAGATTTTGGTGGCCTAATATAAAGCGTGAGGTGGCAGAGCACGTTGCATTGTGCGACATATGCCAGAGGGTGAAAGCTATGCACCAAAAGCCCGTTGGTTTGTTGTAACCACTGAAGATTCCAGAATGGAAATGAGAGGAAATCGGAATAGATTTCATCACTGGGTTGCCCAAGACTCAGAGAGGCTATGATTCTATATGGGTCATCATTGATCGATTGACTAAAGTTGCTCACTTCATTCCAGTGAAGACAACTTATTCAGGGGATCGTTTGGCGGAACTGTATATGTCGAGAATTGTGTGTTTGCATGGTGTGCCCAAAAAGATTGTCAGATCGTGGTACCCAATTTACCTCGAGGTTTTGGAACAACCTGCATGAAGCAATGGGTACTAGCTTAAATTTCAGCACAGCATATCATCCGCAAATAGATGGCCAGACAGAAAGAGTAATCAGATTCTGGAGGATATGTTGAGAGCATGTGCGTTAGCTTATGCCACATCGTGGGATAAATGCTTGCCATATGCAAAATTCAGTTACAACAATAGTTATCAGGCTAGCTTGCAAATGTCACCATTTGAGGCTTTATATGCTTGTGCCTGTCATACCCCGTTGAATTGGAATGAAACGGGAGAGCATTCAGTGTTTGGGCCTGATATTCTTAAGGAGGCTGAAGAGCAAGTTGCCATGATCAGGGAAAGATTGAAAACATCACAATCAAGGCAGAAGAGTTACGCTGACAATCGCCACCACGATTTGAGCTTGGAGCCAAATGACTTCATGTATCTCAGAGTCACTCCCCTTAAAGGTGTAAAAAGGTTCCACGCCAAGGGAAAGCTTGCACCAAGATTCGTAGGGCCATTCAAAATTTTGAGCTGTCGAGGAGAAGTTGCGTATCAGTTGGAGTTACCGCAGTCTTTGGCAGGAGTGCATGACTTGTTTCATGTATTGCAGCTCAAAAAGTGTCTCAGAGTGCCAGCAGAGCAGACACCATTAGAAGCAATCGAGTTGCAGGAAGACCTGGCCTACAAAGAGCGGTCGATCAAGATTCTAGATATAATGGAGCGTAGGACCTGAAACAAGTTGGTTCGTTTTTCCAGAGTTCAATGGAGCAATCACTCAGAGAATGAAGCAACTTGGGAGCGTGAAGAGGACCTGAAGGCATAATTTCCAAACCTGTTCCCTAGATAGTCCTGAATCTCGGGGTCGAGATTCTGTTAAGAAGGGAGATTTGTAACATCCCAAAATTTGTTCTTTATTATTAGTTATTAGTGTTTTAGTGCAAATTGTAAGTTTTGTGAATTTTCTTGACTTATTGGATTTTTCTAGAATTTATTTGGAATTATTTTAAATTAAGTATATTAGCCTTTTGTTGAAAACTAATTATTTATAGATAAAATTTAAATAAATTTTTACCAAAAATATTTTATTTGGTCTGAAATGTCTCAAAGTATTTTTGAGATTTTTCTTGGATTTTTCCTAGTGTTTTTATTGCCTAAAATAAAAACAAACAAATTTCTAATTATTTTAAATCAAAAACCCGAGAAAATCAGCGTGAATAGTACTAGGTCGAAGCTCAAAGATCGCTTCTCTCGTGGCCCATGATATCTATTGGCGTCAAGTGAGCCCGCTTAGAAGCATCGCTCGTGGGTCGTTTGTTGTCGCATTGACCGCCAAGATCGTCTGTAGCAAGAAACCCTAATGAAGGCGACTGCTGATCTACGGCGAACGCCGGGATTGATCGCTATAGGAAACATCATCTTCAGATCATAGCCGGCGGATTTGGATTGGACGGTGAAGATTAACACGTATCGGTGCAGGACTCTATCAATCTGGGCCGTTAGTCTATTGAGATCGAGTCGGATCAAGCCACGTCATCGCGAATCGTGGCCGTTCGTGTCGAAGCATGGACGGTCGCAATTGCGTCGTCTCCAATAAGGCAACAGAGTCTGGATCCGGTGCACCACCGCGTTAGTTGGAATCCCCGAGATGTACGCATTGGTCGAGGCCGCTATTTAAGCCGCTGCCCGCACCCCGAGGATCACCAAAGCTCGTCGTGCCCCTCGCCTGAAGCATCGTCTCCAAGGAAGCACCAGAGAAGCCGCATGAGATCGCTGGAGTCCACGAAGCTTTTTGCCGCATTTTCGCCGTCGCCGAGACCTTCCTCTGCTGCATCGACCCCAGATCTGGAACCCTCACATCGCGCCACAGCTTTTTGGTCACCGGAGATCGCTGCTTCGCTGTGTCCGAGGTTGTCGTCCCCAGGAGCAGTGAAACCACACCACTGTGCCGCCATCATCGGAACGGAGCTATCACCGCCGATCATCGCCAATGAACGAGATCAATCCACATCGCCACGTCGAACAGTGAACAGCTCGGGTAAACGATCATCGTCTGATTGAAGATGGACACTCTGGATTGTGCCGCGTAGGAACACGATTGGTGGCCGTTGGATATGCACCGTGCTGACCAGATCACATCTCGGATCCGACCAATCGGAAGTTGATGCGTGGCGCATGACGTCAGAGATGGCATTAGCGGGTGCACGGCATAGTGCCTTGGTCCACGGTGCACCGAGTCCAAAGCACAGTGTCGAGCCATGTGTCAGCTCTGATTCGTCCGGTTCAGTGCTGACGTCAGCATGATGTAATAAATCGGTTTTCTTTTATAAAAATAATGCGGATATTATTGATTTTCCCAATTTTCTGATTTTTATTATTTTTGAATCTTCTGAGTGCTCGTTCTCCCTCATATGAACTCCGATTGAGATTATTCAAATTTTTAAAAATTTGTAAAATTCAGATCTATCTAATGGTGAATTTTATTTGATTTTTGGAGTTCATGTTCTCTCTATTTTGGGTATTTATTTGTTTTTTCTCTCTCGATTAGCGTAGATGTTGAGTGGTGCGACACATCGGAGGAAGATTTGACCACTCAAGACCTGATTCCAGAGCAAGACCAGGACCTTTGCCAAGGTAAGTTGTGCTTTGATCATGTTGAACCCATATTTATAAAGTTGCTATTTTGCTTTACAATATTGCATATTATTTCATGTGTACAAATGTTTTCAATCTAGATTGGGAATTAGCTAATATACCTTATGATCCATACTCTACCTTGACATTTGTATGTCATGATCTATTTGTCACCTTAGATTGGTTCACTATAGTTCATTAATATTAAAGTCAACAAGGGATGGTTAGATCGTATTAGATTGCTTAGCCATGCCACATCATCACATGTACTTAATCATTGATTATTAATCTAGACTAATGAAATATGGAACAATGATACGAACTTTCATGTCATGTGTGGTCACACAATGAGATTAAGTTGTGGTGACGAGGGAGGAAACGCAACGATGTTGACTTGTGGATAGCACGTGGTGCTTGGTAATCAATTAGGTTGGTAATCACTTAGATCAAGCAAGTGGCAAGGGCAAAAGCCAAGGTGGATCCGATGGGCGAGGGTGTGGAAGTCTTGCTTTGATCACCCTAAAGACTTAACCTTGCGTAGGCTTTGACTCGAGTCAATCATGCAACCACATATACTCATTATAGGGCAGCCTAGCTGAGTAATTTGCAATGTCTTATCTTTAGTACTGCTTGTGGTGGTGTGAGTCCGGGTTCACGGATGAACTCACATGGCACAAGAGAGGGGCCCTGTTGTGGTGGTTTAGCCCTTCAGTGTTAAAACCTCAGCAGATAGTGCTGGGTTAAGGCAAGGCATTGTAAAGGCTTTGTTATGATCACTCGCCTGTGTGTTGTATGGTTGTATCATGTGGGTAAAGTGCATAACCTCTACAGAGTGTAAATCTATTCAGATAGCTGTGCTCATAGTATTGAGTATAGCTCGGGAATTATAGTCAAGGGTTAGTTAACATGTAAACTGAATGGGATGGCAAGTTGCCGTGTGGAAGGATGAAACCTGACTTAGGATTTGAAACTCGGTTTACTTGAGAAAAGTGTTGAATCTATCTATTACTATTATTTGTTTTATTGTCTTTCCAATCTATATGCCGTACTTGTTCATAAATGCCACTTTATTGCAAATAAGCCATGTTAGCCATATACCTTTGGAATAAGCCTTGCATATAGTTATGATAGGGTTGCATTCTGTGCACAACTTGTTGAGTGCTTTTGTACTCATCCTTACCATCACCAACAAATCAACAGTTGAGAAGTCATCACCCTTGTTGAAGGAGGAGTTCCAGGTGGATGTGAGACACTAGGCCCAAGCCTTGTCAGTCGCTTGTGGTGAACTGATGAGTCACCAGCGTCTTCTACTATTTTTGAGTCTTTATTTTCAGTCTAGCCCCGCGTGGCTTAATAATGTAAGTTGATCATAAGATCATACACTTAGTTATATTAATAAATGGTGTCTTATTATTCTTATCGTTGTGTATGATATGATACTTACCAACATTGAGTTGTGTGCACCAGCGTTGATCCAGGGACTAGTGCGGCAAACACAGTGGATTCGAATTGGTGAATTCGGGTCCCGACACTATAGTTATCACCAATTGTTTGCATTGATTCTACCTTGGAAAATTGATATCCCTACTTTTCAGAATTTTTTTTAAATAATGTATTTTTATTCAAAATTTTAAAAATATACCACTGAAAAAAAATCTCAGAAATATACACCTGTCGCCCGCTGGTTGGGCTTAATGTGGCCTAAATAGAAAAAATGCACTAAGTACACGAGGCCAAGGCGCTGACGTAACTCCGTGTCGCCCGCGAAAAGGCGAAAAGGTGCGGTCGCCCGCGAATGGGCGAAAGGAGTACGGTGTCGCCTACGAAGCAAAGTTACAGACCATGTCGCTCGACCAACCGGCGACACGCCTTTCGCCCGGCATCGCTGGCATTCTACCGAATTGAGAAGAGAGGAGAGAGAGGAAGAGGAAACCGTGGAAATCTAGTCCAAAAATATGAGAAAAATCAAGAGCGATCTCGCAAACACGTGCATTACTTACGATGGGCGGATAGATAGCCGACGCGTTCCCCGCAGAAAGTTGCGAAAATCGAAAAACGCAGTCGCGGCCATGAAACAACAGAAATCGTGGCCACTTAGGGGTTTTCGTAGGGCCACGGGACAAGCCGGATACGAGCCAAAAAATACAAGAAAAATCAAGGGTGACCTACACAACGCGGGCTACCACTTACGTATGGGCGAGATAGCCAGACGTTGCCCTGGTAGGAAGTTACGAAAATCGAAAAAGGCACTCGCAGCCATGAAACCACAGAAGTTACGGCGTCAAAAAATTTTGAAATTTTTTATGGAGGTTCTTGATAAATCAGTGATATTACCATAAAAATTTCAAGTGATTTTAAGATGTGACTAATTTTTTAAAATTCAAACAATACAATTATCGTGATAAAACGCTGGCCGACAAGTTTGAACCGAATGAAAAAATGAAACAAACTACGTTAGAAAATTTTAAAATTTTTGTCCATGGTTATGATGCATCACTAATGTTCCCATAAAATTTTTATATAATGATCAAGCTCTATGAATTTTAAAAATTCAAACAGTGATAGTGTCGATATGGCAAAATTCAGCAAAGAGTAATCGCTTTGAATTTTAAAAATTTATAAAACTTGATAAAAATTTTATGGGAACATTAGTGATGCATCATAACCATGGACAAAAAATTTCAAAATTTTAGTCGACAACAACTCATGTTATGAACACTTAAATAATTTGTTGAACATATATAAGAGCACATACACCGAAAGTTCAGATGATAAAATAAGCAATAGATTAGATTATATTACAAGAGCATTACAACAAGGACGAAATTGCTTGATTTAACTAACTAACGAAAGTTAATCGTTTGTCATGGTGGAACAAATTATCGTTCCGCCTTATCTGGGTACAAATGCACGATGTCCCACATTTTCTGTGATATTACCCTAATTCTGTTTAATTTGCGATTTGTCATCTGGACACCGCCTAATCCCTACTATGAAAGAACTCCATGGGGATCCACAGCTTCTCCCAGTCGCCGCCGAATGGGTGGCCTATGCCGTCGTCTCCCCGTGTATAAGACATATTTTTTGGTCTTTTTATGTGGATTTTGTCCTCCCATATGGGCATGTCATCCCGATTCCCTGCGCCCCCTATGTTAATACCACTGGTTCCTGCTTGGTTTGCTGCATGCGCCAAGGATTTGTTATGTGGTGCGGACTCTCCGCATTGCTTCCCTTGTCCCTTCTTCTTCCGAGAGGAGGAACCTCTTGCACCCCGGTGTGTTGGTCAAGCGGAGACATGCGAAGACGCTTTGCCTGCTGCCGCACTCCACTATATGGTGCAGGGAGGTGTGTGTTGGGCTTATCCTGACAACCGTGAGCGTGCCTGCAACAATGCAAGATGCCCGCTTGGTCGCTGAATAACACCGTGAGGTGTACTGGTCCGCTTTTCCTGGGCGGTAGTGGCACCACGGAGAGGGTTGCTCCCAGCTTATCCCATACAGAAGTTTGAGATGTGGGTGGTACGCCTCCGAGTCCACCCAGCTTGAAGTAGGCACACCATTCATCCTCGGCCAAGGGCACCGGTAGAATCTCCGATTCGCTAGATCATCGTGGGTGTATCAACCATCGTCGCAGCTATGTTCGCAAAAGTCGGGCTTTCGGGTTGCCCCCGAGGAGGTTTCTCCTTTTACTTGAGCAAATTCGCAAGTTTCCTTTTGAACTCCTGTAATGCGATGAACTGGTTTAGAACTACTACTTTGTGAATTTAACATGAGTATGTCGCATGAAACTCACCGATTGGTTGGCCCCTTGCCCATCGCCCAAGCTCGTCAATCTAGAAAAGGGATATATCCGGCGCTTCTCCCACCGGTGAAGTTTCTCAGTGGGGTAGGCATCGTGGCGCTTGTAGAGAAATTAGATCACGTTGTTCCCCGCACGATCCATTGGAAGAAGCAACACCGGTCCTTGCCGAGAAAATAAAGAACGATGCATGAGATGGTAGGTTTACCTCGTAGGTGCGGCCACAACAGTAGTGAGCACGGGCGGCCGTCTCTCCATGGGTAGATTGCATCATCTTCGCCGTAGGTTGCAATGACGGAGTCGGGCAACCCGCAGAATCGCGCCGACGCCATCGCATCCGGATATTAGGGCGGATGACTTCGCTTGCTAAAGAGGCGACGGTAGAACGACATTGTGCCCTAATTTGTGTAGATTCACCGACGCTTATTGCTGGTTTGGCTGTGTTGATGTCTACCCTCGCCCTGCTTTTATAGTAGTGGTGAGGGGTTACTCCACACAATTACAAAGACTTGTCCATTTTATGGCCCGCATCCTCGTGGAGAAGCTACACGACGGTCACCCATCATCAAAGCTACGACCCGAGACCTTATGAGAAAAGCCGCGACCTGTCACCCTCATGGCAAAGGTCGCACGATGTGTCACCTTCTGCCGAAGCTACCCCAAGACGAAACCGCGTGTTGTCGCTTTCTTACCTGAAAAGCGGATGCGCTGCGTGTTGTCGTTTGGCTTGAAAAGGGGTGCAACAGGTTGTCGTCTCACCGAAACAGCGTGCAGCAGAGTGTTGTCGCTTTGACCGATAAAGGTAATTGGCGGTTGTCGCTTTTGGCCGGGGAAAGCGGGCCGCAGCTGCGGTTGTCGAATCGATCTGAAAAAGTGGGCTGCAACGCGGTTGTCGAATCGGTCCGAGAAAGTCGCAACGATCGTATTGTCATGTCGCATTGATATCAGTAAGGTAAAAAAAGCGTGAACATCACTACTAACATTGTAAAACAGTACGAACAAAGTTACAGAGTGAGAACAACACTCTAAACAATGTAGAATAGTACAAAGTAAGAACAAAAATAGGACAACAGCCTATCAAAAGAAACTCTCGTCGGCCTCGCCTCGGGAGGCCTCCTCCTCCAACCGTCCCGCGAGTACGCTAACTGCTTACATGTGGGCCCTTCTGCCTAGCCGAGGCGTCGCAGACGGCCGAGTAGGGTGTGTCTGGAGGCGCTCAGACACCGTGAAGACCCAACTGGTTCGATGAGGAACCTCACTACAGGTCCTCGTAGTCCACCGGTCCGGGTCATCACCGGTCCTCGTAGTCGCCAGAGCAAGTGCAGCACGCAGCGAAAAACTGTATTTCAAGGGCTCAGAGTAAACGATTTAATTGTTTAGAGCATTGTAATACGCGATTGTAACACGTGAACAAGGCATCCCAAGATTCACCGACAACAGGCGTCCTCTCGCACTGCGGGACGCAGAAGCGGCGAAGATGTACCGCTGACACCACCGCCGCTAAGCGGCACGCCTCGAAGCTGCGGCTAGGGATGCGTGGATCTCGACAACTCGAGGGCGTGTCTCGAGGCGCCCGTAAACCTCCCGGACGTAAGCGTGACCTCTGTCTCATCACCTCGACTCGAGGTTAGCCGAGTATATAAGCCTCGAAACTCGGCAGGTGATGGAGCACGACATCACCCCGCCAAGTGAATTACGATTAGTTAGCAAAATAAATCACGAATCACTAAGATTACATCGAATGTATGACGCAACGTACCAAAGTGTGAGCCACCGAGTCCATATGGGCGGGGTACGTGTCTGCCACCCTGGGAATGTGTGTAGGAGGATCGGGGTTGACACATACCAAACGCAGGCAAGTCCGGGGAGTGTACCACTCGTGGTACGCTACGCAGCGTCCATGGTCATACTGCGCAGACCTCGGCCACAGACGCCCTCGAGGGATCCTCCCCACTTCATTTCCAAGGCACCATACATACGTGCGTGGTCCAGTGCACTCTTCCCATCGCGGCTGTGGGTAAGAAATAAATATAGCGTTATTACATGGCATTACACGTAATAATTATGAAAACATCGACACAGGAACTTACGCGTGGGTCGGGTGGATCAGCACCGTCGCCGCCGCACCGAACACTGTCGAGGGCCAAACCGCCTCATCACACGATGGACAGCCAGAGTTCTCGACGAGACATCGAACACGAGGAACCGACGGTGAACCAAGAGTCGCGTCCCTGTGCAAAGGGTGGACAAGCCACCAAGGACACGAGCTCGACCTCGCCGTCGCAGACGACGCCCAGCCGTGCATGGTCCTCGGTGAGGTGGTCGAACGCGCCGTGAAATGCGGGTAGGCTACCCGCACAAACTGGCGCCCAGAAGACCACCGTAGTCACGATAGAACGTAACCATTAGCACTCAAAAAGTAAAACAAAAGTACCAAAATCACGGTTGCAATATTCATACCCGCCATCGGCACCGGGATGGTGCCCACGGCGGACCATCGACGTCTGCCACGGCCAGGCTCAGACAGCCGGAGGTCGATCTGGGCCGGCCGATCTGGAACCTTCAGATGCCCACAACTGTAGTCAAGAAGGACATCCTCCGGTCGCCGTCGTCACGATTCGTACACCTCACGCAGAGTGCACTAGAGGTGGCGATAACACGGCCGATCCTCAGAGTACCGTGGCACGGCGGCCGAGGGTGCGCCGGCGATCTCCTCACGACCGCACCAGTGCCCGCCCACGCTATCCCCATGGGACGCCGTGAACATGCACCAACCGAAGAGCCACAAGCAGTACGCCCAGTGCACCGAGGCTCGTCTTCGTCACTGCTCGATTTAACCGGTCACCCAGTAAAAAAGCTCACTTGTTATTTTAAGCAAGACGTACACAATTTAGTTTTAAATGCTACCAGAGCGGTGATCAGCGACCGGTCGTATGGGAACCGGCGTCCCAGGAGCTCAACCATCCGGCCGAGGGGCAGCAACCCTGAGGCGCGAAGCCTAACAAACAAAGACATGTCATTAATATCGGTGCTGCACTAGTCATGCTGCTAGAACAAACATGTTTACAAATTTAAATACTTATATGTTACCTGGGGACCCAACGCAGATCAATCGTCCAGGTCTGCTACGCTAGCCTAGGTCGAAAGACGCCCAGCTCCACAGGGTCCCCTCCCTCCTCTCAGGGACAAGAAGGGCGGCGGGCACGGTGACCACGGTTGACGACCGGGTCCAACAACTCAAAAGGCCAGTCGTCATCTCCCTGCTGGTGAGCCATCGCTGCAATTTACAAAAAAAGAAGTTAGAACCGAAACACATATGTAAACAAAAGAGTCCGTAAAACTGCACAAGCATCACAACAATATGTTGAAACAAATACGCACATAAAAAACAGAGAAGCTCATTACAAAATATCCTCAAACAAAGCTTGCAAATAATTTATTGAGACACAACACTGCAACTCGCAATAGAGTTCATACAACGACGTTACATCGATGAAATATAAATTTGATATATGATATATGATAATGCAAACCGCTTGTCATCCTAAGCGATGGCATCGCGTGCCAGCTGGGTGGCCATCTCTCCTTCGCCTTTCTTCGTTTTGTGCTTGGCGCTTCTTGAACGTATGTCCTCGTTGGTTGCATAATGAGCATTTCTTCACGCGCTTGCTGCCTTCCGACTCATCCATGTCATTTCTTATACGCTTTGTTTTTCGACGCTCGCTTTCACTCTTCTCGCTTCAAGATCGGGGACCCGTAACCTTTCATCAACACTAGGAGTTGAGGTGAAAGAACCCACAACCCCATAGCCATAAAGCTCTTCGCCCAAGTTGCCATCACCCTTTCCTTCATGAAATATTCAGATAGGTATGTACAAAGTTGCATTCCAAATAAAGCACACGCTGCTATAACATGAGAACATGGCTCAGGCAAAAGGTATGGCTTGTTGCACGAGCATTTGCACTCACCAGAAGATACACTCGGGTGACAACCTCTCGTTGGTTCCACGCCTTCCTTTATCCCTCGCAGATCACCTCGGCGCAAAGGTCCGTGGCACCAACTTTGATAGCTCTGTGTTTGGCCGCCTTCGACTCTTCTCATCCATGTATTTAGTGATCATCAAGAGTACAGAACTTCTCATCTCTCATTACTATGTCAGCAACTGAGATGCCTATCCACAAAGTATTTGGTTGTACCCTCAACACTCCCTCGACAATTCCTACCAACTAAGACACCTCATCCCTCGATTACCCGGTTGTAAACTTCAGCAAAGTTAGTGGTCATCACACCGTATCCGCACCATGTGTGTCATATAACGCTGACCACTTCTTTCGATTCGCGCTTGATCCAAATTCGAGAAACATTTGATTGGCCTTTGCCTCCGACGACGGTTGAGTCGCCTCATCCTCTCGGCTAAGGGGGGGAAAAGAGGTCTACCGCTCCCGTGTTCTATCGCCACTAGTGTTGTTCGTCCGCTTCCTTGTGTTTCCTTGTCGTCATCAAGATTTTTCCACGTAGTTCGAACTTGCTCTCCGGTTGCGCTACATAGTCTTTTGAACATATTCATCGCTTGCTTGTTATTGAATTGCTTATAGAAGTTTGCACCCAAATGCCTCATGCACTATCGACTCGAAGTCGTGCCATCTAATGGCTCCTTCTTCCCTGCTTTTGCGTACCGGTTGATAGCACTAAGCAAGCCAGCATGCTCGCTATGCAAAGACGCACACACCGACGAAGTTTTGACCACCCCGATCTTCAAGTTTCAGAGGAACCACAACCAACTCTCGTAATTTTGCTTTCACGAAGGCAAAGGCAACAGCAGAATCTGGTTGTTCCCATCGACGCCCACAATACCGCCAAGATTTGCCCTCTCAGATTTCCCGATCAAGAATGTGCCGCCCACGCACAACAATGGACTACAGTGATAGAACGCCTTAATGCAAGTCTCGAATGCGAAGAACACCTCCTCGATGCATTTTAGTTGGCCATTGATCGACGGACAATCTTGATAATCATAGTAGGTCCTGTGATTTCTTCCCCGAATGCAACCGAGCAAAGGCGGGCAGGTTGTGGTACGAAGTCTTCAAACTTCCCAAACATCATTTCTAATGCCTTCGCTTTCGCCTCCACGCCTTCCCATAGCTAATTGTGTAATCGACATCCGCTCGATCGCTCCGGATAATAGCACGGGGCTCAAAACTCGTGTTCTCCACTATCTCGTGATACATGATGTTCGCGACATACCCGGATGACAGTTCCTGTGAGCCATCACTTGCTTCTCACCATGCATGTGTCTCGCTCAACCTTCAACATATCCAATGGATGCCCCATTTGGGCTTGTACGAGTGCACTCTCCACGGACACCCATGGATCTCACACACCACGTCAGAAAGGTGCTTGGGGTTGATTTTTAACCCCGAAAGTCCTTCTAATGATAGAGCCCAATCTTTCACAACATCCTCGCATAGCCTCTTTTGTCGGGTAGATACCGCAAGCCTAACCTCATTATTAGTATACCGCCAAAGCATGTGGTTGCTTTCATTGACAACCAATTTCTATCAAATTATCAAGGCTCCACTCTACCGCACACAGCGTCTGCACTCCTCCATCTTCCTCATCCATCTCATCGTCGCCCTCCTCTTCGCTTTCTCTTTGACTCACGGTCTTCCTCTTCCATCCTAGCTGTTATTTCATCAATTTGCTCACCTTCATCCGCCCCTAGCTTTCTTGGCCAACATTTTCATCATCCTCCCAAACTCACCTGTTCACGCATGGCAAACGATGTCATCGTTGCATTGTCAACATGTCGCCATGCTTAGATCCCCAATTTCGTGACACCGAAACCGAGCTCATTTTGAGGCCGACCGCACTCACCGGCGGCCCAACCGCTTGGGGCAACATCCTCTCATATGCTCGCACTAAAAGCACCCGATTCCATCCCTTTGCTCGCCGCCTCACATATGATCTCCACGATGGGGTTCCTTCACCAACTAGCTCCCCAAGAATAGGGTCGCTTTCAGATACTACATAGGCAAAATACCTTCAACTCGCACTTCTCTTGTTCCATCCTAAAAGTATAATACAACCATTTCAACACGGAAGCAAATGTGCGCCTCGACCCTACTCAAACTTCTGTCCACATACTGTATGTTACTAAGATCTGCACCCTCCAAACCATGCATTACAACCCCATCTCCATAATATATTCTAAATGGAACTCGTTCTGCCATATCTGCGAATCCATTCATTCACCCACGAATTAATTACTTTCCGTATAAAATACTATGACGTAACATAACTATACCTACATGCTACGAAAATATATATCTAACCGTAAAAAACATCTACATTCCTAATAATTCATATCGATGTACTTATATCTGTAAAAACATGTACATTCATTCCTAACAATATATACATATCGATTTACTTTATATCTTAACAAAAATATACATTCGCAACTACATTACCATCAATATATACCGATATACTCCTTTCCGTAAAAAATATCTAAATTTTCTAAACTACAACTAGTTGTGACCTATCAATTTACCTAAAATTTCTATTCAGTAACTCCATCAATTTACCTAGATCTATCCATAACCCATCAATCTACCTACATTTATCCCCTACATTTATCCGTGAACCTACATCTAAAACTATTTCTAATCTACCACTATTTACCGCTAAAGGTTCTAGATCTAAAACTATTTCTAACATATCATAATTTATCGCTAACAAAATAAACAATGTAAATTTACCTCAAAACAATGGCGCAGAATCTCCCCTTCCTTCTTTTTCTCCTCTCCTCTTTCCCTCTTCCTCTTCCTCTCCCTCCCTCTCTTCTCAATTCCAATCAATGCCAACAAGACGGCGAAGTCCTTTATAAACGCTTGTGTAGCCTATTCATCTAAGCGACACGTTCGCTTAATTCTTTTCGCCCATTCACGGCCGATTCTCTTATCTCGCCTGTTTCAGCGTGCACTCGACGACACTGAGAAATGAGAGATAATGGGGATGCTAAAATGTAGAGAATAGAGACTGAAAAGTACATACTCACTAACACCGAGCCGCTCCGCACTAGGGTACCCACATTGGGTCTGACTCCTTTCTTCTCATCACAATAGTGCAAATAGACTGGACGTTAGTCGGCACGGGTTAGACCGGCATGGCACGATACTATGAGTCGGTTGGACTGTGACAATACAGCATGGTTTAGACATGTGACCCGACGAACCCATGCCGTGTCAGCCCCGACGCCCACCTCTACCTATAATCTGTAAATTTCAGTCCCAAAGAAGCTCATCGAAGATGTTCTTGCTGTCGCAGATCTTGTAGTTTGAATCCTGAAGAGTCCGTGGATGGCTAAAAATCTATATATCGTTGTAAATGTCGTTTAACGCCAACGATCAATCACCAATTCGTAGATGCAATCCAAGAACAAGAACAATAGGCACACAATGTAGGGTGGAATTCTCTCGCTTATTCATTCAATCGCATAATGAGGGGGCACCGATATATATAGCAGTGTGAGAGAGAGTTCGATTCGACCACATTAGGAATAGATAGAGTCCTAACCATATTTGGTTTAGGTTTCCTTATCTCATAACACTCCCCCTCGGTCGAATACCACGTAATGCATATGTCTCGTTAAAAACTCCCCTCAAAAACCCAATGGAAAAAGGGAGATGGAGAAAAGAGTACATCGTGACTCAAGACGCTTATATTGCACTAGTTGCCTCTATTAAAACCTTTATGTGAGAACTTCAGAAAACTCACAAAGGGAAAAAGAGTACAACTTATTACCTTCAGGGTTTATTAGGATCTTCGTGATCGCAATAAAGGTTATGGTTCAAGGGTTTTCTCCCCCGAACTCGTGATCTCTAAGTCTTCTCATTCCAATGCCTTTAACATATCTCTTGAAATGTGGATTTAGGCAAGGACTTAGTGAATAAATCTGCAAGATTTTCACATGACTTAGTTTGTAAGATTTTTATCTCACTACTCTTCCGAGTTCGTGAGGATAGAATAATTTAGGAGCAATATGCTTCGTGATGTTGCTCTTTACATAACCCAATTGCATTTGTGCAACACAAGCGTAATTATCTTCACAGATAATTGTGGGGGATCGACTGTGTTGAGTCCACACGACTTCTCGGATATGGCTAATCACACGCCGCAGCCCAAACACATTCACGTGAGGCTTCATATAGGCTATAATCTCGAGTGGTTGGTAGAAGTTACCACCAGCTCTTTCATAAGACCGCCAGAAACAAATTGCACTCACCGCAGAGAAACACAAACCAAGATGAGATTTGGCATGGGGATCGACAGATAGCCAACATCCCAGATATCCCACTATGGTCAAGTCTTGGTTCTTTGGAAAACAACCCAAGATCTTGAGTACCTTGGAGATATCTCGAGTACGCCTTTTACACCATTTCAATGTCTTCGGTTAATGCTGACTATGCCTTGCTAGCAAATTCACTAAGAATGCAATATCAGGCCTTGTGCAATTCACAAGATACATGAGTGCTTCGATAGCACTTAAATATGGGACTTCAGATCCTAAGACTTCCTCATTTTCCATCCACGGTCTGAATGGGTCTTTATCCACTTCAAGGGATCTTACGACCATGGGGGTTTTCAAGGGATGTGATTTATCCATATTAAACCTTTCCAATACCTTCCCGTATAGGACGATCGTGAACAAGAATTCCTTCCGGGAGATGCTCTAGTCAGCAGACCTAAGCAAAATTTGGTTTTACCCAAATCTTTCATCTCAAACTCCGCTGTGAGGTAAGCACTTGCTTCCTTTATCTCCTCTCAGGTTCCGATGATATTCAGATCATCAACATACACCGAGATGATACATAATCCGTTCTCGATTTCTTTATGAACACACATGTACAATCATCATTATTGAGTATCCTTTCTTCAGAGGAACTCACTAAGTCGATTATACCACATTCTTCCCGATCGCTTTAATCCGTATAGTGATCTCTAGTTTGACGCTATACATGTTGCATTATTAGAATCTCGGACTTTACTCCTTCAGGACTTTCATATAAATAAACCAATCCAAAGGACCCATATAAATATGCTACCACATCCATCAACTGTGATTTTTAAATTTAAGCTCACTCGCCATTGATATTAGATATCGAAACATTATTCCACTCATCACAGAGAATATGTTTCATCGTAATCGTGCTGTGTCTCGCAGATGAACCCTTGTGCTACAAGCCTCTGATATCTCACCACCTCATTGTTTTCATTTCTCTCCGATGAAAACCCATTTTGATCCTACAGGAACACTTTAGGAGGTGTCCCGCCAATGTGACCTAATACATTCCTTTTATTAAGCGAGTGCAATTCCGCCTCAATTGCTTTTTTCCATTTGACCCAATCTGAGCGCTTCTCGCACTCGCCATGGACTTTGGTTCTGGATCCAGCCCAAGAGTTTTAGCAATTTTAGAGGCAAAATAAATGTCGATAATTGTAGTCTTTTTTTATATAATTCTCCTCGAATCCACAAAATTGGTGGATATTTCTTCATTCATTTCTTCTAGCTCCTCGTGATTTTCCACAACGATGGAGTCTGGTGTTCGACTTCCCAGCCGCTAGATTGTGCGCAAATGTTCATCGATTTTCATCTTCGTGATGGCTCACTTCAGTGAGATTACCATCATCGATGGCTCGCTCGTAGATTTTCTCAACAACAAAGTTGAGCTTCTTCAACTGCCTCGTAGTGATCTCATTTGTTTGGTTCTCCGCGCGACATCTCCTGAATCGAGTCCTGCACTGAGGCCTCCCCTTTTTTGCATGAGGGCAAGAGGGTTCAATAACCTTCCGGGGTATTTCCACTCTTTTAGGTGCATTTATCGCAGTATATGAGATTTTGTCACTCCTTATGATCACCGAAGGCATCCGCAGTTATCGCCTATTTGTTGCAGCTTATTATCCTCCGAACTTCAAGTTCGGCTTTTTAGTGCGTGGGTCTAAGGACCTAATGCCGCGGCATTCCAATCTATTTTCCGCATTCTTCAATGTGGTACTTTTCTCCCTAATGCCGGAAATTATCCTCATCAAAAATAGAATCAGCGTACCGAGCCGTGAACAGATCCCCTGCCATAGGCTCTAGGTATTTAATTATTGACGGAGATTCATAACCTACATAGATCCCTAGCTTCCGTGAGGCCCCATGGTGGTACTTACTGTGGTGGAGAGATTGGCACGATACAAAGATGTACCAAATTTTCGCAGATGGGAAATACTTGATTCTTTCCCACGACTAGCCGCAAGGGGAAAATTCATGGTATGCGCTGGTCCGAGTTGAATTAATGATGCAAATGCAGCACAGACAGATGGCCCCAACAACCGTGGGTAACCTACACTTCTGCAAGAGTGGCCTAGCTATAAGCTTTACTTTCTTAATTAATGACTCGCAAGGCCATTTTGGATGTGGACATGGGGTATGTAATGCTCTACATTAATGCCTAGAGTCATAATAATCATTGAATGCTTTTGAGGTAAACTTCAAAGATTGTCCATTCGAATGGACTTAATCCTTTCTTCCAAAAAGAGGCTCTTAATCTAATATTTTGGGCGATTAATTTGGCAAAGGCATGGTTCCTAGTAGATAAGAGACATACATGGGACCATCTAGTAGAAGCATCTATTAGCACCATGAAATATCCTAATGGGCCCGATTAGGCTGAATTGGTCCATAGATATCACCTTGAATTCTCTCCGTGAAATTCAAGGATTCTTCCCTAATTTTAAGATGAGAGGGACAAACCGACAAACTATCGCACTTTCGCTTAGCACATGCAGTAGGCACATAAAAGCTTCTGTGTTTAGGAAAAGATGTAGTTTTTATATTATGGCCAGTAGAATTATTTATTATTCTTCTCATCATATTCAACCCTAGATGACCTGCATTTATCATGCCAGATATTAAATATTTTTGGGATTTTAACTATGGTTTTCATCGCAACATAAACTTTTGGTTTTATATATGTGTAATATAACCTGGAGGAGAAGGAAAGAAGTTTTTCAACCACACGCTTATTACATCCGTTAAACTTGGTCATGAGTAGGTATTCGCAGACCATCCTCATTTTTAGTCTCTATATGGAAACCATTTAGACGGATGTCTTTGAAACTTAGAAGAGTACTACCGACTCAGTATAATAGGGCATTCTCTATAATTATTCGAAAGTGCCCATAGGAGAACTATGATGGCTCTTCCGTGCCAACAATAAGAGCATCGCTCCGCGATGGTCATAATATTTCCAGCCTCTTAATCAATGTCTCGAAAATATTTAGTTTCCTAAGAATCGATTTAGGTGCAACCGCTTACAAGATGATTTCCTCCTCCGCCATTGGATTATTCATATGCTCTATATTAAACAAGTAAAATTAATCAAACATTTGTTGCATCGAGAACAAATAATATAGAACAAACATAGCATAATTAAATTAATATCCTAGGAAAATCAAACTTTATTAAATTTGACTGATAATCACTCAACAGGAGCGTAGACCATTGTTTATTCAAGAACACAAAGACTAAACTGATAAATGAGGCTCTTAAGGAGACACTAAAGGATAATACGACATCGACTCAAAAGAAAAAACTGGGAGACTACTCCATGTCTCCATATAAATAATTTATATCGCCCTCCCCGAGACCTTTTTTATTCTTTCTCGAATACTTTTAGCTCATCCCTAACGTAAATCATCCTCCTCCATGGGATATTCTTTCAGTGTCCAGATGGAGATGGTGCCTCGAGAGTAGAGAGCACCAAACTTTAGGCCGAAATTGTGGCTCTAAGAGATCGGGCCGCAAGTTAATCTTGACATTCATTGCTCAAGTAGTCGCCGCCATTCAGGCAAGCTCAACAAATTCTTTTCTTTATGATGTCGACATATCCTATATGCAAACAAAATAGGATTTTACTTCAAAATATTGTTTTGCATGCTTATCATTGAATCAAGAAGTTTGGTCTATATCTATTTAGTAGATAATTATCATAGATTTTTCAGATTTTTCTAGCATATTTGTAATTTTGACATTATTAAGCAATTTCCGCATTACTAATTATCGAGGGATAAATTTCAACGTGAAATAATCCTTGCATGATGCTAATTACATCTTATGTGGCTCTTATTGGTTGGGTATGAAATCATGTAATGAATGCCTCCACAACATAACTTTTGTCAGTCAACTCCGCCCAGAGGGCTCACGGAGGAGGAGCACTTCCTCATTTCTACGCCAATTAAAAAACCTAGCCTCATGTGTGTTTTCCTTAGACACCAATTGTCATGAATCCGTTCCTTCAAAATTGAAATAAAAAACCCAACCACTTTGCCTTCAAGCCCAAAATTGTTTTGGTAGCTTGATTATTTCCATGATTTTCTAGCATTTCTGTTAATTATTAAGCAATTTTCGGAATTACTTAAATAACAGAGAGATAAATTTCAGCACATATAAACATGGCATAAAGCTAGAAAATAAATCCAGAGCATGGGACTTCCAAATGGGCTAAATCACAATTTTTCCAAAATTTTCTCGTGAAACTATAAACCATAAAATCTAATTTCTAGAGTTTAATATCAATTTTCAGAATTCAATAATTATTTCGATAGATAAGCGGTTTATATGGTAACCGGGCCGACGCCCACTTGGTATTAGCACTTTTTTTCAAGACATCGCTACCGCCTATTGGGATTTCTACCGAGAAGGTCGCCCACCACCGCCCATCGCCAAAGACAAGGGCGAACCCTAGCCGCCATGGTCGCTTGTCCTCGCCGCCATCTTTAAGCTAAAGGATTTCGTCAGCTGCCCCTTTGGCGCGAAAGACTCGTCGAGGCCCAAAATTGTCGAAACTACCGATAACGTGGGTGGCTAGGGTTTCATCCTAGCCACTTCCTTTCTATGCGGAGGCACCGCCGTTGGAAGACCAATCGTGGCGCGAGGTGGGCGCGGTTGCCGCCGCCAAGTAGGGCGAGCGCCACCTCTAGTGGTCGTTACAGGAGCCATCACGCAATCTCTTCACCGAGAAACTCCATGTACATGACACCATAGCTTCACATCGTTTTTTCCATTGTAGAAACTACAATACTAAGCTACACGGCTTAAGTAATTTATAGCGCTTATTACAGAACAGCACCATAGCTTAGTGGTAGCAAGTTTCACTTCAGATAGGAGGGCACGTGTTCGATTCATGGCTGCAAATTTTCCTCCCACAATTTATTTTTCGGATCACTCTGGATGCTACAGTGATCTTATTTTTCATAAAATCTTTTTCCCAAAAAAACATTTCTTTATTCTTAAGACTCTTTGAAAAGAGTATGTTTTGAAGAATAAAGGAAATATTTTAACAAAATTTTAGAAAAAAAATCAACACTTCTTCCTTTTTTTAAGTATGGATCACTCTGGATGCTACAGTGATCTTATTTTTCATAAAATATTTTTCCCAAAAAAATCATTTTTTATTCTTAAGACTCTTTGAAAGGAGTATGTTTTGAAGAATAAAGGAAATATTTTAACAAAATTTGAGAAAAATCAACACTTCTTCCTTTTTTAAGTATTCCAAAAACATTTTCTCTTTGTTAAATTCTCGCCTGCTTTCAAAGACTTCTTTCCGTCGCAAGCAACACGAGGACCCACTTGAGCATCTAGTACATACTAACTCTTACAATAGGTGGAATCGCGGCAGAGAGCACAACCACGCCAAGGGTTTATTTCAGCTTGTCAATGTTGTAAAACGAGTCGCTCATCCATGATCAATCAACAAAGATACCAAAGAAAATCACAGAACGCAGTATGGAGCACATACAAAGTAGGGGCAAAGCTCTCTCTTTATTAGATTGGATCTCTTGTACAAGGATGTCCAATATATAGTTGAAGACAACAAGAGATAAATTTAGATTCGCCACATAGAGATAGAGTCTAACCAAATACGTTACTCAAATCGATCTATATCATAACACTCCCCTGGGCTTAATATCAGATAATACACATGTCCATTCAAAACCCAATGAAAAAAAGGTGATTACTTAAAAGAGTACACTCGCACTCAGACATTGTGTTACTACACTAGTTGCCTCATTAAAACCTTCACGTGAGAAAACTAAAGAAAATTCACTAAAGGGAAAAAGAGTACAACTTATAATTTTCTAGATTTATATTAGGATGTTTAGAATCATGATAAGGGTCATGGTTCGAGATTTAGTCACCCTGAACTCTCGATATTTCTAAATCATCTCATTCCAATGCCATTAACACATCTTTGGAATGTAGATTTTGGTAATGACTTGGTGAATAAATGTGTAAGACTTTCACATAACTTTGTTTGTAGTATCTTTACCTCACCATTGTTTGGAAAAACCCAAGTCATTGGGCTTTATTGCTGATGTTTGGGCTAGATTGGCCCATAGGCAAGATTAGCCTACACAGCCTGTGAGTTCGTGCAGCCATTTTTTGAAAAAAAATGTTAATAAAATTTGAAAATTGCCATTAAACAATAGAAATTAGTTTTTCTAGGTTATGAACTTCTATAAACTTTTGGTAAATTTGATATTTAGCTCGCATTAAAAGTTTCATGCTCTAGGTTTATTTTATAGCTTTATACCATATTTTAGATGTACTGAAATTTATTTTCTGTTATTTAATCAATTCTGAAAATTGCTTTGTAATTAACAGAAAATGCTAGAAAATTATGAAAAAATATGTATGACTCATTGCTCTGTGTCATGTTGTTAGATTAATTTTCTTAGCACATTTTTCATGTTTATATGTGCTGGACATATTATTTCTTGTTATTCAGTAATTCTAAAAAATACTTACTAATTAACAGAAAAACATGAAAAGTTCTAGAAAAATTCTAAAAAATTTTTAGAATGCATAGTATGAGTTTAATGTCTCTGGATTAATTTTCTTAGCATTATTCGATGTTTATTTTCATGTTGAAGTTTATTTTTCTGATAATCGGTAATTCTGAAAATTGCTTAATAATTAGCAAAAAATATGAAAAATGATAGGAAAATCTGTCATAATTATCTACTGAATAGATATAGACCAGACTTTACTGATTCAATAATAAGCATACAAAATAATATTTTACCTGAAGTAAAATCCATGTTTTGTTTGCATATATGATATATCTGACATCGCAAAGAAAGAATTTACTAATCTTGCCCTGAATGGCAGTAACTATCTCACTTGGGCAATGGATGTCAAAATCAACTTGACAGCCCGATCTCTTGGAGCTGCAATTTTCTAGCCTAAAGCTGGTGTTCTTGCTCTCCTTGAAGTTGTTAAATGCGCAGCTTTGCACTTCTTGAGGCACCATCTCCATGCGGACTTGAATGCCGAATATTTGATTTCATAGAACCTGCTGGTTCTATGAAATTCCCTGAAGGAACGATATAACTAGTAAAGATCCGTTGTGTTGCCAGAAGCACAACAGGAATGGACCCTTCTACGTTTCCAAGATTTTCGTCATTGGCATCGCATAACTCGCCATGTACAAGATTGTTGCCAAACTAGCATTTTGTGACCGTAAGATTACGTAAACTGAAAAGATTGATAATACTTTGTACACATTCTACCCCAACATGGGAATACAGAACCGAATAAAGATTGTCATGCAAAGTACCAGAAATACTCTGAGCTGATATGCATTCTGGCTAGAAGAAGAGAAGCATGTGAACTTCTAATGAAGAATCATCAAGTCCTACCTAGTGGGAGTCATGCATTGCTTGAAGCACATGCAAACACTCAAAGAAAGCTAGTAGTAGCCAAGGTCGCAGAAGGGCCAAAACAGTAAAGAGGATAAATAGAAGAATGACAAAAATCATAAAAGAAGAGGTAAATCCCAGTGGAAAACAAAAGAAAATGGATCAGATCGCTTCCAGAAGAAAGGATCAACAGATAATGTTGCTGATTCCAAACAACCATTCTATAGATGTGGATGTACTGGTCATTAGTCATGTACATGCCTCACCCCAAAGCATTTGGTAGAACTGTATATGAAATCCACTAGGAGATTCTAGAAGAATCAAGGGAATAAGGCGGAGGTACACTTCACTTCTCAACCTGTTGTTGACAATAAAATGGAGTTGGATGATGATCAAGTTTCCAACCCCACAGAAGAATTCAAGAAGGGCCTCTTTGGTTACGGTGATACTCCCATGGAGAAGGATGATATTATTGGGATGAGCTAAAAGAATTCCAGAAGAATAAAGATAAATCCCAGGAGGATGATATAAATGATTTGTATAGAGACATACAGTAGTCTCCTAGTTTTTCCTTTAGAGTCAATGTCGCATTATCCTTAAGAGTCTCACTTATCAGTTTAGCCTTTGTGTTCTTGGATGAACAATAGTCTACGCTCCTATTGAGCGATTATCAGTCAAATTTAATAAAATGTGATTTTCCCAGGAAATCTATTTAATCATTCTATGCTTGTTCTATATTATTTGTTCCCAATGCAACAAATGTTTGATTGATTTTATATGTTTAATATAGAACTACTGAATAATCCAATGGCGGAGGAGGAAATCTGTCTTGTAGACAATTGCGCCACAAATACAATTTTTAGGAAAACTAAATATTTTCAGCCATTAATTAAGAAAACTGGAAATATTATGACTATCGCTGGAAGTGATGCTCTTATTGTTGGCACTAGAAGAGCCATCATAGTTCTCCCTATAGGCACTCATATAATTATAGAAAATGCCATATTATACCCTGAGTCCAGTCGCACTCTCCTAAGTTTTAAAAACATCTGTCTAAATGGTTTTCATATAGAGACTAAAAATGAGGATGGTACAGAATACCTACTTATGACTAAGTTTGATGGGTGTAATAAACGTGTGGTCGTAAAACTTCCTTCCTTTTCCTCCGGACTATATTACATATATATATATAACCTGAAGTTTATGTTGCGATGAAAACCATAGTTAAAACTCCAGAAATATTTAAGATCTAACATGATCGTTTGGGTCATCTTGGGTTGAATATGATGAGAAGAATATTAAATAATTCTGCTAACCATAATATAAAAACTACAACTTTTCCCAAATCTGAAGCTTTTATATGCCCTGCTTGTGCTAAAGGAAAGCTGATAATTCGTCCCTCTCATCTTAAAATTAGGGAAGAATCACTGAATTTCCTAGAGAGAATTCAAGGTGATATCTGTGGACCAATCCAGCCCCTATCGGGCCCCTTCAGATATTTTATGGTACTAATAGATGCTTCTACTAGATGGTCCCATGTATGTCTCTTATCTACTAGGAACCATGCTTTTGCTAAATTAATTGCTCAAATCATTAAATTGAGAGCCTCCTTTCCAGAAGAAAGGATTAAATCCATTCGCATGGGTAATGCTGGCGAGTTTACCTCAAAAGCATTTAATGATTATTGTATGGCTTTGTGTATTAATGTAGAGCATTCTATACCTCATGTCCACACTCAAAATGGCCTTGCAAAATCATTAATTAAGAGAATAAAGCTTATTGCTAGGCCACATCTGTAGAATTATAGGTTACCGATCAATTTGTTGAGGCCATGCAAAGGTTGCACATTACATCATTAATTCAACTCGCACTAACCGCATACCATGAAATTTCCCTTGTAGCTAGTCGTGGGAAAGAACCAAGTATTTCCCATCTGCTAAAAATTTGGTCATGTTGTATACGTGCAGTCTCTCCACCACAAACAAGACCATCATGAGACCTTACTAGAAGTTAGGGATCTATGTAAGTTATGAATCTCTTAATTATTAAATACCTAGAGCCTATGATAGGGATCAGACACCTACTTCAGACGCCGATTGTATTTTTGATGAGGACAATTTTCGGCATTAGGGAGAGATAAGTACCACATTGAAGAATGTCAGGAAATAGATTGGAATGTCACTGGCATTTAGTTATTAGATCTACGCACTAAAGAAGCCGAACTTAAAGTTTGGAGAATAATAAGTCTGCAACAAATAGCCGATAATCTGCCAGATGCCTTCACTGATCATAAGGGAGTGACAAAATCTCATATACTTTGCAGTAAATGCACCTGAAAGAGTGGAAATAACCCAAAAGGTTATTGAACCCACTCTTGCCTCTTATGACAAAAAGAGGGGAAGGCCTCTAGGTGCACGGGACTCAGTTCCGCGGAGACTTTTGTAGAAACGAAGAACCGAACAAGTGAGATCACTACTTGAGATAGTTGAAGAAGCTCAACCTGTTGTTGAGAAAATCCTTGAAGTGAGCCATTGTGAAGATGGTAAGCTCCTCAAGTGAGCCATCCTAATGATGGGAATCCCAAATAACCTTTGCACGCACAATCTAACGCTTGAAGTCGAAACACCAGCACTCCATCATTGTGGGAAATCACGAGGAGCTGGAAGAAATGATTGAAGAAATATCCACCAATTATGTGGATTCAGGAGAATTATATAAAATAAAGACTACAATTGTAAACATTTATTTCGCCTCTAAAATTGCTAAAACTCTTGAGCTGGATCCAGAATCAAAGTTCATGGCAGAGTGCTAGAAGCGTTCAGATTGGGTCAAATAGAAAGAAGCAATTGAGATGGAATTGAGTGCTTAATAAAAGGGAAGTATTCGGTCCTGTTAACCAAACACCTCCTAAAGTATTCCCTAAAGGATCAAAATGGGTTTTCATCCGGAAGAGAATTGAAAACAACGAGGTGGTGAGATATAAAGCGAGGTTTGTAGCACAAGGGTTCACGTAGAGACTCGGCATCGATTACGATGAAACCTATTCTCCTGTAATGAGTGAAATAATATTTCGATATTTGAAATGAAGTTAATGGATGTGGTGACCACATATTTATATAGGTCACTGGATTCAGATATTTATATGAGAGTCCCTGAAGGAGTCAAGGTCTCGGATTCTAATAATCACAACATATATAGCGTCAAACTGTAGAGATCACTGTGTGGCTTAAAACAGTCAGGAAGAATGTGGTATAACCAGCTTAGTGAATTCCTCTTGAAAAAGGGATACTCCAATAATGATGATTGTCCCTATGTGTTCATAAAGAAATCCCAGAATAGATTATGTATCATCTCAGTATATGTCGATGATCTAAAAATCATTGGAACCACGGAGGAGATAAAGGAAGCAAGTGCTTACCTCACGACGGAGTTTGAAATGAAAGATTTAGGTAAAACCAAATTTTGCTTAGGCCTGCAGCTAGAGCATGTAGGAACGAGTTGGTCTAGAGAGGGAGTGAATAGGCAACTCTTTAAATTTTAATTCTTTGGTTACAGTTAACTACTCTATGTGAGTGAATGACTTAGAATCAGAATGTACTAGAAGTAAATACAAATAGAAATAACAGCGAAAGCAACATAGTATAAAGCAAAGAACAGAATAAGACAAGTATTTATCCCGTGGTTCAGAGTCCTTCTCCTACTCCACGCTGAAGCACTTCATCAAGTATTGCTTCACCACAGCTAGTCGCAGAGCTCTGGGTTCTCACTCTGTAGCTCTTTCACCACTCCAAAGGAGGTGAGCTACAAATCCTTCACAAGCAAAAGTGGCCTTCCACAATCTTCTTTGGACAGTCGACTTTTCACCTCCTCCAAGTTGCTCTAGGATCACCGAGATCCAAGAGTAATAAACTTGCACAAGCTCGTCTCTTGATTCACTCGCAAACTACAAAGACTAGACACAAGCTTAGAGCTAAAACACTTAGAAATAATGAAAGTTTCAGAGTGAAGCACAGACTTTGTTGTGAAAGAGAGCTCTTTTGAATGCTAAAATGTTAAGGAGTTCATAAAATTCTATGGTAGATAGCTCAGCAATGCTTATATAGCCAATTCGATGAAAATAGCCGTTGTACCTACCACGGTGGCCGATCGCAGCACGTGTCGAGTGTCAAATTTGAGCTAAAACACATTTACAATGGACTAAAAGTTTTACCTTAGCGATCATCGATCATGTGTATCACGGACCAAATTCACATATTTATGGCGGACCAAAAAGTTTGGTCCGTCATGCATGAGGAATTCAGCAAGTTTGGTCCATCAGTGGAATATGAAGCTTACATGTATGGCGGACCAAAAAATTTGGTCCGTCATAGATGGGTTATGACTGAGATCAGCAGCTGTGGACCATTTTTAACACAAAAAGAGTTTAATCAAATGATTTGAATTTGTTATGTACTAAACTTTGAATTAGCAACATTTGGTCCATCAAGGATGAGAAATTTTCTGAAAAGAAGTAAGATTTTGATCATATATTCAAGGAATGAATATTGAAGCTTTGTCTATCAGAAAAGATAGTTATTGTTGATTTATCTTGACCAAAAGTTTGGTCCGTCATAGATAGACAACCGAGATTTTAAATTCGACAAAAGGTATGTGTATGGCGGACCAAAAAATTTGGTCCGTCGTAGATGGTCAACAGAGAAGTTTTAGGTCAGCTGAAAGCACATGTATGCCGGACCAAAAAATTTAGTTCGTCATAGATGGACAAAACTAGATAGCTGAATTTGTTCAAGGGATTTTTAATACGGACTTAAGTATATGAGAATATGAGGTTTGGTCCGTTGAAATGAATAGAAGTTGATCAAAATTTGACTCAAGTGAATTTTGAAGTTGAACTAAGCTGACTTTGGTTTGAGATAAGGACTTAGACTATTTTGTGACAGAATAGGAAATGATCAACTGAACTTAGGTCCGTCACAAAGTTTGGACTTGTTGTATATAGGATTTTGGTTCAAGGAGCAGAAAGACTAAATGATTTAACTCCAAGCAGTCTAAATTTGTCTTAGCCTAATGAACTAAGTTACCAACTTGTGCCAAGTCCCTCTTTATAGTACTGCTAAAGCGAAAAATAATCCTAGTTATTAGACTTGAATCAACTCCCAAGTCATAAACTAAAGATAAAGTACCTTAATCTTGTTTGTCCAACTAGCTTCATCCATGATTTTAGCATATGCTCTTCATAGTGGGAGGAATTATTAACTCGGTCATCAACACCAAAACCAATTAATAAAACATGATAAAAAATTGAGGGGGCCTAGATGCTATCAGAGCATCTCCCAGAAAGAATTCTTGTTCACTAGTCTTCCTATACCCGGAAGGTATTGGAGAGGTTTAATATGGATAAATCACATCCTTTGAAAACCCCTATGATCGTAAGATCACTTGAAGTGCATAAAGACCCTTTCAGACCGAGGATGGAAATGAGGAAGTCTTAGGACCTGAAGTCTTATATTTAAGTGCTATTAGAGCACTCATGTATCTTACGAATTGCATATGGCCTGATATTGCATTTGCAATGAATTTGCTAGTAAGACACAGTTCAACCCCAACCAGAAGATATTGGGCTAGTATCAAGACTTTACTCAGATACCTCCAACGTACTCAAGATCTTGGATTATTTTTTCAAAAGAACCAAGACTTGACCATGGTAGGATATACGGATGCTAGCTATCTGTCTGATCCCTATAGTGCCAAATCACAGATTGATTTTGTGTTTCTCTGCGGTGGTACGGCCTTTTCTTGGCGATCTTGTAAGCGCACCACGGTAGCAATTTCTACCAACCATTCAGAGATCATAGCTTTATGAAGCCTCACGTGAATGTGTTTGGCTACGATGTGTAATTAACTACATCCGTAAATCATGTGGCCTTAACTGCGCCGATACCCCATAATTATGTATGAAGATAATATCGCTTGTGTTGCATAAATACAATTGGGTTATGTAAAGAACAATATCACGAAGTATATTGCTCCTAAGTTATTCTATCCTCACAAATTCCAGAAGAGCGGTGAGATAAAGATCTTACAAACTAAGTCAGGTGAAAATCTGGCTGATTTATTCACTAAGTTCTTGCCTAAATCCACATTTCAAAGATGTGTTAAAGGCATTAGAATGAGAAGACTTAGAGAGATGTAAAGTTCAGAGGGAAAAAACCTTTGAACCATAATCCTTATTGTGATCCTGAAGATTCTAATATAAATTCTGAAGATTATAAGTTGTACTCTTTTTTCCTTTGTGAGTTTTCCTTAAAATTTTATCACATGAGGCAACTAGTGCAATATAAAGTGCGAGTGCATTGTACTCTTTTCTCCATCTCCTTTTTTTCACTAGGTTTTTGAGTGAAGTTTTTAACGAGACATGTGCATTACGCGGTATTCGTCCAAAGGAAAGTGTCATGAGATAAGAAAATCTAACTATATTCGGTTAGAACTTTATTTCTTATTTGTATGGACGAATCCAAACTCTTCTCTCCCTCTTTACATATATTAGACATTCCTCATTGTATTCAATCAATCTAATAAAGCGTGAGAGTTACACCCCCTATATTATACGTTCATTGTTCTTACTCCTGTGATTACGACAACGAATTACATGATTGATCACGGGGGAACACTACGTTTCACAGTAAAATCCATTTATTCAGTACTATACGTTGTTTGGTTGACCGCAGTCCGTACACCCCCGTCATGTACCTGTTTAAGATAAGAGAAATAGACAGATCCGAGCTGATTAGGAAAAATCGATAAGATCAAGCTGACATCAATTTGGTTTGCTTGCCGAACGCCTGAAATTTCCTCCTCTCCAATCCGACTGTAAGTACGGGCACAAAGATTGAGGGCAGCTACGTCATTTTGAGACAACTCCGAGAGGAGATCACATCATCTCCACATCAGCCGGAGCCCAAATATATTTGCACAGATCCCAGAATCATTACGTCTGTGAGGCTGTGACGAATCAACAGCGAAATTAGAGAGAGAGAGAAGGGATAAGAGAGAAAGCTGGCCCCTTCAGGACCTGGCACTTCGCCTTTCCTCCCTCCCTTCCCTTCTTTACCACCCCTGCGCATTCACTTTGCCTACACCCTCCTCAGTAGCAACACAAGAGCCCACAAGAACTTCTTGGTCAAAATACTTGGTGACTCGATCCGTTTCCTCCGGCTCTTCTTGTTTGTCTGATTCTTGGAGGCGCAGAAGTTTCGTCTTTCAAGGTTTTAACCCATTCTGGTGAGATTTCTTTTTCTTCTATTTCTTTCAGGGCATTACCCTGTCCATGTTTTGGTTTCTCGTTCTTGGTTCTTTTTCCTTTCGCTGCTATCGGAATGTGGTTTGGCCATGTAGATCTGCGCCGCCTGGAGTTCCTTTCTTTCTTTGTTCTTTTGTACGGTGAATGCGAGATTTCATTGCTCTGCATTTTGCAGAAAAGATGAAAGGGCATCCTTGCTTTTGGCAGGTCTCGATTTCTTGCTTTAGCTCTTCAGCTTTCTGCAAGAAAGTTCGCGTTTTGATGTGACTGGATCGCGTTTTGATGTGACTGGAATTATCAGCAGCAGCCACTGCTATCCGCGCGGCTTCTTGAAAAGGATGCCATTAGTCTGCAGGGCTGTGCTTACATGTCTCATTGCTTGCAACGCGCCTGCAGGAAACTAAAGGGCTTGCAAGAAATTGGGAGCTGCCTTCTCCCTTTTCGAGTGGAAGATGGCACCTTTGATAGCACAAGCCCTCTTTGCTGATCCTTGTTTATTGCAAAGTGGGGAGTGCTACTTCCTCCGTTCTCGCATATAGGTTAGTTTAGCTTTCAAATTTTGTTCCACGATGTCGAAGTGACCTTTTATCATTTTTTCTTCTATACCTCTCCCTTTTAGCTATTTTCAATATTATTTACTACCATGGACTAAGTAAAGACATAGCATCCAAATATATAATGAAGGGGGTACTGTAGTCTTTTATAGATATGCTTTGGTGGAAGTGTAAGAATCTGGAATGACATCTAGTGAGGAACAGAGGGAGTAGATCTTAAGTGTTGTATGATTGCAGTTAGTGGGCGGTTGGATAGGTTCAATGGTTTTATTAAGGCCATAGGAGGGCAGGCATGGACTTTGTGATACCTTTTGAGGCAGGCAGATAAAATCAGTAAGTGTGCTGTACATTGCGCATACAGTTGTGACAGTCTCACTGTGGTGGAAGGTCGATGGATCTGAGTGTGGTGGTTGTTTCTTGATTCTGTTTGGAATTGTTGGTTGATGATATTTTGCTTATTGAGTTCATGGATTTCTGTATTCTTATGCAATTCCTTGCTGCATGTATGCATCTTTGAATTTAGCAGAGTTTTGCTCTTTTTGCAGATTTAGAATGCAAGGCTACGCTTAAATGGTACATCCAAGCATCAATCTTTGATTGACCAGTAGTCGTTCTGCAATCTGGTCTTATTCACACGTTTCAGTTGCGGCGCAATGGCTTCAAAGGCAATGCCTCAAACCCTCCCAGCAACCCCCAATATCCTAGAAGTGAAGCAGTGTTCCCAGAATGATTCCTCTCTGGATATCACCAGTCCTAGTAAATCCAGTGCAGCAGTGCCCAGAAGGTTGCCAGAATCAACTATCTCGAGCAACCCGAATTATGAAATGGAGTCAAAGGAGCAGAAACCAACTCACCAGCAAAATGAGTATGCTGATCTTACATCTAGCAATGTTCCTGCAGAAACCATTGAGGCTAAAATTGTTTCAGAGCGTCCTGCAGTTGATGAAAAGGAAGTTGTGGAAAATGAAATTATAAATGGGAGCTTGAAATCATCCTCGACATTTGACAAAGAGCATGGTATAGCAAATGCAAGTGGAAGTGCCAGGTTGATTGGAAGATCTGAGACTGGAGAAAGAGGTATTAGCAGCAGATGCAGGCCAAGCACAAGCAGTGATGTAAGTGATGGAAGCTCGTGCAGCAGCATCAGTAGCATAAGCAAGCCTCACAAGGCAAATGATTCACGATGGGAGGCAATCCGACTGATCAGGACAAGAGATGGGATCCTTGGCCTGAGCCACTTTAAGCTATTGAAGAAGCTAGGCTGTGGTGACATTGGCAGTGTGTATCTTTCAGAGTTGACTGGAACAAAGAGCTATTTTGCAATGAAAGTTATGGACAAGGAATCACTTGCAAGCCGCAAGAAGTTGCTTCGAGCCCAGACTGAGAAGGAAATCTTGCAGTGCCTAGATCACCCTTTCCTTCCGACATTGTACACCCACTTTGAGACTGATAAGTTTTCATGTCTAGTTATGGAGTTTTGTCCTGGGGGAGACCTGCATACTCTTCGGCAGAGGCAGCATGGCAAGTATTTCCCGGAACAAGCAGTCAAGTATGTCTGATCTATATTTTAACCCCATGCACATAACAAAGTTTACTGTCCTGTACTCTTGTAGGATTCAGCAGTTTGTTATTAGTCTTTAAAATAGGTTTTGTGTGTTCCAATAAATTGTGGAAATATGGAGTACTGAATTGAGGAAAGGTTATGGCTTGTTTTAATTTAGCTTGATGGATGGAATATAGTCAGTAGATAAGAATAGCTAATTGGCTGCAAGTCATGTGCAAATATTCAATAAGAAGGCAAAACTTGTAAAGTTAATTTGCATGTACAGGACTTCATTTAATTCACTACATCCATATATGATAACTAAAAATGCATCAAATTAAATGAAGCAAATACAACATACAACAACATGAATATCCTAGTAATATTTGTGTCATTCCATAAAATCAATTACATCTTGAATTTACTTAGTTTTGTAACTTAATTTATTTGTACTAAATAAAGACTAGCATACTAATATGATATTGCATTTGCTTCTTAATTGCAGATTCTATGTAGCAGAAATCCTCCTTGCATTGGAGTATTTGCACATGCTCGGCATCATATATCGTGATCTGAAGCCTGAAAACGTCCTTGTCTGTGAAGATGGACACATTATGCTATCCGACTTCGACCTCTCCCTTCGCTGTGCAGTGAGCCCGACATTGATCAGGTCATCTAACCCTGACACAGAAGCACTTCGGAAGAACAGCCAGGCCTACTGCGTTCAAGCGGCTTGTGTCGAGCCATCCTGCATTATTCAGCCATCATGCGCAGCCCCCACTACCTGCTTTGGCCCTCGCTTCTTCTCCTCAAAGTCCAAGAAAGATCGTAAACCAAAGCCTGAAGTTGACACCCAGATCAGCCCGTGGCCTGAGCTCATAGCAGAGCCTAGTGATGCACGCTCAATGTCATTTGTCGGAACACACGAGTACTTGGCCCCTGAGATCATCAAAGGTGAGGGCCATGGAAGCGCTGTTGACTGGTGGACCTTTGGGATATTCTTGTATGAGCTTCTGTTTGGAAAAACACCTTTCAAGGGATCTGGCAACCGGGCTACACTGTTCAATGTCATCGGCCAGCCATTGCGCTTCCCAGAGTACCCGGTTGTGAGCTTCTCAGCAAGAGATTTGATAAGGGGCCTACTTGTCAAGGAGCCCCAACAGCGATTGGCTTATAAGCGTGGTGCCACAGAGATAAAACAGCATCCATTTTTTGAGGGTGTGAATTGGGCGTTGATACGCTGTGCGAGCCCTCCAGAGGTTCCAAGGCCTTTTGAGATTGAGAGGCCTCCAAAGCTACCCGTCTCGACATCAGAGACTGCTTCTGCACCTACCGATGCTGCCCAGAAAGGTTCTGATAACTATTTAGAATTTGATTTCTTTTAGCGAACAGAAGATTTTTCCATTTGTGTCATTAGTT
Source organism: Guadua angustifolia (assembly GCA_036346375.1). Taxonomy (NCBI): domain Eukaryota; kingdom Viridiplantae; phylum Streptophyta; class Magnoliopsida; order Poales; family Poaceae; genus Guadua; species Guadua angustifolia. The sequence continues at coordinate 82,032 of JAYEVE010001205.1, read as the reverse complement.
GTAGTAGGATTTTTGCATTTATGGGCCCGGCAGATGACTGGTATGTAGATTTTTGTCTGTCAACCTGTTTCTATTCTAAGGGAACAATTGGATTCCAATTTGTATTCCTCAAGTATTGAAATGGTTAATCTTCTACTGAGTCAAAAGCATCTATTTTTTTTGATGTGCAGAATTATGTTTAGTCTTGTTGCAGCTTATATTTATCGCAGTAATTTCTCATAGCATTTGTTCTGTTGCATGGAGCATCTGAAGATTAACATATAATGTCTATGCTAGCTTGGTAATTCTATCGTTGCTGGCCTTATATTTGATGTCTGTATCATTATTTGCAAAAGCTGAATCACATTCGGTGTGAATAGTGAGTGGTTTGATTGAAGTAATACGGATGGTCCAGCAAAACAGAGAAGGTTAATGATGTGCAGTGCAAGTTGCACTACCTTATCTTGGTACTGGTGACTTCATTTAACTATTAAGTTGACTAGTACATGATTGCAGAGGCATTGCATGTCAATATAACTCACTGATGTGTCCTAAATACAGCGCAGATGCCAATCAATAATTACGGTTAGGTTTGCAGTTATGCATCTTGTACAAAAATTTTATGAAGTCTTAAAATGACGGATGTATACTACAATTATAAGATCAATGACGACTGCCTTGTGGAGTCTCTCTCTCTCTCTCTCTCTCATTACTTAACTTCTGGCTACATGAGGAATTAGTGTGCCATTCTTCTGGCTGTTCAAAAAAGTATTACTTTATGGTTTCTGTACCTGATTTAACATGCAATTTTCATGTAGCTCTGTTAAAATTTGTATCCAATACAACTCTTCGTTACAAAATGGTTCAGTAAAAGTGCAAAACGCTGAAAAGTTCCCACATATGACAAAATTATCTCTTTTTTTTTTACACAAATAATCGAGAACAAGAATCAAAACACTGGCAAAACTGTTAATCACAAATTTTTGCTGTCTGAAGATGCTGCATATAACGTTCTAGCTGTGATAATGACTGAAACAGCAATCAGACGGTAATCAAAATGAGAGGCATCTCAAAAACTTGGGAATTTTCTTTCTTTCTTTGGGTTTACTGTCCTTTTTGTCATCAACTGCTGCTATGTTGTTGTGGTTTGGTGTAGATGACGGTGGTGTCGGGTTGTTAGATCTACTGTTGTTATTTACGGAGAAGGTGAAAATGGTGGTGTCGGACAAGGATTAAAATCTCACCGAAATTTCACAAGATCTCGGTTTCTGGACGTGGACGAATTTTGAAATGCCGACGGAGTAAAAAAATTTAAATTGCTACAGTAATATCGAAATCTCAGCGAGATCTTGCCAAATCTCGCCGAGATCTCGGGATTTTTTACTTTTCTTGACTGGATTTAGTCCAATAACCCTTAGGAAAGTCATCTCCTATGAAAATTTGTTGAAAAACTGAATTTTTGAGATATTTTTAAAAAATTGCAGAAACACTGTTGGATTTTTACAAAATTGTAAATGCTTTATCATGATGTGAAAAATTAGGATAATAATGTTGTCAGAATTTTATAAATTTTCTCAAGTGTGATCATGATCACAAAATTTTTATAAGAGCTTAATAATTTTCTCATTACCATTCTCTAAAATTTTCAAAAAATTTCAAATTTTTTGTTTTCTCAATCAAATCTATGTATGCATTGAACTTCATTTGTTATATTTCAAAAATCAAAAACAGAAAGAATATAAATGATACAGTGCACTTATAAGAATTTTATAAATTCACTAGAGTGTGGTAATGATTCAAAATTCTTATGAGATCTTAAGCATTTCCTAAGAACCCTTTTGCAAAATTTTCAAAAAATTTAAACCTTTTTTTATTATTAAACCAAATCTATGTATTAATCATCAGGCTTTCATCAGGCGTAGCACTTTCAGAATTTTTGAAACTTCTTGAAGTTTGATAATCATATGAAAATTTTCTAGAAACATTAATGATACATCAAGAACATCCACAAATTTTTTTTAAATTTTCTAACGTGGTTTGTACCATTTTTCATATGGTTGAAGTTTGCCAGTATGGCTTTATCGTAATAGTAGCACTGTCTGAATTTTTAAAATTCATCAAACTTGATTATCATCTAAAAATTTTATGAAAACATTAGTGATGCATCTTAACCATGCATAAAAAATTTCAAAATTTTTTAACATGCTTTGCTTTTTTTTTCATTCAGTTCAAACTTGGTTGTCAAGATTTTATCTGGACAGTTGCAATGTTTGAATTTTTAAAAATTCTCGTATCTTATAATCATCTTAACTTTTTATGGGAATATCACTGATATGTTAGGAATCTACACAAAAAATTTCAAATTTTTTTGACATCGTTTGATCTATTTTTCACTCGATACAATTTTGCCAAGATCTCCATAAAACCGGCCAAAATTTCGGTTTTTTTCGGTAGAAAAAATCCGGATTTGAATTTTTATTTTTATATTTTGTCCAGGATTTATCCAAAATTTCTAAATCTCGCTGAGATTTCGTTTTCCAGCCATGGACAAGATTTGGAGCGAAAACTAGATTTCAATCCTTGGTTTCGGATCAGCAGTCGTCACCATTGTAACTTCTTTGTTATCACTGACAATCTTGACTTGGCAGTAGAGAGGTGCGTTCTTTCGTATCTGTCCTGCTATTGTGCTTCCTCTGTGCAACTTCCTGTGTTCACTCTGAGATTCAGTATTATTGAGTTGCATGCACCAGCCTGGGCCACCCACAAGCCTCAAATCGATGGAGAAGGATGGGCGTGCTTATATTTCCAACACCCCCTCACGTGAAGGCGCTTTGGGCAGCACTCAACACGTGAATAGGAGCGGACTTAAATTGCGCTCTACCAGACTCAACTCGAGACCTCTGGCTCGATACTATATTGAGTTGACATGCACCAAGTTCACCCACAAACTTAAGCTTATGGGAAGGATGGGCCGTGCTTTATATTTCCAACAAGTATATATCTGCAAAATCCAAGCAAATTTTTTTCACAATTCTGTTAATTCCATGCCTCATAGTATAGACCTTACAGCACATTGCATTTTGAAACCCCCAATACTAGCTGTTTTATTATCAAAACAGGAATAAGTTCAATGATTGCATCGGCAATTTGATCACTCTCGATGAGGTACACATCAACATTAACCTGAATATGTCGCAAGTATGAGAATTGATTATCAAATTTGGGATGCAGATGCCAACTCAAAGTGCGGTAGGAACTCAGAAATGTCAATAACTGAATCATGCAGCTAGCTTACCTGAAAGTTGCGGCACTGGTCTAGAAATTTTTGCAGCATCTCTCGCCTCTTCAATCTCTCCTGGTTCATGTAAGTTTCTATCTGCTCTGGGCTTGCTTGGATCTTAGGCATGATTGCTACTATTTCAGAAAATTAATGCTCAGTGTGTCAGATTCCTCACCAGATAATGCACTTTGACTGAATGTTGTTCAGAGCTCAGTTGCGAGGAGCATGAATACTCAGAAAACTCAACTATTCAGGCCATAACTGTAGAACTTCATAAACATGTTTTTTGTTTTCCTTTTGTAAAGGTTCTGACTTCTGAAAGCCTATTGCATTAATGAATTGGGTTACGCGTGTCAAAGAAAAGAAGCTAGCAGAATGGAATCTTACTGTATTGAATTGTTCACGCTTCTGTGGCAGCCTCACCTCACAGACTAGTATGCGCCCTACGCTCCGCGGCACCTGAGAGACCTAACCTATACTGTATTGCATGCCATAGACTGCATCCATCCACATATTGTTAGCCGGAAAGAGATCTTTGCAGTGCAACTTAAGTAGATGCGTGTCGATCGTTGACAAAAAAAATGGCAGATCACATCTTTTGAGAATACTATTCAAAACCACTTCTGATTTTTCAATAGCTGTCCCTATAGAAACTGCACATACTTCGTATATTAAAGATCGCAAGGTTCCGGGAAGGATAGAGGGTCCACACGTCACCATAGCCACTTTGCAAAAAAAACCCCCGAGTTTCTCGAAATTATGAATAGGTCCCTGTAAATTACGGATAGGTCCTTCGCGATTTTTTATGAGGGGAAGATTTTCTTTTCTAAATCGCGTTTAGGTCCTCGTAGCGGCGTTTTTGAAAAAACCTCCCGTTAAATTCAAATCGCAAACAAGCCCTTTTCTAATTTTTTCAGATTGCGACGGGTCCAAAAACGTAGCGCTTAGGTCCTTGCTCTTTACGCCTAGATCCTTTCTCCGTTTTCCGGAAAAAATATTTTCGTGGCTCCGCTTTTCCCGGAAAAATATTTTTGTGCTCCGCTCTTGCTCTTTACGCCTAGGTCCTTTCTCCGCTTTTTCCGGAAAAATATTTTCGTTCGCTTTTCCGGAAAAATGTTTTATGCTCCATTTTTCTCCGGAAAAAGTCAAATTCGCTTTTTCCAGAAAAAATGTTTCCGTGGTCTGTTTTTCCTTGTTTTTCCAAAAAAAGTTTTGTGGTTCGCTTTTTCACGAAAAACATAAATTTGTTTTAGCCACGCTTGACGCAGCGTGCTTGCCGCTTCCTTATCTAGTGATCCTTATCCCTGGTAGCCTTACCTGCCTTGAGCTCAAAAGTTGAATCTGTTACCTGAGAATACATTCTCCATCTTGAGCCGAAGCGAAATTCGTATATGGCTGTAGTTTTATCCTCACACTGAAATCTAGCATAAGCATTTATTCTTCTTACGACTAACATCGGACATGTACGGTGAGAACTTGAGAATTCACAATATGAATTTTTAGGAGAAAAAAAACAATATGACCATCTAATCAGTATAACTATAGGGAGGAGTATAATCTGTTTGATCTACCAGGATCCATACGGATACTAGTAGAGTTAATGCACCATGACATAGATACGATGAATGTGGTTCTCTCCCACGCCGATCAGACAAATCGAGACGGATCGAATCGTGAGCCTGACAATAATAATCAATCCAAATGATTAGGAGGTACACTTGTGGAATATTTATTTCCTATATAAGTGGATAGCTTTCTAAACGGACTGAAGGTTCGTAATTAAAATTAAGAGCCTAATAAATCACTCTAGGATCTATATTTCTTCTTTTTGCAATCAAAATCCTCTTTTCTACTATGTATATAAGTGGGGGGTATATCCAGTGCAATCAGGCTTTTGGTGCAATCACCGTGCAATCCAACTAAAAAAAGTTTCAAAAAATTCTGAAAAAAATCATGGATGTACATCTCATCTTACCCCATCTACATATAAAATTTCATGATCAAATTCGTCCTATGTTAAGAGTAATAAAAGAGACAAATTTCTGACAAACTTGAATAGTTCAAATGCACCCCAAATTTATCTTTTTTGTAACTTCTAGCATAGGACGAATTTGATCATGAAATTTTATATGTAGATGGGGTAAGATGAGATGTACATCCATGATTTTTTTCAGAATTTTTTGAAACTTTTCTTAGTTAGATTGCACGTTGATTGCACCAAAAGCCTGATTGCACTGAATATGCCCCCATATAAGTGAGGGTATGAGAGCACGTTATAGATACGCAAGAAAATATCAATAAAGAAAAGAGAATTGTGGATCTACATTTTATGTCTATGTTCTAATCTCATTTTTATGTGATCTTGATGGGTTAACACATTATTGTAGCGATCATTGCACACAGTGCCCTCAGATAATATGTACACCAACTAAAAAGTCGTGAAAAATATGAAAAAATTGTAGATGTACTTCATAGATTATCTACCTATGTATGAAGTTTCAAAATCAAATTCATTATATATCAAGTTTTAAGAATAAAACTTGACAATTTTCTTTTTGTAAAACTTGATATATAATGAATTTGAATCTACAATTTTATACATAGGTAGGGTAATCTATGAAATAGATCTACAATTTTTCAGAATTTTTCATGATATTTTTAGTTGTGTGTACTGCAGTGTACACTGGAGGGCCTGTAACACGTGATACGCGCTACACATTATTAGCACAAGATTGCTCCCTAGCAAAGGCCGTTCACTTTTCAAAGGTTGTTAATGAATTCAGTTGCCAAAATTATTTGACCTCTCCTCAATTTTCTATTCTTTAATCCCGGTCGATATCTCACCTTAAGTAGGATTAGCATCGAACAAACACTGACCATTGTTATGCACCATGGTGTGATCGGTGTTGTTTCATGCCTTGGCATGCTCAGGTTCTTCGGTCATCGATTCACGCCTTATAGTTATTAGCAATCATGTTGTGCCTTAGCGTGGCCACTAAATAGATGTAGGCATCGGAAGCTTTTGAACCATTCCAAATTTTACAAGACATAAAATCTATCACTTCTACTTAAAAACTGAAATCAACCCTAAAATCTTAGAACAGCTTAGAGACTAAGTCACCAAAATTTAGAAAATTTCGTCATGACCTTCCTAGAAAGGAGGACATCCACTCAAATAGACAAATAAGCAGCTTGCAGATAATATATCAATCACACATAACCGGGATGAAACATTCTAGCAGATCCTTAGATAATCAATCACACAACTAACCGAAAATTAGAAAATTTCGCCACAACAAACAACACATTACAACTGCCTTGGGTATAACTAGGCTTTACAAGTTAATTTAAATGAGATGGTAGTGACTGAAGTCGTGCACGTGCTACTACTCCCATCCCGACGAGCCAACTTCAAGGTACCTAAAACAAGAAGCAAACAAGCGTGAGTCCTAGACTCAGCAAGAGCATCAAATATGACAAGTATCAATTCAACTGAATTACAAGTACTTTAAGACATAATGTAACAATACCCTTACTTGACATCGACAAATAATTGAAGCAATTTGTTTTCATATAAGCCCAAGACGTAAGAACACAATTACTTCATAATATAACGTAGCCATTCTTAGATGAAATCATTAAGTAAGATAACTGTAAACCAGCGACAACCCCACAGCTATCTTATACCTCTGATTAAATGAATCTCAACTTCAAGAAATAGTTTATCTATCTTTCATACCTCAATTGACGGCTTCGGATGAGTCCACAACTCAATCCCCAACTTTGACTACGCCATTAGCTCATGAATTGCAATTATCATTCATCAGGCAATGCAATGCAATGCAATGCTTCCATGCTCAAATGCATCCTTTTAGCCTATCTGGGGTATAGCCGAGTGCATACCCGTCGGTGTACACCTCTCATTCCCAACCATCTGTGGCGGGGCCTACTCTTCTCGACTCGCTCCCATACATCCGCGTGTAGGGGATCATGAGTAGGACTTTCATGTTCACTACGTGTGAACATAGAGGCCCGCATCGACATGGGTCGCGCTCTTCTTTTTATGAATGCATAAATGCAATTGACACAAATAATTTGCAACTACATTCATTTCTAACGTTTCATATAAACATAATTGAATGTATGCACGACAACCAATTCACATGTTCATAATTAATCACAAGCGCTAAACTATCCTCACCTACCAACCTTACCACGTGATCGTCTTCTCATTCACTACCCCAATGTCAAGATCTCGAGCATATATCATAGCAACAACTAGCCATAATTATGCAAGGCAGCGAAATATCATTTATCAGCTTAAGCAATAATTATTCGTAACTAGGTTTTAATCTACATGCACTTGCCTTTAAACCACGGGGAGCGGAGTGGCGCGCGAAGAAGAGGACACTCCTCCCCAGTTTTGCACCACCTCCTCTGCAACCCAGAAGGTGCCCATTAATTGATATGTTGTTCACTTTTTCATCTTTTAAGGAAGCCTGATGTAAATCATTGATTAAAGTCAAAGCACATTTTAGCACTGCAATAAAACTGAACTTCTAATATGAGTTAGAGCTATTGTTATGCCAAACCATCTCGATCTTATGTTTGTATCTTAATTTTCCTATATGCAAAAGATTAGTACACATTTGACACCTGAGCTAGCTCTAGTAGTGAAGAATAGAGTTGCTACCCCATTTTGCCAAACAAATCATTTTACCCACATCTCATAAGCACTAGTGTAATCAAAGGATTAAGTACCAAATGAGCTTTGTGAATGTAATTAACTTTAAAAAAAACATTCACGAATTACATGCCACAGACCGGACATAAAAGAGATACTCTACAACTGAATTAAGACTTGAACTTTCAATCGAAACAGTAATTCAAGTTGTACTCATAAGGTTTTAAGAGTTATGGTTTCTACTTAAGCTTTTGCATACAAACTACTCAAATGATAGATTAACCATTGCAGAAAGCAACTTGGAACCTTTTCTATGTCTCAATGAACAAACAGTGAATACACACAATTCCCTGAATCTAATCATCATTGGAGCAAAGCATCTATACATGAGTCGGATTCTGAATCCTACAACCCTAACCACATATTAATGCAGAACATAATAATTGCATTTCTTCACTGTCTCTAAATCCCGAACATCTATATATATATATATATATATATATATATATATATATATATATATATATATATATAGGAAAAATATCTTTTACTCCCACCTCCTAAATACCACCTAAACGAACTTGAAATACTCCTTTATCACTTTGGGTACACTCATACACTAATTATAAGATACTCCAATGTGAGCACGCATGAAAAATTTACAAGGAGTCCATGATTTTTAGCGTTTTTCCAAATACCTTCATATCTGCCAAGATAAAAAGGAGTATGTCTAAAAAATACGCATACCACCTCACGAAAAAATGTACATACCACCAAGATGATCTTATATACTTTGTATATTACGCGTACATACCCTCCGTCACACGAGATACCCCATACGTTAGAGATACGGCATAGGAGTAATTACTCCTGGAGTAGAAAAGAGGCTTCCTATATATATATATATATATATATATATATATATATATATATATATATATATATATATATATATATATATATATATATATATATATATACCTATAATCTCAGTACGAGACAACTTCGGCCTTATGCCTTATACCATGCAAGCACAAAAGAATGTAATACACAAGCGCCTCTTGCATATCTCAACTAATATCAACGCAGGCTTTCTTCAAGTTATCGTGTAGACAGTAAGAGGTTGGTAAATGAATTGATTTTAATCCATGTCTAGGATTGACCACAATGTCATATAAGGCCTTAAAACATTTCAGATCTTTATTCATAATTGTGATAGATGAGCTAATACCATTAGTAAGGGAAGCATCTTTTGCACACAAAAAAGCAACCATACCAATATGTATATGTTTATGACGCAATATGTTTAGCTCATATGGTGACTCACAGATCACTACTTAAAAACACAGTGTAATACCATACAATAAATCTTTTAAGTACTTCAACAAACACCTGGCCTGCACACTAGAAACCAAACATCTCAATGAAATCTAGGCTTGAGTCCTCACCACAGGAAGGGGCAAGAGGGGGCACTTCTCGGGAGGGGAGGGAAGGTCGCGGGAGGAGGCCAGTGGCCACGGACCGGCGGGAGGGGAGGCACCACGACCTCACTGCTTCTTGCACGCTCGGCTGCGATGCTGGTTGCTTTGTCTGCTTTATTCTTCTTGCACTGCCGCTTCTTCTTCTGGCCATTACTCGAAGGGAGGAGCTGGGCGACTGGCCGCCCGGAGAGGAGGCGCAGGAGGAGCAACACCAAGGAGTGCAAGGCGCCAGGGGAGAGCAGGCCAGGGGAGAGCAATCGCCAGGGGAAGAAATCGCCATGGGAAGAAATCGCCAGGGGAGTCTGCAGGAGGCGGCTGGGAGTGGGGGAAAAAATAAATGGCTAGCTCCCTTGGTTGAAGTGGCTTTTAGGGTTAGGGGGGAAAACGAAATGAAGACCCTCCAAAGAATCCAAAAATCCAACTTTAAACCTTTAGAGCGAACCAAATAATTTAATTTCTTGGCGCGAAATGACAATTGTCCGGATAGACACTTGCCGCAAAACTATACGGCTCTGTAAAAACCTCAATCCGAAAAACTAGGGCAATTAACCAAAACCTTTAATAAAAGCTTCAGCTACGCGACGATGAATATTTTCTCCCGAATCAAAAAAGAAAACCTTGAATCACGAAGATGGAATCATTTCCGGCTGAAAACCCTAGCAAAAGAGATGCGCGGTATAACATTAGTAGGAGAACAACTACATGTAACATATATGCAATGTACATAAATAAACTAGCAATGTTGAAATAGGCCTTCATGAGAGTTAGTTATTTTTTCCCTTGACATCAGATATATGGACTTCCTTCCACCAAATAGTAGCCTATCTTAGAGTTGTTGCACATTACTTGGACGATGACTACGTCCTAAACAAAAGGATCATAGGGTTCAGGCCAATTGATGAGACACACACCGAAAAGGCTATCACTAATAGTGTACTTAAAATTATTACTGACTTTAACATAGAAAATAAAACTATTTCCATCACTCTTGATAATGTATCAGCTTATACAACACCTGCAGACTTATGTTGGAGGTTTTATTCTCCACCAAAGATGTGTATGTCACATCATTAATCTCATTGTGCAGGCAGGTTTGGATATAATTAAATCTAGTTTAAACAACATACGTGATGCTATCAATTATGTTACGGGTTCGACTATAAGGTTTGCCTAGTTCTCGGAGTACTATAGGGCCAATAATAAGCTACTAAGAAGATTTAACCATAATATAAATGTTAGATGAAACTCTACGTATACTATGCTGGAGCGGTGCAAGAACTATGAGCACATTATCACCGTCTTTGTCAATTGCAATAATGGTAAACTATTGGTTCATGATGTGGATTGGGATGCCACTCGTCATGTTCATCAATTTTTAGAAATTTTTTACAATGCAACTAACATGTTATCCGGTATGTACTACCCAACTTCTTGCTTAGTCATCGAGTGGCTTTGGACTATTGCTATCGGTTTCAAAGAAAATAGAGATAATGATATAGTTAGATCTTACGAAGTCTTAGAGTAGGTCGCAATGGAATCCATAGGTAGAGATCAACAACTACCTCGAGACACCTTTCATGGAAGCGAGTTTGACATGGGCGAGGACAATCAACTCGATCGCTTCTTGTCTTTGGAAGAATCACAAACTTAAATTTCTAACTATTCCGAAAAAGGAAATGGAAGCCTTTTTTTCCTAAATAGAAACGGAAAATGTCGATGCAAAACGGAAATGCAAATTTTTTATCGAAAATGGAAACGAGAGAGCCATTTTCGACAGTAAACAAATGAAACAAAAATTCTCAGATAAGTGAAACCAGAAATTCCATCAAAAACTTGGCACACTTGGCCCAAAAGGAGAAATTTCATTTATTTTTGAATTAAAATAATTTTAGAAATACAAATAGCTTTATAGAAAATATCAAATAGAGTTAAAAATTCTAAAAATTCTAAAAAATACTTTGGAACATTTTGAACCTAGGAAAAATATTTTTAGCATAATTTTGGTTTCATTTTTATAAATAAATTAATTATATAAATATAAAAATAGTAAAATGGTATTTATAAACACCGAGAAAATCTAGGATAAATATCAAAAAATCATAAATGAATATGGAACAATAATATGCAAATTTTAGGGTGTTACACCTTTATAGTTGGAGGAGCAAGAGGATGTCAATGATAATGATATGTAGGAGGACATGATGGTCTAATCTGGGAAATAAATAGTGAGCCTTCAGCTTACAAACTTGAGAAAAAATATCCTAGTGATACCGATGAACATAACATTATTCTTATATTCGCCTTGGAGGTGGAATGAGTTATGTTGTTTTTACAGTCATGTATATTGTGATCATGTACTTTGTTCTTGTGGAATTTTCTACTTTCGTTTCCGAATTCGCTCTATTCCATTTCGCATCTGTTTCTATCCCTATTCATTTCTATATTCATTTTTGGGGTTTTTTATTTTATTTTCTTTACCGATAAAGGATGTAGAAAAAGAAACGTAATGACCATTTACCAACCATTTTTTGTTCTGTATTCATCCCTACTCTCAAGCCTGAGATGGTTGAGGCAATTACATGCCTCAAAAACTGAGAGTATGCAGATGAAAGGACACAACATTAGACCGAGAACCCAGAGATCACGGGTGCGATAGCTGAATTTGACCATCTCGGACTCAAGTAGTCTATGCATATGTACGTAATTACTATACTCTTTACCTTATCAGGGGTACTTTACATGGGTGTAAGGTTTTTAACGAAGAAGTAACTATGTATCTATTCAAGAATGAATAAAATTTATTTCCTTTCCCTTGACATTTGTGTCTATTGCCTTAGCTTCGTGCGTCTCTGACTCCTTTCCACTCTTCACAATAGTGCAAAGGGGCTAGACCTAGGCCGACACAGCATGAAGCAGGCACAAAATGCAAATGGGCCATGCCTAGGCTCGTCAAAGGCAAGCCTGGCCAGCACAACACGACATGGCTAGCATGATGGGCCGTCTCAACCCGACACGGCTTAGGCATGAAGCACAATGGGCCCGTGTTAGGCCAGCTCAGCAAATATGATGCCCACCACTCTTTGACAAGCTATCTAGGTTCCCCTACCCTTCTTCAATTCCATTTGTGTGTAATAATTTTGCCTGGTCAGTAGGTCAAGGCTAGGCCCTTTTGATAAGGAATACAGGACTAGGGATGAAAACGGATTGGATAGTTTTAGACCGATTCAGACAATTTTCAGATACGAATTTTGTTGGCTCCGATATTTGTCAGATAATATTGGATTTGAAATGAATACGAATTTTTTTATGTCATATACAGATATGGATTTGGTAGCTGAATAATGTCGAATACGGATATGGATCCAGATAATCTACATATTTATGGGCTAGATTATCTAGATATGCTCACAGGCTGGGTCAATGTTACTCTTTTGGCCCAAAAAAGATTCTAAATTTCAAAATATTTTTTAATTTAATTAATTCACAAATTAAATTTCAATTATTAAAATTGGCAAACTAGCTCCAAAAATTACAAATTTTTTTGGAAAAGTTCCTGACACAATTTATCATTTAACAAAATTATTTTGAGTATTTTATCATCTTTAAATTTTCTAAAAATTCAAACACTACCATCCTTAATAGGAAAATATTTTAAATAAGCAACTAAAATGCATAAAATATTTTAATTATAATTCAACAAAGAATACAAATTTTTGGTCATTACATGTTCTTCAAGAATATTTGAATCAAATAAACTAGTTACTTTTTTGTTTATTTTGTGTGTACAATTTAAAGGGTTTTCATGTTCCGATAAATATTTGTGACCGTATTTGCTTCGTGTATATATTCTATATTATTTGTATTCGTATTTGTATCTGAGTTATTTGTATTTGTACCCGCATGTAACACCCCGGCACCCCGTGCCCTGAATGTTACACTCTTTAGCACCAAGAACTACAAATCACTAAGAAAAAAATCTTCACAATGCAAGCGAACAACTAGGAGGTTGTCAAAATTATTAAAAATTTCGGCAGCACATCCCCTAAAATTTGGACATCCACTCAATGATGTAAAACATTTGCAACATAAGATATCATTCTAAAGGGTCCTTAGTTAACCAATCCCACATTTAATAGAAATTAATCAACTCCACCTCATAACTATTACGGACAGGACTCATTAAACAAAACCACAAACAACTTTTTACAAGAATTCTTCACGAGCTATTAAGATTAGGATTATGAATCATTATGATGGAACGGTGTTGATGTGAACGTGATTGTGCTATTACCCCCATCCATGCATGCCGGCTTCAAAACACCTACAAACATTAAATAACAAGCGTGAGTTCAAACTCAGCAAAGTACACGAGAATAGCAATTCCAATTTATCAGAAGTAAAACAAGAGCTTGACCATAAGAGTAAGTAATACAATTGGAACAACAACCAGAATTTACGCATTTATACCCATTCAAAGTAATATCTTGACCATACCCAAAACAATTACAGTAAACAAGTCACCAACTTGATAATAAAACCATTCAACGCCCCAGAAGCTTGTTTCTAAATCACAACGTCTCCCGACCCAACCACCTATTTCTTTGCAACTCAAACCATTTCATCAATTCTTTTATTGAAAGTCATATCTCAAAATTCACTCCACGATATTCATACAACATAATTAGCAAAGCAAAGAAAATAAAATGCGCTACTTCATCACATTCAATTTAATCTCCCTCTTTTTTTTTTTGGGTTGAGGCCCGACTCAACCTTCAATTACCATAATCAACATCCATATAACACACCATTTACCACAACACTCATTATTAAAGATGCAATGCACATGAATGCTCATTTCCATGCACGCATCGATCTTCTTTGAAAGTGCCCACCCGTCGGTGTGCACTTTCACGTCCCTTCCATCCAGTAGATGGAAGGTGCCTACTCTTCTTGTCTCGCTCCCATTCACCTCGATGAATGGGACTACGAGGTAGGACTTTCATGTTCACTACGTGTGAACACAGAGGCCCAAGATCGAATGGGTCGCTCTTCCATTATGAATGCATATCATAAATGCAAGAATGCAACAGCAATTCTCAACTAAAACACATTTCAATCAACACACTCAATTAAAACACATTTCAATCAACAATTCTCAACAAATACATATTTCAATCCACATACTCAACTAAAACACATTTTAATCAACATACTCAACTCAATTCCCTAGACGAGGCACAAATTAAATACATCTCTTGTATGTTAACCACAAGTATCCCCGTACTCCATTCTCGCTACTCAGTGCAATATTAACAAAGGTACTGTAAACTTACCGAGATTAAAGCTTACTAGTGACCACCCGAATCCAATAGCTAATCACGTCCGCGAAAGGACGATCACCAATATAACTCATACTTGCCAAAATCAATAGAAATTAGCTATGAACAGATAAATAACAACGAACAACTCAATTAGACACACAGCTCGATGTACTTGCCTTTTACCAGAAGGAGCAGAGTGGCGTGAGGAAGATGCTATGCCACTCCCGAAACTACTCCACCTGAAACAACCGTCGCAAAACGTTTTACAAACTATACCCCTTCAATAAGGCTTTACGCCCCCAAACTACAACCACGACAGCTCCTCTTTTAGGTTGGATCAGATAAATATAATCTACACGATGGCCAACAAATAACTCAACTAAAGTGAAATTGCAACTTAGATAAGGAATAGGAAATAGCCTCTCCATGCATTAGTTGAAGCACACCTCACCACAACTCCTAAGAAGGCAATATATATGATGCTTTACTAGACAATCAAGCCTGCCTTTGCATTATCGGTAACATAAGCCCCAGCATAAAGTAACTACCGTACATGCCAGTGATGGATAAAACTGCATTTGTACATCAATTACTATATAGCACACCAAGTGGAAATGAAAGGCACAGTTCCCTTTTTAACAAAATGGTTCATGAGTTCTTCCAACCTAATGTATATATTTAGGAAACAATTTTGTATAATGCACATGAAAATAAAAAACATAAAATAATCTAGTAAACTTTACAGAAACCCTCATCTCGGTACAATGATATAGCATCATACAGTCAATCATTATTCGGGCTAAAAAGTCAAGAACTGAAGATGAATCCATTTGACTGAAACATAAGTGAACCTAGCCAAATTAGAACGACGTTTTATATGCAAAAACAGGAAGCGCAGAATTTGAAATAAAATGAAAACCGAAATCAACAGGAATCATCACAGGCTTCTTCCTTCGGAAAATGTGCACACAGGATTCTGTGTTCAGTTACATCAATTTGCAATTGAACAAGGTAAATCACAACTAAAAACGCAAAACAAAATCCTGATTCCTTAATTAAGACTAAATTGAAAGAACTCAGTAAAAAAAAGAGCAACCGCTGGCTAGGCCCAAGCTGCACAAAAGTAGATGATTTGCAAATATCTATAGTTTTGTACGCCCATCTAATAACATGAAGAGATGAATCACACACCGAATAAATGAACTAACTAGTCAGTCCATGTAAAGCTCATCTATGACAAATAGGAAAGCCTCACAATTTGTTAGACTGTTAGGATCCCAGATAAATCCTCATTGGTCATTCAATTTGTAACACCCCCAAACCACTACAGAATCCATTTCTGATAATCAAGCAAGTTTATGATAATCAAGCAAGTTTAATCATCATGGAAAATGTAACAAACAATCACAAGTACTAGGGTTGAGCATGTGAGGCATTTCCTCAAACACCTTATCTACAACCATGCATCCACAAGCTAGACCCCCACCTCCACTTACCACAAGAAGGGAGAGGAAGAAGGAAGTGCTGGCTGGAGCTGCTGCTGTTGGCCGGAGCTGGAGCAACACCAGGGAAAGGGAAAAGGAGGCGGCTCTTGGGCTACTCTTGCCGTCTGCATACTTCGGTTGTCTTCTTGCATTCTTTGGTTGCTTGCAGGAGGAAGGAGAAGGGCGCCGGACTTGGGGGCTGCAGCTGGCCTGAGCCGGGCAACGCAGGCAGGGAGAAACAAGGCGCCCATGATCGCCGAAAGAGCAAAGCGCCCAAGAGAGGCCGATCGCCGGGGCCAGGAAAAGGAGGCATAAGGAGGGGAGCCGCCTGGAGTGGCGCAGGAGGAGAGCTCAAGCTGAAGCTGGGAAAAGCCAGGGACAACACTCGGGAGCAAAGCGACTAGCACTTGGAACATGCGGCCGAGAGAATGGGAAGCTACCGGGGAACCAAAAATATCGACCAAATGAGGCAATGGTAGCCACACAAAGAGAGAGAGAGAGAGATTTTTTCCGCAGATATTACAAGATCTAAGAAAAAATATGAAAACAAATATGGTGGAGCCATTATCTGTTCGCATTTGATCCGTTTTCATCCTACTCAAGACCATGATGTATCCTCTTAGTTTCCCTTGTCAATCTACACTAGTGTGATGTTTGTCAACTTTAAATGGGTATATTCTTCACGAGGCCATATATCTTGTCTTATTTGAGAGACTAAGAGTTTTATCATCCTCTAGAGATACCATGAGGTATCATTAAATTATCTTTAAACTCTTGTACCTCTATTGTTTAAACTTTGTATACATTTTGATACTAGCTCAATATAGAGTTTGGTGCCTCCTAAGGGTGGTAAAAAGTTTCTCAAAAGATATATCTAGTAATTTACATGAGGCTTTTTACCATCTTTGAGAAAGGTATAAAGCTCTTTATTGAGCTAGCACTAATAAGTACTAAGCAGTACCAAAAGTTTAAAGTGCAGGTACCAAGAGTTTAAGAGTGATTTGGTGGGACATCCCAAGGACAATAAAAACTGTCAATTTACATATGTATGTGCGTATATGAATGCACTAACAAAATACAATAAAAAACATGGACCCTTTTGCAATTTTTCCATGTGAATCACATTGGAGTATTTAACAATTAGTATATGAGTGTACCCAAAATAATAAAGGAGTATTTCAAATTTGTTTAGATGGTATTTTAGAGGTGGGAGCAACTACTCCCAGAAGTAGAATGTTCATACTCCAGGAGTATGTACTCCCACATTCAATATACCATTTAAAATGATAGTGTTATACCTCTTTATCCTTTTGAGCATACTCTAATAATAATTATAAGATACTCCAAGGTGATTTTATGGAAAATTTTATCAAAGTCCACTCTTTATAGCATAATTTTGTGTATATACTCCTTTTTATATGGAAAAGGTATATAACAAAAATAAAGGGTTTCAATGAAATTTTTCAAACAAATCATATTGGAGTATCTTAAAATTATTATTGAAGTATATTGAAAATGAAAAAGAGTATAACACATTTGTTTAAGTGATATATTAGAAGTGGGAGTATGTATATACTCCCGAGGGTATGGAAAAGAAATTTTAGCTTGATTCAAAATTTCAAATGAAAAAAAAACTATGGATAGGTCAAAACTCAAAGCTTCCCCTCCAAGCGTGGTCATAGGAGATGTTCATGTGCGTAGCATCATCGCCCACAGAAGCAATGGCGAGAGCGGCACCAAGGAGGGCATGAATGTGCGGAGCTGTGTTTAGAGGTGGTCAAGCGGCAACGGCAAGTCAGGCGAATTTGTCAGAGAAAGGGAGGATGCGGGCGGAGTAGAGAAAGAGGGCAATCAAGTGAGGAAGGGGCTTGAGCTCGACTGAGCGATGGCCACATGTTGCAATCACAGCGCGTGTTGGGGACACATGTCATCGCCTCGATCACATCCATGAGTTTAGCATGCTACGGGTAACCACAAAATAGAGAATTTGATTGTTTATAGAGCATTGCGTAGCCCTTCAAATTTCAAGCTTAAATTGAAATACAGCTAAGACCAACCAAAAGGATAATTTTGATGTGTACGATTACCTTTTATCTTTTTCCTTTTCTATTTTGTTTTAATTTACAATTAGTCGAAATTTTAATTTTTTCTCTAATACAAATTAAATTTGAATTTTTTAGTAAAGCTCTAGATTTCATTCATTCCAAAAATTTAGTGTGGAATGCTACACTTAAATTCGAACTTGAAATTTACCATGGAGGTATGCTAAATTTACGGTTGCGGCGGTACATGCCAAATCTCAGTCTGCACGTTCACCAGCAGGCTCAACTCCTCAGCGGCCATCTCTCTTCTTCTCTCGCTTCACGCCCAGAAGAACCAAAGTTCATGGCATTGGATAGAGTAAATCACACTAATAATTGAAGAGTAATCGGAGGGAATTGAATAGAGATTAGACTAGGAGAAGTAGGGAATTCAGGGTAGGCAGCAAGAATGAAGGAGATACAAAGAGTAGAGAGGACTCGAGGGAGGAGGAAGGAAAATGTCTGGTTCATTTCTCCCCTCATCCTAATACAATTGATGGCCTTATATTGTGCCATCCTACCCACATATAGCCCTCCTAGACCCCACCTATCAGCTTGAATGTCTAAAAGACCCACTAGACAATTAGTTATATTCTTGTCATACATGACATTACTTCCCCCTTTGGGACCCTTGCCCTCAAGGATCTTCAAACTACTAAACCATAAAACTGCAGAATTTTTAGTGATTGGGGATAGATCCATGAGTTTTCACCGCAATAGATCCTTGAGTTTTTCGATTCTGCAAACTGATCACTAGTATAACAGTTGGAATCCCATGACAATTATCTCTTGATTCTGTTGTAGTCCTTCAAGTATTTATCTTGCTCATGTCCTGGTGGCCTCATGTTGTTTTTTTGTGAATTGTACTCATCACCTTTCCTCTCCATAAGTAGTAGTTTGCCCTCATGCTATTAGCACTCTCAACACAAGAGTATGGTAGTTTGTAATGCTCTATCCATCTGTTCCAT
The DNA here is from genome assembly GCA_036346375.1 of Guadua angustifolia. Classification (NCBI taxonomy): domain Eukaryota; kingdom Viridiplantae; phylum Streptophyta; class Magnoliopsida; order Poales; family Poaceae; genus Guadua; species Guadua angustifolia. The sequence goes on along the minus strand of JAYEVE010001205.1, from coordinate 62,754 downwards.
GTCACCCTGGAAAATACACTAGCTATGAAAGCCACAACCAATTTAACTATATAGCACTTCTTAGTAACCTGCAGAGCTTCACCTGGATCCCAAGGCAACTGCAACATGTGAGTAGGAACACCCTACATTTCTTTGAATCTGAAAATGATGATGTATGTTGCACATAACTTGAGAAGCTGCTCATCCTGAGAACAAAACCAAGAGTTTGTCCATAGTGCTTCAGATTCACCAGGATCCCATGGCATGGTTCTAACAAAGATAACTAGAGACCCATCCTGATCACTCGTGAACTATAGTGCCTTCTCGTACCTAGCGACTTTGCCTTCCAAATTAAACCCACCATGCCTCCTTGATGGCAATTCCTCAAACATTAGACGAACATCTTCTGTGCCAACACTTCCAATGAGGGAACTTTGACTCCATGGAGACACTTCCTTGAACACTAGCTGCACTTCCATGCAACCACCCAAGTTGACAAACTCATGACCATAGATGCACTCTGTCTTGACCTCAGACTGCAAGGAACAACTGAGGGGTACGCTCTGGTGAACATCCACAGAGAGGATGGTACTCTTCAACATTTCAATAGACATCTTCTGCACACCTAGGAACTAGCATGATTCGTCTTGTCCGGTGGAGATGATGGTGATGTAACCTGATGTGGCGACAACCTCAAGTACATGGGCTCTAGCAAGGATGGCAGCCAGTTGTGAGGCTGTGATAGGCTAGGTGGTGGTCAGCGTATTGCTCAATGTCGAGTTAAGGTGATTCGAGGGCAACCATGGGGGTGGAGGTGGCCCTCGGGTGGCACCCGATGCATCCAGAGGACATGGTGATGTGGGCGGCACACAAGGAGCCATAGAAGGTGCCCATGGTGGTCGTGGCAGCGGAATACCCACCGGCACAAGCACCCTCATGGTCATAGGTGGCTTCTGTGTAGTTGGTGAACCCCTGTGCTCGCCTTCAGATCCCATTGCACACGACGGCACAGAGGCGTATCGTGCGATCGATCGCTTAACAATAGCACTGCGCTCACCCTTGTTTAGGCAAACAACTGAACCTTTTGTGGGCCTGCCCTTCAGATCCCATTGCACATGACGACGGTCGTATAAGTGCATCTCGCAAACAACAACTAACAACAGCACTGTGCTTGCCCTTGTTTAGGCAAACTGCCGAACCTTTCACGGACGTTGTATCATAAAGCTTGATGTTGGCAAATGACTTTAGTGTAGAGACTTGAGAGAGCTCAATAAGTGTCGGGATGACTGTGGATGCTCCCCTCGGAAGAAGGGACAAGCCCGTGACATGGATGTCCCCGACATCGGGGTTGAGACCTGATGTCGAACACCTGGTAGGCATCACGGTGTGGAGGCCGGTGGCTGCTATGCTGTTGGCGAAGGCAGAGTCGTGGCCAACACCTAGCACAACGGAGGCAATAGGGGCTAGAGTGAACCCCGTGGAGCCCACGATGAGCGGGGCTTCAATGGACGTTGAGCCCTTGGTGATGGCAATAGGCTGCGAGGTCACCAATGTCAAGGACAGCGTGGCTGCTGTGGTGGCCGCAGCCTTTTGCTCGCCAGTGTCGTAGTCAAGGCAAGGCGTTGAGCACCTAGTGGACGTCGTCGTTGCCTTGTCGATGGGCAACTGCCACTCGTATTGGATGTTCATCCAACAACAGCCGTTCCAAATGCACTGGCCATGGAAGACTTCGCGAGCTCACACTGCCTCAGGCCAAGATGGAAAGCCGACGAGAGCCACAACGCCTGCACCTCATCCACCGGTCCCCATCGACCGAAGACTTGACAAAGTGCATCCTCAGTCACTTGCCCAGGGTAGAGTAGATGGTGAATGGTGATGCGAAGGAGGGATCTAGTGGATGCCACACGCTACATCTCCTGAGTTGCCATTTCGTCGGACATGTGGCGAGCAATGTGGTTCTGATACCAAATGTCGTAGTCCAGCCTTGCTAATGCAAATCACACTGATAATTGAAAAGTAATCGGAGGGAATTGGATAGAGATTAGACTAAGAGAAGCAGGGAATTCAGGGTAGGCAGCAAGAATGAAGGAGATACAAAGAGTAGAGAAGACTCAAGGGAGGAGGAAAGTAAATGCCTGGTTCATTTCTCCCCTCATCCAGATACAATTGATGGCCTTATATTGTGCCATCCTACCCATATATACCCCTCCTAGACCCCCACCTGTCAGATTGAATGTTTAAAAGGCCCACTAGACATTTAGCCATATTCTTGTGGTACATGGCACAAAGCTCACAGCAGCACTTGATTAAAACAATGGTGTGGATATATTGCTAATTGCTAGCCTACCAAATAGACCAGTCCACCGATGGTGTGGAGATAGCATCTAGCGTATTGTTTTGCAGCCTACCAAATACCGATGGCCTCAGAGAACTCAAGATCGAGATAAGCACGCGCAAGGAGCCAAGAGTAGTAGTGATGTTTTGTTTCAAGCAAAGCCAACCTGTTAGCTAGTAGCTACTAACCCAGTTTGTTTCCTCGGAGAACAGCATTGCAAGATACTTTTCTTTTTTGGCTCTGGAGTATCTGTTCGCATTTTTTAGAGAAGCAGTATCAGTTCGCTGTACGTACAAATTTGTACTCTCCAATGCTGTTAATGTGCCTTCCCTAGCACATCAGGGATTCAGGAGTGAGAAACTGAGGAAGCTCATACACATCGCCAAATGGTCTAGTCTGATCCAGTAAGCTCCACACATTGGACCAGAAGTTCACTGATTCGGCTATGACTAAAGTGAAATTAGCCCAGCTCATCCGAGCAGAGATGGTAGCAGCATCGAAATGATATTGTAGCAGGACAATTCGTTTGGTGCTCTTTCAAGTTCGACAGTCTCAAAAGAAGGAAAAAGAAAAAGTTCGACAATACACAAAGCTCATTCCTAGAGAGGTAGAATTTGCTTCATAACAACATAGTACTTGCCAACGGAGAATAGGTATGTATGTTATCTTGGCACTGTTTGCAACTGTTGTGCTGTGCTTACCTCGAAAGTTGTTGCGATCAGGAAGTTGTGGAAGGTGTATTACCGTATTTAGTGAGTCGGATTAAAGCTAGATAAATTATGTTATTTAATAGTCGTCCTCTTACATTTCATCTATCCGTTTGCAAGTTAATTATGAAAAAAGCAGCTATCCAAACATCCAAATATCTAAAGGTAGCTAAACCAAACGAGATTTATCATAATCCATCCCAATGCTAAACGGAGCTCCATTTACCAGAGATAACCTTAGCGTTAATCGTCCTTCATGTCCTCTTAAAGATTCTTTATCCTTGTTAAGAATTCTAAGCTACACAGATTGAACTGTATTTTCATAATAAATTCTTAAAACTACACCTGCACCTTGTGAAAATTAAATTGAAATCCCTATATCCTGAGAAAACGAACCACTGAGAGGCTTTTCCACCTCCAAATTAGGTCAATAGCACAACCCCAGCTTTGCTTGATCAAGATCCGCAACAATTTACAACCAAGTACATCAGAAATCACAAGGCAGGATTGGATATTTGCAGTTATACCAATAGGTGAGATTCATTCAAGTCATTGAAGTACGACTACAGCACGAAAAGTGACAGACAGAGAATTCTAAAGTTACATCAGAAATTCACTTGTCCAAATGCGTCTGATAACACTCCCACATACATACATACATACATACTTTCCAGAGTTTCGAGATACCCATCATAACGGCTCGACTAGTATGGGTATCTCTACAAGGTCTTACGAACAGTATGTATATAGCAAAATTAAAGGACCGTATTTTTGCAACCCATCGCACTTGTCTTCCTCAAGACTGCGTAGGACTGGATGTCACACAGCAAAACCATTTCTTCTGCACATGAGCAATTGAGATTAACCGTAAGTAGCAAGCTAATGATTGTGAGAGATAGTGTTGTATTTTCATCAGGTGAAATTAAAAGAGCAGCAATGATCCAGGTCATGTCACATACTGAGTTTGGCTTGGAGGCATAAGATTCCACCCTCTCAGTCCTAGTGTCTTTGCAAGGTGATTCGGTCTCTTGCCCATTCCCGCCCTTTTTCTCATCTCTGGCTTTGTTGAATATAACTGTGAATCCATCAGCGGAAGCTGGGTCGTTGACATCCCATTCGCCAAACTTGGGCAAAGGGCGGCCAGCCTCCTCCTAGGAAAGTACAATGATATATGTCAAAGGAAGAATCCACCATTTTCTAAGATGGTACAAATTGTAAACATAAGAGTAACAAATGAGGTCCTACTGTAAACATTGTGCACCAGCGATTCCTGCCAATTACTCCCTCCAGTCACGAAAGGAAGTTGTTATGGGTTGCGTGCAGTCAAATATTATAAACTTTGGCCATCAATATCTTTTGACTATTTAGATTGGTCACATGAAAATGACACGTGTAGATTTGTCTCGAAAAATCCTTTCATAATATTAAAAAAAGGTTTTATAAATATATTGCAATAGAAATGAGTGGTCAAAGTTTTTGGGGACCCCCTCAATGACCAAAATGACTTTCTTTTGTAACCGGAGGGAGTATAATTCTCTAGTATGTTCTGGTTACATGAAGAGATCAAGTGTGACTAATTGACTACCTTATTAGAAAGGGAAAAAACAGGCTTCTGCGAAGCAGCCATGAGATGCAATAACATGTTAGAACTCGAAGAAGCAAACTTTGAGAAGGAAAAACAAATAAACGAAAGATGTACAAACCACTCTATTTGATTTTTTTTTTTCATTTGGGATACAAGATGTACTTATGATGCATAATAATGAACAAACTGAGTAGAGTACAAATAAAACAATGGAAGGCCAAGGGATAAATCATGAATTCAGCACGCAAAATGTGAGTATAGCATGATGTAAGTATTTTTCTTAAATACAGTAAAAACAAGCAATGATCAGAAGTGCACAAAGATTTCCATTCACTTAGCGATCTCTTCAGCTAGAAATATTAAGGTAATTTCACCAGACATGTAGTATCAGCTGCCTTTTTGAAAGTTATTGATGTGTTTCATTTGATAACATATGGAACAGGAATTGTTCACAGCGTAGAGATGATTAATAAGCTACCCTACCACAACTTTTAAGAACATAACAAAGGTACATTCCAAACACAACCCCGTTACAATTGACATGCTGCGAAGAAAACAGAAGCACATCAGTACTGCTCCTACACGCAATCTGATATTCCACGATGCAGCCAATACATCTTACAAAAACCAATGAAGCTGTAAATTATAAAAATCGATAATACTTTTTCAAATATGAGCGTAATTAGTAAAATTTGGTTTTGGCCTATAGTACAGTATCCTAGGCTAAACACGTAATTGCACCATTCATCCCCTAGTATCATGCTGCTAGTGAGTAACAGTTTGACATGACTCTGCAATTACGTTGACTAGCATGAAATCTCATTCACAAAACTTTGGTGCGGCAAAGCATAATTATTAGTTGGTTCTGCTTCTGGGCAAAAAGCTATTGCGTTTTTTAAAATGTTGAGGGTCCCGGTTTTCATGTTCAATCAGCAACCCCCGTAATTTCTATATATTGGCTAACCAAACCTGACAAGGAATGATCACAAACCTACAAAACGAATGAACCTCCACCCCTACGGGTCAACAACCTTGCTAGATCATCTCAACCCACCCCAGCTCAGCCTCAGTTTGTACGTTAGCCTTATAACTCTCCTAGCTTTAACAAGACAACCTCACGCTCAATCAACAAAAGGCCACATGGGGTCACATGGGATCAACAATCATCGATTGGTAAAATCAATAATCCATTTGACAGAGGCTGAGCTCTCTTCCCACATAGATGGAGAATAAAGTGTACTCGGTTGCTCACTAGTTCTGTACTTCTAAGTAAAGGCCGAACGAATTTTCTTTCTACAGTCTACACTTAGTTCCCATAAACGGCAAAAATCATCTAAACCAGCAGTCCTCTGCCCTGCATCAGGGCTCCACCTCCCTCCAATTTCCATTCAAAATTTCCCAATCAATTAACAGGACTAAATCTTGATTCCAACTTTTAACCAAGAAAAGTCAGGACAAGAGCTTACCTCGATCTAGGCACCATCAAACACCGACTTAAAATCACTGGAAAAACAAACAACCAAGCTTGCAGAGAACAGCCCTTACCGACATGGATTGCGCTCAGTCCGATCCGCCGAGCAGGAGATTTTGGGGAAAGTCTCCCTCTTCGCTGGTGGGAGGAGGGGAGGGGGAGAGGAAAGGGGCGGAGAGCCGGAGAGATAAGAGGAGCGGAGCCGAATCGAAATGGAAAAGTAGTCGATAGAGTAATACTAGAGAGTGCCAGAGTGGAGTATTCCTATTCCCGCAACAGAAAAAAAAAACGCCTAAAACTAAAATTTATTAACTCTTTCGCGCTTTTTTTCGGGCCTCGGAACTTGGACGACCCGCATGTGAGCCTCGCGACCGATGGGGCCCGCCGGTCGGCCGGCGCGTGGGTTGATGCGAGGCCCAGTGGAAGCGAGAGTGGTGCGGGCTTCGACCTGGAGCCGTTAGGGTTGAGGGGAGAGAGTGGACGCACGTGTAGTGCCGAGCGTCGTGTCTTATTGGGCCGGCTCGATATAGGGTTATTACGCTTCGAGCGTAAACCATATCGGGCCATGACAGTCCATCATATCGTGCCAGTCCGGCTCTCATTCGGCGAACCCAGGTACAGCTTATTTATACTTTGTGTCTGTTCGTGTCGTGCCAACTCAGATCCGACTCATTTACACTATTACGACGAGAGAAAAGGACCTAGAGACGTACGGACTTGAGGCAATTGACACAAATATTAGGGGAAAAGAAGTAAATTTTATTTAATCTTGAACATATACAGAGCTATTACCGAAAAAACCTAGAAAAATGTTTTCGTCACCGAAAAAACCCGGAAAAAATGTCTTCGTCACCAAAAAAACATAGATTCATCGAAGATTTATAGCAACTTATGGATTTGCCAACGGGTCATAGCCGCGGGTTTTTTTTAAAAAAATATAGATTAGTCCGAAGATTTATAGCGGCCATAAATTAACGCATGTCCTAACGACCCATTTTTTTAACAAACACAACAAACTAAAAAACGAAAAAAAAAGATTCTAATGAATGTTCGATTTTCCATCTCAATCTCGATATATTTTTAAACATATATTATTACTCAGAATTCACCGATGGTTTTAGCCACCATTTTTTAAAAAAACTAGACCGAGAAAAATGTAATTTCAATTTTTGTTGAAAATTTTGGATCGGATTTTTTTGCCGGGCGCGGCATCGCGTGCCATTCTACCTAGTATATATTAAAGAGGAAGGAATCCCTGGAAGCTCAACGGCGCCACCTCAGCTTTTGCGTAGAAAAGTCCTTTGAAAAATTTAAAATTACGTTCAGGTCCTTCCGTCGATTTTTTTAACAAAATAGACCCAAAAATGAAACTACATTTAGGTCTCTCCACGGTTTACGTTCAGGTCCTATGGCGGTTTTTAACAGAATGAACCTGAGAAAAAATGAAATTACGTTTAGGTCCCAAAAAAAGCTTTTGGCTAAATTGACCCGAAAAAGAAATTACGTTTATATCCCTCCATGGTTTTTAGAAAAAATTCACAGATTCACCAACAACTCACAGTAGTTCACAGATTCAACGACGATTCCTACCAACCCATTTTTCTAAGAAAGAATCCAAGAAAATAAAAAATATGCAAAAAAGAACCCACATTTTCGCATTGGTTTTTCCCAAGAAAATGGAACCCACGGTTCCACAGATTCGCTGATGGCTTCTAGCAATCCGCGGATTCAATGATGATTCCTAGCAGCCCATTTTTTTAAAAAAAAACCTAGAAAACCAAAATTAGCAAAAAAAACCCACATTTTCACAGATTCGGCGATAACTCCTAGTGGTTCCGCACCACACAGAGATGACTCGTAGTGCCACAAATTCGCTAATGACTCCTAGTTAGCGCATTTTTTAGAAAACCTGGAAAAAAATTCACATTTATGTCCTCAAACCCATTTTTTCATAAATAACCATTAGATCAAATTTTGCACGGTGCAGCGTCACACAACCAAATTTCACACAGTGCAGTGTAGCGTGTGACCCTAGCTAGCGATGGGACACAAAATGGCAGCTTTCGTATCCAGAAATCAACACTACACGTGTTGACTGAGCTACACAACAGAAAAATAGAGGAGTGTTTAATATTGCTGTGCTTTTTTATGTTCATATGAAGACTACTAGAAAAATAGTACGACGAAGCTAAAAATAGTATCAGAGGTTTGATGGTTAGAACGATGCTCTAGCCCCTTCACACCCTCTAGTTGCGTATGCTACAGTATGCATCCCAACAAAAGAACAAACAAGACCCACCAGTCAAAACATACAGAGTAAAACTAGGATATGACAATGCCAAACTGTAATGGTAACTGGAATAGAGTGATATGCACCAGATGTCTGGATCTATAGGGGTGGGCATTCGGATTTTTCGGTTTAATCAGTTCGGTTTTTTCATTTTAAAATAATTTGTTTTTCAAAAACTGGAAACCGAATTTCTTGAACAAAAATAAAAAACCGAACCAAATTAACTGAAATATTTTGGTTCAGTTATTTCGGTTTTTCGGTTAACCGAAATATGAATAACACTAGGTAGATTAGATTTAGTCCTTTTCATATTACAACACAAAGTATGGATAAACCCATACAATATTCATATGTCATTACAATATAAGCAAAATAGAACATATGAATATACTAAACATATGCATAAATGTATTATAACATGAGAATTGTTTAGTGACTTTAGGAAGAATACTATAAAAGTGGTATTGTACATGGGCTATTTGCTTATTCCGTTATTTCGGTTTTTGAAAGCGAAAAACCAAACCGAACACTGAAAACGAATTATACCAAAACAAAAACCGAACCAAAAACCGAAAATCGAAAAAAGCGAAATAATTAGTTAATTCGGTTCGGTTCGGTAATTCGGTTTCGGTTTAAAAATGCCCACCCCATGGATCTGCACCAAGAAGTGGAGTAAAGTAATCCTAGATTAGATTAAAAACTTAGAAACTCCAATAATTTGAAACTGCACAACAGTAAAACACTAACCTATGTGTCGGTTGGGGTGGATATCAAGCCAGCTCGGCTCGACTTGACTCGACTCGGTAAACTCATTAAGATAACGAGCCAGCTCGACTCGACTCGTTATCTTAATGAGTTCAAGCTCAACTCGTTAAAAACTTGAGTTGGCTCGAGTTAGCTCATTAAGCTCGTTAGTAATGTGAGCAACATAACATACATATGTGATTCATGCATGCATACTAACTCAAATTTGAAATATTTGAACGCCTAAATATAACAAATGTAGCATGTAATTTGTTTGCATAGTCCAAATGTAGCATGCATATAGATTACAAAGCATTTGGAGATTTACTTCACTTTGCAGATTGAGGTTGGAGCATTATCACCAATTAGTCCAAATGCTAATAAGATTTGGAGCATGGATTCCAAATGGGGCCATGAAAAGCATGATCCTAGTAAGTCCAAATAACAGCACTAAGTGTAAAGGGTTTGCTCAAGTACAACAAAGTCCAAATAAAAACAAGCCATGGCACAGCTTCAAGAAAGTCCAGAAATAAGCCATGGCACAGGTGCAATGAACAAAAGGGCTTGCTCAAGTACAGCCATTAACACACAAAAGAAAGTCCAGAAACTTGCAGAAACAAGCGATAAACTTCAAGACCACTCCATGGAAGAAGAGGCTAGAGCAGCGCTGAAACCGCTCCCGCCAAGATGCCCAAAACTAGGTCTACCACCAGAACCTGTAGGGTTAACTGAGCATAAAAACATGAGAGCAACAGAAGCAATGACATTTAGCAATTTCTACAGCAACGATTTATAAACATGCAAAAGCAAACTTTATTTTTTTTATAAAAAAGCAAACTTTCATAAAAATGAATTCATCTCACTCTTAGCAGACTAGCTGCTTTCCAACAAGCTGTTAGGAAATAGTGCCAATTCAACATCATCTTCGTTGTCATCTTCCTACAAATGAAAATGGTATTTAAGTTATACACAATATTTAACAAAGCTATATAAAAGACTAAAAGAAGATACACATACCATTATCATTGGAGGTATATTGTCATTTTTGGATCCTCGGATGAAGCTAGAAGCACATACTAATGCCTCAACAATTGATGGGCGCAGTGCACTACGATAATCATCAAGAACTCTACCTGCAGTACTGAAAGTGGACTCTGACGAGATACTGGTAGCAGGTATAGTCAAGATTTTTTTTACCATCTTTGACACAACAGGGAACCTATGAGCATTCAACTTCCACCAATCAAGTAATACAAACTTTGAGTCCTCTAGAGGATGGTTTGGTTCATCTAAATATACGAGCAATTCTAACTTAGATGACTCTGTAGCTATCTCACGCAGAAAGGATTGAAACCCACTTGGCACTGTGGCTACTGAGGTCCTTGTTTGCAAACCTGAAGATGACTTAGCCCTTCCACTGGCAATCTTGCTATGGCGATGTTCGGCCTCATAAATGCCATATAGATCATACAACTCACGTCTGACATCATTTTCCTCAATAAGAGCCTTGTTCTCACTAAACATCATTTTAAAATAGTAACTAACATATCTCATCTTAAACCTAAGATCAAGAATAGTAGCAATAACCATAACATTGTTCTTTTCCTCCCAATATTTATTAAACTTGTCTAACATGGCTTGTCCCATCTTATTCATATGGTCATCCCTTAATTACATGCACTACCAACGCAATCTTAACATTCACTATGTAAGGATAGAAAACATTTGCAGTGGGGTATACAGATCCTGATAATACCTTAGTTACCTTAGCAAATGCAATCAAGATTGGCTAAATTTTGCTATATAATGTCCAATCTTGATGAGAAGGCTCCCACTTGTAATTTATATCAATATCACCATACTCAGTGAAAGCAGTCCTATAGGGAATGCAAGCATCAAACATTTTATATGTTGAACACCACCTTGTGGACATATCTAGACACAACCCTGCTTCAATTTTCAGATTCATGGATTTACGAACTTCCAGAAATTTGTACATACGAGATGGTGACTTCTTAAGATATTTCACAGTTTCCCTGAGTTTGGCTATCAATAGTTGCAATGGTTGAAGGCCATCATTCACTACCAAATTGACTATGTGAGCACAACAACGGACGTGAAAGTAACTAGGAATGAAGATTGCTATTTTCCTAGCAATAAACTTAGCCATCAAAGTCCTAGCAGCAACATCATTTGATGCAGTATTATCAAGAGTGATTGTTATGATCTTGTCTTCTATTTTCCATTCAGCTATACATTCAAACGCTGCCAGAGTTATGATGTTCCCTATATGTGGTGGATCTAACTCAATGAAGTTCAAAACATGGCATTGCATAACCCAATCAGAATCTATTGAAGGAGAACGCGGTGCTACGCTAGCCGAAAACAAAAATTTTCTACCGCGAACACCCAGGAAGCATGCGAGTCAAAGATCATGGAGCATTACCCTTGGAGCACGTTAGCAGCGGAAGTAGAGTGGGTGAAGCCTCTCCGCATGCTCCGAAGCACTGTACGTAGTCGAACACGATATGGTACAACTTCTCCTTGTCGCAGATCGCCGTCACAGCAACGTTGTTGTAGTCGTACAGATGATGTAGCCGATTGAATCGATCAGCGCCAACGCAAGAACGATGACGCCTCTGCGGTATCCACACGTCCGGGGTGGGATCACCACGCGCTGGTGTGCTAGCACCCACGCGTGTGGCTAGGGTTTTAGGGGGCAGTGGGATGCAGCGACGGCTAGGGCTTGTGGTGGGGGAGACCTCCTTGCTGCACGCCCCACGCCCCCTTTATATAGAGCGCACTAACGGGCCTTCTACGATAGAAGCCCACTAGGACTCACGCCAATGGATCTTCTATAGTAGAAATCCATTAAGACGCCAGAGGATCCAAATCCGCGTAAACCCACTAATGGATCCAATCCATCAGACATGATCCAACCCATTAAGTGTGTGCCCATTAGGCTCATGTACAAGTCGGTCATGTCCCGAGAACCCTCTCCTGCACCACAAGTCAATAGCGGTACCTAGCGGCACATATTGACCCCGAATGTACACAATGATCGAATCACCAACCTTGATACACTCACATAGGATCCTTTTGCCACATGATATCACCAAGCTCAAGGCGCAGAAGCGTACACCCTTGTGATAGCTTGACAAATTCACTCACAATGTAATAGATATAATTCATGATTAACACTTTAATCACTTTGACATGACCATGCACTTTTCCTTATCCATCCACACCGAGGGGCCCAGAGATATCTCTCCCGTTATCGAGGAGGGGCAAATTCCATCTTGATCTCTTATATCTCACGTCATGTTTCATGGCATACCCGTAAGCTACCTTTATAACTCCCCTGCTACGGAGAAGCGTTTGATAGCTCTAAAGTATACAATTACGCATGCTAAGAATCAATAAGAATCTCAGGTCAAAGGATCGTATAGGTATACCACTTGAGACTACACCCTGATGGCACTTCTAAGATAACAATCTCATCAGTGTCTCGGAGCGGGTCTATCCAACCCCATGTTCTCTAACATGTGCCCACATTATTGATTTGATATCTCCATATCTATGGTATGTGAAACATTACCATCAATCAATACATGTGCTGGTCAAATCACTATTGTCCCACATAATGATTTGTGACTAGGGGTCATTTAGAATAATATCATATAACCAATGTGTTTCACAATTAAGTCATACTCAATGAACAAAGGAGTGATATTTATTCATGGAACTGATAAGTACATGAACATAGACGTATGATACAATCATCTCACATGATCGCCTCTAGGGCATATCACCAACATCTATGTAGTGCGCTACCAAAGCCATGTAGCAAAGACAGTGTAATTAGCATGGACATATACAACACATCACTGCAGTTGCCATTCAAAAAGCAGAAAAAAAAACTGTTCTCCTCTAATATACAGGAAACAATATGGACATTTTTCACAAGATTTGCCATTGGCTTAACAATCCGATGAGGCGGTGTGCCTCCATGGCTGGATCGAGGCATGGAAGGAGCTCAATGATTTTGATTTTGGATCTAGACAAGAGCTTGGTGGGCAGTGGTACTAATTTGGGTGGCGATCTGAATATATCCATGGGGATTTCTTGCCCTTGGTGTATTAGGTTGGATTTTATTTGGGTGCCCACGATGGAGCAAGAACGAGTATAGGAAAACAACAATTGGGAGATGTCCAAATTGTCTTACATATATCTTATAAATGCTCAGGAAATAGACAATGTTGTTTGGCGCTAACATCCATCTCGCATGAATTATGATCTTTTGCAAGCGTAGAGGGAATTAAGGATAAAGTGAGAAAAACATCATAAATCTTGCTCACATGTTCAGCCTTTTGCAATAGAAAAAAAATACAAAGTTTTCGTTGTGCAATCAAGCATATACTTGAAGTGTGCGATGAGTGGTTCAATATTAAAGAGGTGATTTTGAGTATTCGCTATACGGTGTGTTGTCAAGGCATTAGCCTTTTTAAGGTGTGTGATTGTAATCCTCCGGTTTGATCGGAGGTGTCCACGATGTTCACATTGGAAGTTTAGCGTGCCTGGATTAACCCACCTACACAAATCAGGAAACGGGAACGAATGTGTAAGAATAAGCCATGTATACATGACCTTACTCCCACAATAGGCAGGTCATTGAGCAAATTTTGGATACGAGGTGTTACAATATTATTGCAAAACATGAACCTGATACATGCCTCCCTACAAAATATAAAAGTTGTTTTAAACCACCACAAAATACCTCCTGTAACACGTAATTTATTTGTGTCGCGCTTGTACATAAGAGTTTTAGTAAAGACCTAACAAAATTCCAATAAAGAGGGGGGAGGGGCTGATTTTTTTTCTTTATTACCAAAACACCTATTCACCCTGGCCCTCTCATGATGATCCGCTTTTATTATACTTATGCATCGCAAAAACAATTTATCAAAACTCTTCCCAGTCTCCTACAATCAACGACCTATAATAGTGTAACATTCCAATTTTTATCTCTTTGAAAATCTTCTTGTGTAGTTTAGCCCTTCAAAAATGTTCACCATTTTATAAGGTAATATAGCTTAATATTGGACTTTCATAAGTTAAAATTGATTTAATATGATTAATACTCAAGAGAACAATTGTCAAAACTGTTTTATCGGAGTTCCTTGTGCTTAGAAGTATTTTTTAGATTTTTTGAGAATTTATCGAGTGAATTTTCTATTTTATTTAAGCTCGTTTGCATTTTCTAAAAAACTAAATTAAAAATGATGGAATTGTATCAGGCCAAAACCTAGCCAGCCGGTCCCTCTTCTCTTAGCCTAGTCAGCCCATGCGTAGCCCGCACCGTGATGCATGTGTCACTGATAGGTGGGACCCACTTGTCAGTAAACATTGTTCTTCATCTTCGCCAAGGACTCTAAGTCAATTAATCAGTTGCCGCCGATTTTGTCGATATCGCCGCTACATGCATGACAAGGCTGCTATAAAGGAATACTAGCATCGCATTGATATCCTCATTTAAAGCCCTAAGCAGGTTCAAAATCTCAAATAAATGAAAAAAATTGAAAATTATGGTTTGCTACAGAATTTTGGTAAATCTCGGCGACATCTCGATGAATCTCGACAAGATTTCGTGATTTGGACCGTTTGAATGTTTTTGGACTAGTTTGAATGGATTTTGGATAGGATTTCACACTATTTTTTTATGGAGAATTGTAATGCCTTTTTTAAGGAATACATGTGAAACATTTACAAAAAAATACATATACAAATTATGTAATCCTAACTTAGATTTTGACCTTAAATGATATATTTCGGCCTAAACTCTAAAACCTAACTTAGATTTCGGCCTAAACCCTATTTTGGTTTTCCACTAGTGCTGCTGCCGAGCTTCTCACTAGGTCTTGCCATCGTCGGTGAGTCTCTATCATCTTGGTCTACATCCCTAGTTTCATCTTGTGATGTTCTACTTGGTGCGCGCCCTCTTTTCGCCAAAGTGTCATCGTAAATGTTATCACTGCCACCGCTTTCGTGGTTGCCACCGTCGCCAGAGGTCACTGTTGGCCACGATGTCTGCATCATATTCTTCACCTTGTTTTGTGTTAGGAGTTATGACCCAGTAGTTAAGGGGAACTGTTGGTATTTTTGATAGAGATATTTTGAACAAATACTACAGGTTGAAGATGGTGAATACACTACTCCTTATGCTGCCTAGAATTGAGCGCCTCCCATTCTACCGCATAAGCGCCGTTAGTGTGGCCTATCGCGTGTCCTGTGTGTCATCACCCATTTCGCTTGTGCCTCGCTCCATTCCATCATACGCTGGTCGCGAGTCTCCACTATGCCTTTCTTGCCCATCCTCCAGCCCAATGGATGGTTGCTCGCCATCGATTCGTGGTTATGGGCGTTCTTCAGATGGTGGCTGCCTCGTTCTTCTCTTTATGCGCTTCTTCGTGACTCGCTTCAAACAGAGTCTGATAGTCTTACCGTCTGCACCTTGGCCGCTCACCCACATCTCCTCATGAGCTCCATTGCTTTTGCTCCACCTCTTTGCCCTCAATGAAGGTGATAGCGGCTCACCTGCTCCGAAGCGCTACATGGCTGGAGCCCCCCATGCCGCCAAGGCAAACGCCCCTCCCTCCCTGATCCGGCTTTTTTATCTCGTAATCTCGTGCAATATGGTATGTCCCGCCTTCACCCCGCCTCCTAGCTTCCTCCCCCTTCCTTCCCCTTATCACCCTGATTCCCGCTCCACGGCATCATCGCCTCCGCCTCCTCGTGCCACCGCCGATTCTCGCCTGTCACCCCTAGATTCCTCCCACCAGTTCTCCTCTCTAGCATCACGCCTCCGCCGACGAGATCACCTCCACGAGCCATCGTTCGCACCTTCGCAGCTTGGATCCATCTGCATGTCCTTTGCTTTTGGATGGTCTTCGCCATCCTTACCCACCTTCCCACTCTATCGTGGCATTATACCAAGGCCTCATGTGGACTGCGCCCATCATTCTCCCATCCTTCCTCTATCCCTCATGGTGCCATATCATGAGATTTGCCTCTCCTTCACGATCGAGGCCCGTAATGTGCCATGCCATTGTTTCTTCTCCACCGCATTGCCTACGGAGGATGGTGCTATAACCGGCCGCTGGATGAGTCTGCTATGAGATTTGGCTTTGAGCGTCATTGATTAGATGCAGGTTTGCATGTGTGTTATTTGATTCTTGAATTCATTTGGATAGTATCCCAAATCTAACTTGAATTTTGTTCCACCCTTCCCAACCGAGTTCTAGGGCCCAGTGAGATTTTTGGCCATGGCAAGAAGGGTTGTAGTTGCTGGTGTTGTGGCAACACTTTGCTCCTACTTTGCTTCTAGCAGTAGCTTTAGTGCCACTAACTGCAGAATGATGCTTCTGCCCGTAGCTTTTTGTTCTTATGTTTGAGCTAGCACTAGCGCGCAAAAGATCAAATACGGCAAAGGGATTTAGGGTGAGCATGGTATGAGAGTTAGGATGAAGGAGATGATTTAAAGCTTAAGAATGATTACTAGATTACCTATGTTTACAGATTTCTCTCTCCATAAGTTACCCCTTGCGGGTCAATAGTTGATATTTTTTCTTAGAGAAGGCACTTGAGGTACCTTTCAAGCACCGAAGAAAGTCTCATAAGATCCATGATAAAGATTTTCCTACATTCTGAAGAATATGAACACTACTGATATGTTTGTCGAGGTTAATGACAAGTGCTAGAGTTTCGGACCGGAGGACCTCCCAAGCAGAACTTGACCACTCATGTCGAACACACTATGCTGGTCGTAAGTACAGACATTATGATGATCTAGAATCTACAAAGAGACTGAAATCGAGCTCAGATTTGATGATATGCAGCTATCTTTTGTGCAAGTTTTTTTATTTGATTTCAGATGTTTCTTAGTGTTCATTATGCTAGGGATGATCTTTCACCTAGGTTCATGAATGGAGAATATTGGAAAAAGGTTCACGGAGTAGTCTTGATGTACCTTAAATCTAGTTGGAACGGAAGTGACCCAAGTCTACTATGGGAGAATGAAAAAGTTAAGGTGATTTCAGATTAAATAAGTGCTTAAGGATATAACAAGTCTATTTTCATGCAACCTAAGGACAATCATAATCTATCGAATTGGTGAAAACTCTGTTCTCGATTAAAGCTGAGTGATTAGCTCGCTTGTCTAAAATGTTATGAACACTCTCTTAAAAAAACAAAGTGTTGTAGGCATGTCCTCTAAAAAAGGTATTATGAACACTTCCTCTCAAAATAAAAAAAAACATGTCTTATAAGCACTAAAGTAACTTGGTACTTTGTGAAATAAGATGATGATTGAGAAAGAGAGCTGGCCATATTGTTTTGTGCTTTTAGAGGATTTTTAGAGGACTGAGCAGAGAGGTTGTGTCTCTGGTAGATTACTGGTTTGAGACAGGTATTGAGTTCATTACCCTTTTTTTGCGGCTGTAGTAGCTGAGAACTTTTGATTTACCCCAGTATTAGATACATCTCTTAGTAATTAATTCATCATGTCATGTAGTTTTAGATAATGAGGATCTCTATGCCATAGTAGCCTATGTAGGCTTAGCCCTACCAGAGAAGTCGGATCCTCGGCAAAGAGAGTGCAAGGTAATGCATGCTATTTACATCGTTTTTTTAGAGTGATATGCACTCAGATATTATTAGAATATGAACGCTTATTCTCGATATTGCAATAATGCAGGATACCAATTCGTGTAGAGCAAATATAGATGGGAGCTTCTACATAAGGAACATTGTAATCGGGACCGCAACCTTTATGCGTGGGTTCTAGGTTTTATAGGGGACTACAAATTGGATGGTACACTAACCATATCTTCAGGTTAGCATGTTACTGGCATGTATACTCTTCCAAGTTGCAACTTTTTTATATGATATCCTGAGATATTCGTGAATCGTTGTTCAGGAGATTAGATATAAATAATAATATTATGTAAGATATAATGATAGCTGAACCTATTTCTGTGCTATTGTTTTGAAATGTCTTTCTACTTTCAATATAAAAATAAAGCATGATGCTTTCTTAATCTGGGTTTTTTATCTTCGCCTTTGAAGCAATTCTATATTTAGAGATTATTAGGAGGCAAAATTTTACTTTCAGATTTAGATAGAATGATAGAATTTTAATGCATTTCCTTTTGTGTGCTTTTCTAGAATCACCTCAGCGATATCTTTTTCCCGTTATGTATTGCTAGATGCCTTATCTTATTTTCTATCTATTTTAGGATGTGACTATTCGTAAGAACAAAGATCAAAAGCTAGGAAAATTTGGTGTTCTATATGCATTGTGCAACCAACATTGGAGTTGTTCTCATTTGTCCGACCTCCACAAGGACTCCTATGTCTTTCACTCTTCGCTCTCATTCTCCATCAATTTGGGGTTTAGTTTCTTCATCCCTACATCATGTTCTCCAGTCCTTGCATCAATCTGAAGTTCATCTTAAACCAACAAAATTTGGCACTTTCGGGTGTATCACTCAGAAATCAATCCAGCTAAATCCCAAATTGCGTGGTGTTGGTCCAGTCCTCCATCGATTTATTAGCCAGAGGCATTACTCTTCACTATTATTGTGTTACTGGATTTTCTTTTTTTTTAGATAAAGGATTTAAATCCGGACTCTGCAAGAGCACACAACTGAGTTTATACAAAAATCACAGCCATAAAGCTGCGAAGAAAAGCAAACGAATAGAACTAAAAATCAAAAGTAAATTCTATAATGGCTTCTCCATCCATTTTTGACAAAGATGTCCAATGCTACGACCTCCAAAGCCCTGTGATACCATCCGATGGTCTCCTGTTGTTCTCAGATCGCAATAAAGCCCAAAACCGAGCCAAGATGTTCCTCGAAAGTAACTCGCATAAAAGAAGAGCATTGTTTTTGTCAAAAATGAACTCATTCCGAGTGTACCAAATGGCCCATAATATGGCAAATTTCACCGTAATCAATCTTGAAGCACTCTTTTCAACGTGTTAACCAATGACCAAGTATATGAGACATAGACTTCAAGGAGAGAGACCAAGAGCAATATACACAACATACCAAATAGAGGTTGAAAACTGGCACTAAAAAATAAATGTCTAATTGTTTCATTACAATTACAGTAAACAACATTTTTATCCCCATTCCAGCCTTTTAGCTAGATTGTCCTTTGTTAAAATTATTCCTTTCTCAGAAATACCAAAGGAAGATTTTTATTTTTAAAGGAAGTTTCAACTTCCAAATAAATTTATCGATGAAAGGAGTACCGCTTCATGAAATAACTATACATAGAGTGTACGTAAACCGCCCATGTCTATGTAAACCCCAAAGGAAAAATGTCCTTCCATCAAGAAGTCAGCAACTAGCTATTTTAGCAACTAAAGTATACCATGCCGCCAATTTATCCCCGATAATATCCTTCTAAAATGAATATTTGTGGCATCTCAGATCATGACCTCTCGCCACAATTTTATGAGGATAACTAACAATGTTATACGTATTTGGAAATTGAATCAAGAGGTGTAGAACCCATCCAAATGTCTTCCCAAAATCTGGTTTGTGACCCATCATTACTCTGAAAGGATCCACAATCTAGAAAATCATCTTTAACCTTTAAGCCCTTTCCAAAAATGTGAGTCCCCAGGTTTAATATGCACTTGGGACAAACATTTGGATCTTAGATATTTATTGATAAGCAAGGACTGCCAGAGCCCATCCTCATTCAATAGCTTAAATAACCATTTACTCAGGAGACATTTATTCTTAACCTGCAGATTCACAATACCCAGTCCTCCTTGATCTTTAGGACGACACAGGATATCCCATTTAGCCAGGCGATATTTTCTCTTATCACTACGCCCTTGCCAAAAAAAAATGAGATCGATAATAATCCAACCTTTGCAACACACCCTTGGGAATTTCAAAAAAGGACATCATAAACATGGGGAGACTACTAAGCATAGAATTTAATAATACAAGTCTACCTCCAAAGGAAAGGTATTTGGCCTTCCAAGTACTTAGTTTTCTTTTAAATCTATCCTCAATTACACCCCAATCCGCATTACGGAGCTTATGAAAGTGCATCGGAATCCCTAAGTATCTAAACGGAAATGACCCTATCCCACAACCAAACAATTCAAAATATTCTTGTTCATGATGTCGAGCGTCCCCAAAACAAAAAATCTCACTTTTGTGAAAATTAATTTTGAGACCCGATAACTGCTCGAACACACACAGCAAAAGCTTCATATTTTTAGCTTGCTCAATACCATGGTCCATGAAAAGGATAGTATCGTCGGCATACTGCAGAATCGATAAACCATCCTCAATAAGATGGGGAATAACCCCTCGAATTTGGCCATCCTCTTTTGCTCGCTTAATCAAAATAGCGAGCATGTCTGCCACAATATTAAATAAAATAGGTGACATAGGATCACCCTGCCTTAGCCCTTTTTTTTGTTTGGAAGTAATGGCCAATATCATCATTAACTTTAATACCCACGCTACCTCCAAAGGACAAAATGTTCAATCCATGAGCACCATCATATAAAATCCTTCATACAAAGGGTTTGTGAAGAAAAGACCATTTCACCTTATCATATGCCTTCTCAAAGTCAAGTTTTAATATCACTCCATTTAGCTTCTTCGAATTTAATTCATGAATAGTTTCATGTAATATTACTACGTCTTCCATAATATTACGACCTGGCATGAAAGCAGTTTGTGATGATCATACTACTTTGTTAGCCACCCCCATAATTCTATTAGTAGCCACCTTTGTGAATATTTTAAAGCTACATTAAGCAAACATATAGGTCAATATTGTTGTATCTTTGTTGTCTCTTTAATTTTTGGAAGAAGCGTGATTATCCCAAAATTTAATCTAAACAGAGGTAAATGGCCAGCCAAGAAATCATGAAACAAAGCCAAAGAAATCATCTTTTATAATATCCCAAAAGACTGATAAAATTCAGTCGAAAGTCGTCCTGCCAAAGCGATTTATTATGTTCCATTTGGAAAATCGCTCTTTAACCTCTTTCTCGAAATTAGCAATTAGGATATCATTTTCTCGCTTGTTACCCGAGGCAAATCGTGATTATGATCTTCCACCAAACTGAAATTATTTTCTTCTCATGACCAAACAAACCCTTATAATAGTTTGTAATATACTCTTTTAATTGAACGTCACCCACGATTACACGATCGTCATGATCTAATTTTTAAATATGTTGTTTTCAGGTTTGCCATTAGCAACCAAATGAAAATAATGGGTGTTATCATCCCTCCAAAAGGTCTTTTGTCTTAGCTCTCTCATACCATTTAATTTCTTCTTCCCTCAACAAGTGCACCAACCTTTCGTGAAGATAATTTTTCAAGTTTAATTCGTGATCTGAGAGAACTCTATATTCTGCCTTTTTATCAAGGTCATCGATTATAGAAATAATCTTTTTCTTCTCTTTTTTATTATGACCAGCTGTATGTTTGGCCTAGCCTCCCAAAAATTGCCTAAGAGCTCTAATCTTATTCTCGCCATCTTTCCATAGCAAGAGCTCCCTTCCGGGTCTCGACACATCCCGGCAACACACTCATAAAAACCATCTCTAATCAACCAACCACGCTCAAATTTAAATAATGTGGCTGCTTATTGTGAGACTAAAACCCCAGATTCAATAATAAAGGAGTATGATCAGAGTTACTTCTATCTCTAGCCTGCACGGAAGTGAGGGGGAATTTATTTTTCCATTCAGTACAGACTAAGACCCTATCTAACTTCTGAAAAGTTGGATTATCACCACTACTCGCCCAAGTATATTGACGACCAGATAAATTTAACTCTCTAAGCTCTAATGATTGAATAACCATGTTAAAAAGATTGGGCCATTTCTTGTCAAAGTTGTTCTTGTTCTTATCGTTAGGACTATGCATAATATTAAAATTCCACCAATAATATATGGTAATCTGCTCTGACGACAAATATGAACCATCTCTAATAGGAAAGACTCTTTATATTCCTCATATACCGACCGTAAACGGCTATTAGTGCCCATTTGAAACCATCATTTTTATTACGAAGAGTGAATTTAATATAAAAATCCCCTTCATCAATAGCTCCAATGTCATACACTGTTAAATCAACCCCGTGTACATCCTCCCCGACGACCATGAGGAGACATACAGTGCCAAATATATTCCTTGCCACCACATAATTTTTTCAATGTCCTATCTGGGAAATGATCCCGACCCGTCTCCATTAGGGCAATAAAATTAAGTTGCTCCTCTTTGACCATATCCCCCAAATACACATGCTTAGCCAAGTCTCCAAGACCTCTGCTATTCCAGAAAACGCCTTTCATTTCAGACTCAGCTTAGATGGTGTTTTTTGTTTTTTAGGAATCAACCCCACCCTTGAAATAATTTTTATTTTTGATTTTTTTCATGAGGTGTAGCAACAAGATCACTACAAATATGATCAAAGCCTCCTCAAACACATGCTGATCCAATTTATTAGGAATGTGCTTGAGCTGAGTGTCAATAAAATCCTCTTCCTCCTCAGCCAACTGAATTTTAGGTGAGGCGGATTGACAAGTAGGACTTGTTTTTTTAGACAATACCCTAAGCCTATCTATTTCTATATTTTTAATAGAGGTAAAAGCAGCAGAAATATCATTATTATCTCTACCCATAGAAACACCCAATTTCGCCATTCTTAAAGACAAAACAGAATCAAATGGACGGAAAAGATGATAAGGTGTACCGACCCAATGAATTTTTTTATCCACCAAATCTGATCGCTTTACAAGCATATTAGTATCTCCCATAGCAACACCCTCTAACTTGATCTCCTTTGCGTTTCACAAGGTCTTGCTGAAGAAAAAATCGCCAATCTCGCCCCAACCATTGATTTTGTCCGAACTTTGAGAGCATTGACCATAGCCATATTGGAACTATTAGCACGAATGTTGTTCTTCTTACATAAAGATTGCAACACACGGCAGAGAAAATCTTGAAGTCAAGCACCCTTAGAATCCACAAGATCGAATATCCTGGTCGACGATCGGATCGCCAACCGCAAGAAAGAAGTAGGGGTCGAGAGTTTATGGGACCCAGCCGCTGCTCGCTCGAACGGCGAAGGAAATCGATCATGTGATGGTCTGAGCAAGGCGACAACGAGCACGAGACAAGAGTTTATATCGTTCGAGCCTCGTGAAGGTAATAGTTTATTCCGCCGCTTTTGCAAGGTGATTCTTGCTATTTGGGTGTACAGAGCAATGTTTACAACTCAAGATAGTAATGGTGATCCCTAGCTCGAGTCAGCAAGCAGGCCGTGGTTGTCTTCGTGTCCTGGAGCTCATGCGCCCTTGGTCTTTATACTCCTTTGCACGAATCTACGGAGCGATCCTCTAAAGGGGCCTTCAGCACCTTGAGGGTCAAAGAATCGCCTCGAACTTGTCACAAGACTCGAGTCATCCCCATGACCCGCCTCCCAAGAACTGTCACCAAATGTCTCGATCCTAATCCTAGGGCGACCAGGCTTCAGCGAGACCCCACTCGAGCTCGAGGTCGAGAGGTGCCGAGCTCGGGCGGCCAAGGCCTGAGGTCGAGCGCCTCAGGGCAAGGCACCTGTGTCGCGGGGCCTTACAAGCTTGGGGATCCGCTGGACCGTGACCCGACCGGCCAAGGAGTACCACTGGCCGCCTAGCCCCGAGGCTCTAGGCCTGAGGAACCCTCGTGACTCACCTCGAGCCTTATTCTGAGACGGAAAATCCTTCAGAGGTCTTGGCTCCTTGGTCGAGGCTCAAGTGAGACCACAAGGCAAGTCTTTTGGCCTTGACACCGGCGACCTTCTGACTTCTCGATGTTGGTACGGATGTGAATCCACAGGGCACTCACGCGGCGCCTCGACCAGAGCCCAAGCCTTAATCATAGCCGCTGCCATAGTTGTCACGCTTTTTAAGGCGCCAGGATCGGATTTTTACCGTGTTGCGTTCATAATCCCAAATACCACATCTTCAAAGAAGAAAAGCTCTCGCCCTTGAACCCTTCGTTTAAGCCCTCGCCTCGAGCAAGGTCCTCCTTCCTCGCATCAAACCAACCGAACCGCCATGGCTGTTAGAAGGAGCACTTTGTCGCGCCGAGGATGAAGGAGCTCGAGTCCCCGGGTCTGCTAGACCTGTCACAAGGCGGCAATACCGGGCAACGAGACCGAAAGCCGACCTCAAGGACGATGAGATCGTCTCGCACCGAGCATTATGCCCTCTTTGGCTCATGGACCCGGAGAGTGAGTTCATCGCGAAGGTCCTTCCAATTGTGACATCGAGCTCATCAACTGTGCCCAACTCGTTTTTCTCTTACCATCTTTTCCCATCTATGCGAGGGATTTCGGGATCCTCCCGACTCTCGCTTCTTCCCAGATTTCACCTTTTTTCCGCCCGGAAGGACCTCGTGGCCTGATGCTCTACTTCCTACCGCATGGTCGCTCAAGTGGTCCTTCCCAAGTTCCAACCCCGGACTTCTACGCTGGGAACGAAGCGTTGGTTCTACTCAAGAGGGCGAGGCCGGAACGCCGTGTAATGGGGACCCCATCGCCAACCGCAAGAAGGAGACCTGAGTCTGACGACTCGAGGTCGACGAGGAGGCCATCGCCTCATCCATATCTCGCACCAACCGCGTCTCAACGGGCAAAGCGACACAACGACTTTGGTGGAACTGCAGGTCCCTCTCAAAGTGAGGGAGCATCCGCTCTTCGAGATCCAGGGTCCAAGATGCGACCCGAAGGCACGCCTAGTAAGTCTTTTGCCTCAAGGTCCGGCTCAAGGTGACTCCTCCGATCTTCTCGATGATACCATTGTCTTGGTAAAGGTTTAAAGAATCCTCGGTCTCGCCAGATGGTCGAGATGTTCGAAGTCACGCACGAGTACGCCATCGGCAACCCCGCCCCGAAGAATGTACTTCGCCGAAAGGACGAGGTAAGTCACTCCACCAAGTGCTCGAGTCTTATACCCACGAAGCCTCTTCCCGAGCCTCGCCGCACGCAGCCCATCAGAGTTACCGGACACGGCCAGAGGATGCTCCCGCCGTCAAGCAAGGGAGCAAGAAGTGGAAGAAGCGACTCCACCGGCCGGACTAAGCCGAACGGAGGCTAAAAGACGCTATGTCGAGTGGGGGGACCGCGCACACGGTGAGGGCCCTCTAGTCGAGCCCCGAGCTTATGCTTAGCTTTGCCACTTGACGAAGTTTTCCTCGTGCAAGAAGCAGAGCTGCTGCCGCACGCCAGTCTTCGAGTACTCCTTCGCCCCTAGAGCCTCGAAGCTCAACCTGCACAAGGCGACATGGGCCGCCGACTTCGAGACCTCAGTCGCGAGGACACGGAAGCGTATGCCCTCCATATGGGCTACAAGACCTTCGACGACTCGACGAGGAGGAGATCGTGACCCAGTGAGCCCCTAAGACCTCGGCCCATGCCACCCCTTTGTATTTTTTCCTATTAGTGTATGCTTTTGATCGCAGAACTTGAGCGCCCGAGCTCAAACTTGCCCGCTTTGGACGATGGTCATTGTCCAGTATGTAGTCTCGAGTCCGAGGAGGATAACGCCGAAATGGGGTACAAGGCCGCGATCGTCAGGACGCCAAGACTTCCTTGGGCCAGCCCTTGGTCTGGTGAGTTCTACCAAGGCCGACGACTCGTCTGGAAGAAAATGAGCCCGCTGTTAGCGCGGACCACGACACGGTGAGGCCCACGACACGATATTGCCGACGGCTTCCCGGCCCCGTGAGGGAGGATACTCAGGCCTTGAGGCCACGATCAAGCGGCCTCCAAGACCCTCCACCACTTGCCGCCTGGGCGCTGAGGTCGCGACCTCACGGCCACCACTGGGGTGATCGAGTCACAGAAGCTTCACAGACTTCCCCACCGCGATTGTTCCGAAGGCCGAGGTCATGGCATCCTGTGCCACGGAGGTCGAGAATGCCGAGGCGGATCCGGCCGCCATCCCTTGGCACCGGAGGCGAAGGACCCCGTCTGTGGAGATCGGGCTGCATCGCCTGCACGCCCTCCCCGCTTCTGCTGCCTTAACCCATCAAGGAGGCAATGATAACTGCTGCCCGGGCGGGACTCGTAATCCCTACCAAGTGTGCCATCGGGTCGTGGTCGATCTCTAAGACCAGATGGCGGCTGACGAGGAGGAGGAGATCCTCGAATCGAGATGATTTACCATGAGGACTTCACCACAAGACGCCTCGAGGGGCGACTCCACGAGGTAAGGGTCCTCCGCCGACTGCTGCCTCGCAGCTTGACCTCCTTGTCCCTCTCATTTTTGGGCCACCCTTTCGCCGTGAAGGTGATCGACCATGCCTCCGAGGGCTACAAGGCCTCCGAGAGTATGTCGGTGGCCGAGAGGTCTCCTCGACGCAGGGAGGCGCTGGAGGTTGAGCGCCACCCGCCTGCCCGCACTATTGAGGTCGAAAGCAGGGGGAGCTCGAGCAAGGCCCAAGAGCTCGATGATTCACGCCGACGATGAGGGCGCAGGAGATAGTCCACGCGAAGAGCTCGAGCGACCAAGGTCTCCTAACGCGACTCGCTTTTAAGGTCAGGAGCAGAGCGCAAGACGTCACCACGGCGCCGAGGCTGAAGCGCCAAGATCGAACCTTCCGAGAAGGCTTCATGAGGCGCCGACTCCCGAGCTCAAGGCCAAGATACTCCAAATGAGGAGGAACTTGGGAGCGCCAACAAGACACTTGAAACCGAAAGCAAGCAAGGTCAAGGACTGGAGAGGGCCAGCGCGAGCGGTGCACACTTCTAGATTCGAGGGCGCCCCCGAGCTCGAGGCCAAAATCCTCGAGCTTGAGGGGAAGCTCGAACGTGCTACCAAGGCGCCGAGGTCGAACGCTAAAGTCGAGGCGCTGGAGAAGGCTCCCGCGAGGTCGCTTTCTGGGCCCGAGACTAAGGTCCCTGCTCAAGAAAAGCTCGAGCGGCTTAAGAAGCAAATAAGAATGCCCTGCCCACCAAGACTAACGACGCCGAGCCGCGGATGCTTCCCAAATAGCCTCCACCTCCAGGTGAGATCGCAACTCTAAGGCAAGAGTGGCTCACTGAGCAGAAAAGCTTACCCGCAGATGGCCGACCAGAAGAAACATCAAAGAGCAAGGAATGTACTAACAAAAGTGGTTTGTTTTGGTGTACAAAAACCTCGCCCCTCTTGTAAACCAGAATTTGGGGATACTTGAAGTCTTCCTTGCTTTGCTTATTAGTCGCTCCTGCTTTCTAGGTCGTATGCCGATAGGGTAGCCTTACCCAGCTTCTGGGTCCGAGGTCGAGCGACACAGGCCTCTGCACAAGACTTAAACATGGACGAGAGGCCACGACCGCAAAGTGGAGGAACACCGCAGGTAGAAGGGCACGGAGCGACATCGCTTTGTGCTCGAACGGTCCTTATGACCTCAAGATATCGCTTCGACGGCTATAGTGGCGAGGTTCTCACCGAGCCCGAGCACAGTGGAAGAGCTAGATTAAGAAGAGGTTCGCTTACGCTTAGCCTGCTCACCGGGCGTGAACGCCAAACTCAAGGCCGCTAGACCAGAGCGAATGTGTTTGCATCAAGGTCGGTTTGAAAAAAAACAAACGAGGAACCGCTAAAAAGAAATAGCAAGAATATCGGAAGCAGACATATAAAAGTGAAGACCAAATTTTATTGAAATGTGAGGCATAGGGTTTACACATAAAACTTCCGGTCGATCTATATTCCACGAGCAGAGAGCTCGCCATCGGCATCGCTAGCCAAGAAGCCCTCGCGCGATCCGCTGAAACAACTCTATAGGGCCCTCCCATCGGGATAACTTGTTGGTGCCGGACGAGCTCAATCCGCCTCGTGGCTAAGTCCCCAACAAGGAGCTTCCAGGTCGCATCGACCGAGACGCATGTCCGCGAAGAGTTTGCGTAGTAGCGCTGATCGTAAGCAAAGGCACGCATCTTACTTCTTCCGCGAGGGTGAGGTCGAGACCGTCAAGCCGGTCGACTTGGTCGACTAAGCCGACCGGCAGAGCTCCGCCGCGGACTCCTGGAGGCGTGATTTGCTTTCAGATCAACACGAGCCGAAGGGTGTGGACCCCGTGGGTTTCGCTTGTTGTGGTACGCAATAGACCATAGGATGGTGGAAGTTCGGCCCACCCAGTGCCTTGCCAGACGGCCGAGCCTATCCGCGACTCGCTTTGACGCCTCGATGATTTGCCGGTTCATGCTGCCACGCTTCCGCCGCCCGGGGTGAGCCACCGGTTAAGAAGATTTTAATGACGAAGTTCTCGCGAAACTCCCCGAACAACTCACCGTAAACCGAGTACCATTGTCAAGGATAATCTTGCATGGAACCTCAGACCGTGACCACGAACAAGCGAAGAAATGAACCGCCGCCGAAAGGCTATGGTCGAGACCGCTCACCTCTATCCACTTGGTGAAGGTGTCGATACGACGAACGTAAACTTCTTCCCTACGCTTGAGGAAAAGGACCGAGGATGTCCAACTTTCTGTGTCGAGAAGGGCCACGCGAGCGGATGGTCTGGAGCGCGAGGGCGGGTTGATGCGACCGGCGGAATTGGCAAAGTCGGCAGAAAGCGACGATATCACGAGCATCCCAAGCGCCGAGGGCCAATAGTACCCTTATGCAAGGCCTTCCCACCATTGTCCTATACGAAGAGTGCGCCCTACGAGGCCCGAGTGAATGTCATGCAAGAGGTACTTACCTCCTCCGTGGAGATGCACCGTGTCGATGTTTAAACATTGCGCCTCAGAAGCTCTCCTCGACAAGCGGTACAGATCGCCTGCTTGATCCGGCCTTCCTCGTAGGGTCGGTGGCAGGTCACCCCTGCAAGGAAATTGTGGATGGCCTCGCCCAGAGGGGGTACCTCACCATGGCAAGCGCGACTTCTTGGTCGAGATTGTCGGGCCCGCCACTGCCTCTGTGATGACGCTTGGGGGATTTCATCGCCGGAGGAGCCGAGCTTGAGAGGTAGTCCGCTACCGGAGTTGTCCTTCCCGGGATGTGCTTGAGCTCCGTGTTCGAACCACTTTCCATCTTGCGTGCCTCGGCGAGGTACTTTGCCATCGAAGTCTCCCCGAGCATCGGTAGTCCTTGTTGAACTGGTTGACGACGAGCCGAGTCGCTTTTCACGACCAGTGACGGCGTGACGCCCAAGGCCTTGCAAGCTCAGAAGTCGCCAAGAGGGCTTCAGATTCGCCACATTGTTGGTCGCCGAGAAGCCAAAACGAATTACGACTCAATTTGTCGCCGCTACGGGTGAGGATAAGGATCCCACTTCGAAGCGCTTGAAGGTCCTCGAGCCGTCAAGAACATGACCCGTGGCTTTTCCTCTTCGACCAAGCTCGAGCTGGCCGCGACGCCTCGCCGACTATGAAATCGCGAGCACTTGCGACTTTACGGCCAGCGTACACGACCGGACGCCGAACGCCGCTTAGCTCCATGGCCCACTTGGCGATTCGCCTCCGCCTCCCGGTTCTCAGATGTCTCCGAGGGAAGTTGCTCGGGACGATCACGAATGCGCCCGAAATAGTGCCGAGCTATGCGCTGGCCATGAGGAGAGTATATAACAGCTTCAGACTGGGCGGTAGCGCCTTCGGCCGCAAGACCTCACGACATAATAAATGGGTGTCGCAAGACCCTGCTCGCCACCGTGATCGTGACTAACAAAGATGGGGGTGGCCGCAAGATATAGCAAGAATTCTCACCTGTGTTGTGGCGCTGTAAGGAGGGGTGGGGACGACAGTATGCCTTCAGTCGTCAAGGATCGCGGCCTCCGAGTCCACTGAACCCCGCGGCTTGCGCAAGGTTTGGAAGAATGGGAGTCCGCGCCTCCGAGCCTCGAGATGAACTCACCGAGGGCGCCATGTGGCCGCGAGGCTTTGCAACCGCTGATCGAGGTCGGGTGCCATCTTCGATCGCTTCGATCTTTTCCGGTTTGACCAACCCCGAGCCCCCGATCATATAGCCGAGCACCTTATCGGACGCTGCACCAACACGACTTCGGGTTGAGCTTGATCTTGTGCTTGTTTAGGTTGGAAGGTCTCTCGAGATCCCGAACGTGGTCGCCCTCGGCGAGGCTTTTGACGATGATGTCGCCCACGAGACCTCAAGGTTTCGCCCGATCCGGGGCTCGAAGTCTTGGTCATCACCGCTGAAGGTGGCCCTCGATTGCGCAGCACTAAATGACATGGTCAGATAGCAATAAGTGCCGAACGGCGTGATGAAGGAAGTCTTGTTTCGCTGCCGACCGCCACTTTGATCCGTGGTATCCCGAGTAAGCATCCAAGAAGCTAAGATCCGGCATTCGCAGCGGAGTCCACGATCCGTCGATGCGCTGAAGCTGAAGTTGTCCTTCGCAAGCCGAGTTCAACCCCGTATGGTCGACGACATTCTCCACTTTCCTCCCTTCTTCTCGAACGATGATCCGCTGGCCACCCACTCGAGTAGTTAATCTCACGTAATGAAGCCGCCTTCAAGAGCTTGTCAAGGTTCTTCTGATGATCGCGACTTTTCGGGAGAAGGCCGCAGCTCGGGCGCATGTGTCGAGAGCCGGATCCCACCTGCAATTTGTGCTTGATCACCTCCTCGACGCCAGTATGTCCGCTGGCTCCTGCAAATATGCCTTTGTTGGCGCTGGCGAAAGTGACGGCTCGAGTTCCTATTTGGAACTCACCCGAGACGCGGACGACCGGTCGGGTCACTTCATCGAGCGCACGGCCTTCGCTTCCCCACTAGGTCGGATTGCCGCTTCCGGGCGTTTCTTCATCGCCGCCCGACCGCTATAAAGATGCCACGAGAGCCAAGGCCTTGGTCTCGCAAAATTACGCGCCGCTTAGGTCGCCGCACACGGTGATGACACCGCTGGGACCAGTACCATGCACCGATGGCTATAATGGTTGGCCGCCATGAACTTGACCAAGGCCGGCCGTCCGAGGATGGCGTTGTACGGAGGTCACCTCACCACCTCAAGGTGATCAACTCGGCGAAGTTGTCGAGCCGCCAAGGTGACGGCAAGACAACCCGCCTAACGGGTGGTCGAGCTCCCGGACTATCCCAAGAATGGTATGGTGATGCTCTTGACCTTCGACCGAATCAGATCCGGCCGAGCGCCTCGCCCGCAGAAGTTAAGAGAGCCGCCGCCATCGACTATGACGCGTCTCGACCATGCTGTATTGCCGATGGTTCCGGGTCACGTACCAAGGCGGCTTTAGGTCTCGAGCCATACCGAGAGCATCTTCGAGAGAAGGCGATGGTGGCCCCAAATTTCACTTGGGTGGTTGTTCGACGGCTTCCCAAATGGGCGACCGTAGATGGTCCGCAGGCGGCCTTTGACTCGCTACCGATCGATAGGGCCGACGAGCCACCGAAGATGACATCAATCCCGCCGCTTTGCCGAACTCCAAGTCGAGGTCGCCGTGTTCGTGCAGATAGATAACTCTGGCCGGCCGGTCGTCATCCTTCGGGAGCACCGCAGATTCTCCTCGCCCATCATAGAAAGCGCCCAATTTTATTCTCGCAGTTCCCGCAGTTCGCAGGTCATGGCCGGCCGCCCAGGAATAGGCGTAACTTTGATTCGCTATATCCTCGCTGGCCCTCGGCCCCTCATGGCCGAAAGATCGGCATTTGGGCCAAAGATTGCTGCCCTCCCTGGCTGGGCCGGTTCTTCGCCGTGTGGTCGGGTCGACCTTGGCGAGGCTTTGAGTCCTCCCGAGCTTGGCCTCGACCGAGGACCTCGCTGGCCATCCGCCGAGACGATCACCAGAGTCTCCGCCACCTTCGCGATCAAGGCTGCTTTGGTGGTGGTGTTTTGGTCGGCGCTCGAGTTGGACGGCCGCTTCGCTTGTCTTCGCACTGCTTATTTTGGTCGAAGTCGCGTTTCCACGGACGGCATCGTCAAGGCTCACAGCATCGCTTCCGCCATGCGAAAAGTTTGTTGACGCCGAGCCTCGAGGTGATCTCTGTGTCTTGTGAGACGCCGATCACGACCCTTAACTTGAAGGCCTTTGATGACGCACCTCGCGTAAATGCTCGATCGTTCGCAGGCGGATGAATCACCGCACGAAGTCGCGCAGCGGTTCGCTCTTCCTCGATGACGCGATCCAGTCCTTCTCGCCTCGGGCGCCAGAGCAACTCGAAGTTGGAGCGGCGGGCGCCTCGATCTGGGCGCCACGACCAAGGAGCCTCGGCCGATTAAAAAGCCGTGTCCTAGTGGCCCCGCTTCAGAACGGCCGGAGGTAGTTCGCCATCACGAAGCTCGTCTCCGCCGCCGTGATAGCGGCCGAATAGATGGACAGAACTCGCCAGATTCTTGGTCCCGCTGGCACTCGACAACAAGAAGCTTGAACCGAAGCCGCACCGCCACGCCGACGGCGAAGGCCGCCGAGTACGCCATGCACCGAGGTCGACAGTGCACGCCGGTCATGGTCATCGCCGACAAGATCTCGCACGCCGGACTCGGAGTTGAGGTCGCTGCTCGCGCCCGACCTCCGGAACGCACTATGGTGCCGAGCATGGGAATCACCGTTGGTAACACAGCGGTCCCGACTCGCGCGCGCCGGGCGGATGTCCCGAGAGGTCCGCAGACTCGCCGCCACGACTCGAGCGGCTTGGCTCAGCCCGTCTCGGGTTGGCGCGGCGTTCGTGGACGCCGGTGCTCAAGGCCAAAGCCTTGTCACGAACTCCGTTGTTCGGGCTAACCTCCAGAGGTGTCCGACGCCGTCCGACGGCGCGACGGTTGTCATTACTTTTGGGAGCGGGTCCCCGAGTGCCGACTTCGATCTATGAGGCGCGACTCCTGGCCGCACCTGGTCGAAGTTCTGCCGTGGCTCGCCAAAGAGCTCCGACTCGCCTCTATCGGGTTGGCTATGACCCGAGCGATAGCTGCGAGGCGATCCCCAGAGGAGGGAGCCTGGCTTAGAAGACGGCCGGCTTTCTCCGGCCTCCCGCCGAGAGTCATATGGCTTGGTTGATGGCAACTCGCACCATCCCATGAAGCGCCTTCCCGGTCCGGCGGATCACGGCCATTCGTGATCTCCCTGTTTTGACCGCTCGCCACCGTAACGCCGCCGAGCGCGGCGTGAGGGTGTGAACAGGACACGGAATCGAGTCCGTACCGAGGAAAATCTGCTGGCGAAGGGCGCCATGCTCCCGAGTCTTGGTGTCGCTCCTCGCAAAGAGCAAAACAACGGCCCCACTTGGTATGCCACCGCCGACGACGGATCGCCAACCGCAAGAAAGAAGTAGGGTCGAGAGTTTATGGGACTCGAAATAAAGCTCGCTTCTAACGGCGAAGGAAATCGATCGCGTGATGGTCGGCAAGGCGACAACGAGCACGAGACAAGAGTTTATATTGGTTCGAGCTCTTGTGAAGGTAATAGTTTATCTGGCCGCCTTTGCGGCGTGATTCTTGCTATTTGGGTGTACAGAGCAATGTTTACAACTCAAGATAGTAATGGTGATCCCTAGCTCGAGCCGGCCAGGCAGTCAGGTTGTCTTCGTGGTCCTGGAGCTCATGCGCCCTGGTCTTTATACTTCTTTGCACGCAACGGCCGGAGCGATCTCTCGAAGGGGGCCTCAGGCACCTTGAGGGCCGGGCAAGAATCGCCTCAACTTGTTGCCAAGACTCGAGTCATCCCCACGACTCCGCCTCCCAAGAACTCACACCAAATGCCTGATCCGAATCCTAGGGCGGACTAGGCTTTCAGCGAGACCCCGCCGAGCTCGAGGTCAAGAGGTGCCGAGCCAAGGCCAAGGCCGAGGTCGAGCGCCTAGCAGTGCACCTGTGTCGCGGCTTGGCCTTACGAGCTAGATCCGCTGACCACACTCCGCCACCAAGGAGTACCTTCTCGCCACATCCTCTTCCTCGAGAGCACATCCTGCCTCAACAAACCGCCTAACATCCCGAGATGCCCCATTCCTCGCCAAAATTGGCGATACAATTCAAGATACAAGTGCATTTGTTGACCCAAAGATGTTCATTACTCCCAAGAACTATACGCCTTTGAAGGCATATAACCAAATTTCTTGCTCGAATCACCCACAAGATGTGTGACAAAACCATCACCATCTTATCGGTTAGACCTCATCGTAACATACAACCGGAAAACCAGCACAAGAGAAATCTTGTCCAACCTCCACCCGCTTATCCTCAAACCGCCCATACCGCAACAGGTGTATGATACTCGTAAACCTAACAAAATCACTTGGAACAGACATCACTAGTCCAGACGCCAACATTTCTCATCGCATATAGGAATAATGTCTTAATTTGTCGAATTTCGCCTTCCTCTGCTCACCATCGGAGTCATGGAAGAAAGCCCATCAACCAAATACACATTCTGCTCGGGCCGGTTAGTGCCAAGAAGATGAAACAAGCAAATTCATATACGAATTCATTGCCTCCGAAGATGATCAGCAGAAGACTCGATATCACCTTGCCCCAACTTTACAGAATTTTCTTCAGACTTGCCAAAAGGTACCCGAACTTCACAATCAACAGAGTGAAAACCTTCTTCAGACTTGTCAGAAGGTACCCGGACTTCACAATCAGCAGAGTGAAAATCCGGTACTGGAGCAATACAAGAAAGCCCATTCACCAGCTGCATATCTTCTTCAACCACAATACTTTTGACTGAAAACTCAGATAAGAAACCATTGCCTATTAAAGCAACCTCATCCAATTTCGCCTCTAAAAGATGGTCTTCGATGAAACTAAACCCTTCTTAACAACTGCAAATCGAAAGTTTGGAAACACCGTTTAATTCTTCTCAATATTAACATTGCCTCCGACATTATTACCCCGACTAATTGCCATTTTGCCACCAATATCAAGATCATCCATAACTTGATCATTATCCTTGTTCTCTTCTCCTGACCATCTAGATCATCCTCATCATCAAACTCATCGATTCCCCAATTTTGTCATTAACCACCGATCAACTTTGAAAAGATTTCATAGAGGCAATCATTAACCATAATATCAAGATCTACCTAATGCAATTGACATCTAGCACAATGACCAACAATCTAACAACACCCGCCTTTCTCATTGATTCATATCCACTTTTGCAGAGCTCCAAGAATCGAACCAACCGCCCAGAGTGATAAAAAGATCTAATTTCAGATGGAACACCATAAACATCAACCCATACTTTTGCGCTTTTTGTTTAGGCATGATCTCCAAGTTCCACTCTTCTAACGACATCACTCCTCATTATTATCCGTGTATGAGGCGCTTCATACTAATCATCCATTGAGTTCAACTTGACAAGGAAATGGCACAATATAAGAATTAGAACCATGATTCCTAACCACACAATCCCACTTCACCGATAGCCCGCGCCAATTTTTCTAACCAACTCACGACAACGCCTCAACTATTGTAATCAAAGCCGCCGCAGAACCTTACTAGGCGCCTTCACGCAGATGTACATGGAAGATGAAAAACCTAAGCCCTCCCCACCAATCCACTAAATATAGCAGATGGCTTTGACCATGCAACAGAGGGCATCATGAGTAAAATGTTCATGTTGGGGGCCATCAAGGCCCCGCCATCTCATGGCTCGCAGTGATCCGGCCCCCGAGACCAACACCGGTCTCTACCAGTCTCCCACATCCATCTACCAACTAGAGCCACAACCAAGGTCCCGACCCAACTCAAATTTAAAAGACTAGCTCGATGGGTGAGAGAAGCCTCCACCTTTTAAGTCAGGCTCCTCCATCACCAATATCCGATGTGGGACTAAACCCAACACTCCCCTCACACATCGGGCCCAACATCTCCCCGTGACATCAAGCCCATGTCACCGAGACTTGTTTTCCTGTGTTCCCCATACCCAGGCGACCTGGAGACGCTCCGGTTTCAAACCTTGGGCTCGATACCACTTGTTGGGGGCCATCTGGTTCTCGCCATCTCATGACCTGCAGTGATCCTGCTCCCCGAGACCAACACCGGGTCTCTACCAGTCTCCCACATCCATCGCCCAACTAGAGCCACAACCAAGGTCCCGACCCAACTCACCCCAAAAGATTAGCCTCGATGGGTGAGAGAAGCCTCCACCTTTAAGCCAGGTCCTCCATCACCAATGTCCGATGGGGACTAAACCCAACAATCTCCCCACACACATTGGGCTCCAACCTCTCCCGTGACATCAAGCCCATGTCACCCCGAGACTTGTTTTCTGTGCTCCCCACAACCGCGCGTACCTTGGAGATGTTTCGGTTTCAAACCTGGGCTCGACACCACTTGTTGGGGGTCAGCCTCGCCATCTCATGGCTCAGTGATCCGGCTCGCCTGAGACCAACACTGTCTCGGCCAGTCTCCCACATCCATCGCCCAACTAGAGCCACAACCAAGGTCCCGACTCAACTCAAATTTCAAAAGACTAGCCTCGATGGGTGAGAGAAGCCCACCTTTTAAGCCAGGCTCTCCATCACCAATATCCGATGTGGGACTAAACCCAACACTAAGTTATGGGCCCACCACGCCTCACTGGTATCAGAGCTCAAGGTTTGAAACCCTAACATCTCCAAGGTCGCACGGCCAGGGGGAGCCCGAAATAAGTCTCGGGTGACATGGGCTTGATGTCACGGGGAGATTGTTGGGTCCGATGTGTGACGGGAGATTGTTGGGTTTAGTCCCACATCTGACATTGGTGATGGAGGAGCACAAATTTTAAAAGGTGGAGGCTTATCTCACCCATTAGGCTAGTCTTTGAGCCGAAAGGTCAGACCTTGTTTGGTTTGTTAGGGCCATCAAGCCTCCATTCATGGTCAGAGATCCGTTCGAGACCAACACTGTCTTGGCAGTCTCATCCATGCTTAACTAGAGTTAAATTCACCTCACTCAAATTTCCAAAGACTAGCTCACAGAGAAGCTT
Source organism: Guadua angustifolia (assembly GCA_036346375.1). Lineage (NCBI taxonomy): Eukaryota > Viridiplantae > Streptophyta > Magnoliopsida > Poales > Poaceae > Guadua > Guadua angustifolia. The sequence continues at coordinate 25,686 of JAYEVE010001205.1, read as the reverse complement.
CACCTTTAACAGGTCTTCCATCACCACTGTCCGATGGGACTAAACCCAACAATCTCCCCCATCACATCCAAGCCCAACAATCCCCCCTGTGACATCAAGCCCATGTCACCCCGAGACTTGTTTTCCGTGCTCCCCACAACCGCAAGGACCTTAGAGACGTTCCGGTTTCAAACCTTGGGCTCGAGCATCACGAAGCGCAGGGCCCATAACCCAATTGTTGGGTTTAGTCCCACATCGGATATTGGTGATGGAGGAGCACAAATAAAAAGGTGGAGGCTTTTCACCCATCGTGCTAGTCTTTTGGGCCGAAAGGTCAGACCTTGGTTGTGGCTCTAGTTGGGCCGATGGATGGGAGACCCGGCCGAGACTAGGTGTTGGTCTCGGGAGCCGATCACCGCAGCCATGAGATGGCAGGAGCGCAATGCCCCCAACAAGTGGTATCAGAGCTCAAGGTTTGAAACCCTAACGCCTCCAAGGTCGCACTTTGCCAGGGGGAACCCGAAAATAAGTCTCTGGGTGACATGGGCTTGATGTCACGGGGAGATTGTTGGGCCCGATCCAGGACGGGAGATTGTTGGGTTTAGTCCCACATCGGACATTGGTGATGGAGGAGTACAAATTAAAAGGTGGAGGCTTCTCACCCATCGCCTGCTTTTGGGCCGAGTGGGTCAGACCTTGGTTGTGGCTTTGTTGGGCCGATGGATGGGAGACCTGGCCGAGACTGTGTTGATCTCTGGGAGCCGGATCACCGCAGTTCTCGAGATGGCAGATGCGCAGCTGCCCTCAACATTAGAGTATCTCTGCTTATGCACATATTTTGAGTCAATTAAAGGAGATCTTTTATCATGACTGTTCTCTGCTCATTCAACCTATTAGCATAAGAGAGTAGAAATAATTTCTTCATTTGCATATGTTGACAATCTTCTAGCTACTACTCCAATAAGCCCACGCCTATTGCTTTCTTTGTTCCAATCAGCATGTTGTGATGTGATCAGCCAAGCACATACTTGGGTTGCTTCCTTAGCTTCGATTCTCGTAGGATGAAGGGGACTTGGTGAGTCATTGGTTTTGAGAGATTTGCTTAGTGGGGCATGTTTGATATCCTACAAAAATCTGATGAATCTAATTTGTTAGTTGTATTTAGGAAGGTGTACTGAAATTTATGCGTAAATCGAATATGTACTCATGTCAGCACGTTGTACAACAATACCGTCATATGTAATTTGAGGCTATAGATATCATTTCATCAATTGTGCTGCATCTTTAGAGACAAGTTTCGTTTTAGGAGTCATATTACCGCACATAGGTAAGAGCATGAGTTCTAATTTTATAGGAGACACAATTCTGTCCTCCTCGCTTGAATTCATTTTACAATTTTGACACTGCATATTTTAACTGAATATGCTCGTAATGAAGTGTCTTTCTCATATTGCTTCATTAATTTCTTTAATGTATTGCAGCTGTATTGTCGTAAAGATAATATTTTATAATGAAGAGCTGTACGGGTGCGGTGTAGCACGCCTAACCTATCTAGTATGCCTTTGTTTTGCATTTTATCCGAAAGTTGCCAATTAAATGGCAGATAATTCTTACCCAAACAAGGACTCCATATAAAGGTGACAAGTATCAATGCAGGACCACCACGTCCATGTGTCTTCGCATCTCCTTCCGAGCTCCGACCAATTTAAGCAAAGTGCACGCAAGCACAGACTATTTTGCGTATTCGGAGTTCCAAAATCAAAACTAAAGAACAAAAAATTTGAGAACGCCTACGTAACTTTGCATCTGGTTCGATCAAGCGGCGGGTTCAAGCAAAGTAGCAAAGCACGAGCGCAAGCAAAGCATATATGCAGGAGGACCGGTTTGCTTGTTGCGAGCTGCAGCCCGCAAGCACGGCGGCGCCGAGGTAACGTGGTACGTTCATAATTTGCCCCCCCACACACACACACGCCGCGCCCCGGCGGCGGGCCGAGCGCCCTTACTTACATGTGCCTTGCAGATATGGGCTCGGTCGCCCGACGGTGCTCTGATCCAAATCCGCATGCATCCTGCAACCTCTCCCACGCGCTAGCTGCCAGGTAATGAAATTTCGGCCAAAATTTCCAAGATTTGGGATTGTTATTCGACATGAAATATCTCGTCCTTGCGTGTTTCCACGAGGAATTGGAATGGAATGGCTTAATCTCTTTCTCCTTTTTTTGTTCTGCCTGCGAATAAACGTTGGATGAATCCTTATTCGGTACTATGAGTTTTCAAATTTCCGCAAAATTCAATTCTTTCAGTGGGTCCTGAAATATATATATATATATATATATATATATATATATATATATATATATATATATATTTTATTTATTTATCCCGCTTACACACTTTGATGGGTTCATTTGATTTTTGTTCAAAATTTATCCAAAAATTCAAATATTTAACCAATCATGATAAAATTGACACTTAGCTAAATTTCAGCTATCCAGGTTATAGTAAAATTGGTCACCGTAAAATTGGATACTTAGCTAAATATGGTCCATAAAACAATTAGATCTAGCAAATGCATGAGCACAGAAGTAAGTGATGAGGAGTTTAACCAATATCATGATGCAAAGTGATGCATATATCTAAGCATTGTTTACGTTCGTCCGATGTGATTTTTACATATACTCAGGATCGGCATGTTCTGCTAGTGACCGCTACCGATTAATACTTGAGTAAGAGTATTCGGGCCATGTCTAGGTATATGAGAACCTATAGAGTCGCACGTTTAAAGAGTTGGGACTTGATTTAGATGGTGATCCGAATTCTAATGGGTTTTAAGTTCCTAATATGTCTCTAATGTAGAGCCTATTATGGGGCATCTATTTAAAGCGAGGGGGTGTTGGCTTTAGGGTTAAGAGACACCGTAGGAATTCGGAATTCCCGAAACCCTACCGCCACCCCTCCTTTGTCCAGAACTGCATAGCCGACGCTAGCACTCTAGCGCGTGGTGTTCCTTCCTTGTACATATGGATACCTTAGAGGCATTGCTGTGAAGCTTCAATGCTAGAACGATCTGCAACCTGTGACGATCATAAGAAGCTATTGGAGGAGGCGCAAGCCTAGTACGACTACATTTGCACCACCACGCTACATCGACTTTACTTCCAGTATAGGTCTGTGCATCTAGTAATAATTCTGTGATCTATAACCTGCAGTAGTTATTTGGTTACGCGGTAGAAAAATATTGATTTTACGTTAGAGTGGCCTATCCGTTCCCTAACAGATCTAGCAGTCTCGCTGAAGGGCCTTTTCATTTGGACGTATGTGCCTATTGGCACGAACTCAACTATGTCTCAAATTCGACTCTCTGCACGATAACTAAGTATAGAAACTAATAAAAGATTAACTCTATCGTTCACCCTTTAATCTTGTAGCATCAATTGGCTCTAATTTCTTAAACAATTCTAACTTGTTGAGGTGGTCGGTTTCAACTACGATTTATCCAACTTTTACTCGACACAAGATGATGAATACGTCTTCTCAACATCTTAGACTCAACTCTACTTACTCAACTTAGGACAACGAATACATCTTATCAACGTCCCAGATCGACTTAGGATGAACTCGACTCAGCTAGTCGGTCTTTAGCATATGCCTCAATGAAATGTGCCTTTGCTCTCTCCTTCCTTGGCTTACAACATGTGGAAGCGAAGTGCTCATAATCTTGACAATTGTAGCATTATACCTTTGTCTTGATGAAGTTTCTGTTGTGTTCACGACATTCGCCTCCTTGGCCTTCCACTCGGCATGGGTGAGCAGCACATGCTCCTCATTGGAGTTGCCATATCCTCCTAGGCACTCCTTATGCACCTTGAATCACCTAATGAGCTCCTCCACTGTCATGGTCTTAAGGTTGCTAAATTGTTCAATATTCGAAGCAATCTCGAGAAACTTACGAGAGACGGTGCGGAAGAATTTCTTGGCGGCATATCGTCTCCACGACCTTCTCACCTAGTGCTCAAATCTTATTGACGATAGTCGCAACCGGAATATGAAATTATCAACCAATTATGACTCCTTCATGTGCGACCACTCAAACTTTGACTTGAGTGTTTGCACCTTGGAGTCCTTTAGGCACTCAAATCCCATGTGCATGATCTTCAGCGCCTCCCGTGCCTCTATAGCCATCTCCTTCTCAGCCAATAGGAAGAGTGTATCCTCTAATATTCCTTGGTAGATGACGGCCAATGCAATCTAGTCGTTGCATGTGTCAGTAACATCGGGATCAGTGGCATCCTACACTGCATGTGCCTTCATGTACACCTTCATCTTAATCGCACATGCGACATATTTGCTCTTCATAAGCATAAGATATTGCAATGAAATGGAACTCTCATTCACCCCTCTTGTTTCTGCATCCTTAGTCATGGCTCTGATACCGATTGTTGACTTTCAATCAGGATCAACACACACGTACGACGGCAAAAAAATCAAGCGAGAGAATTCATGAACGAAAGTATTTTAATGGTGCAGTACATTAGCACATTTTCCTGTTTTCTTACTCTCATCAAAAACAGATTACAAGCCTCTAGATTATATAGGCTGCTGTTCTCCATCTCACATATGCAGTCGGACTCACACACCATATTGCACATGGCTAAAAACTTGGTCAGACAATGCGTGAATGTGCAGACTGAGACGGACTCAACTTTGTCTGGAACTTGACTCTTATCACGTTAGCTAAACATTAACTAATATAAGATTAACTCTAACAGCGCCGGCGCCGGCACATCTGATGATCCGTACGTCTATTCCTTGGCAACATTACAGAGCAATGTATTAGGGATCTTCCCGGCCGACTTTATCACACTGACTCAACTTTCAGAATCGTCCTTACGTTGTCTACGAAATACCATCTCCATCTCTTGCACTAGGAAACCATTACGTTGTTTTGCAGATTGAGTAGAGGTGCTACTGGTCCAAATTTCATTTTCAGACTACATCTTGAAGATGGCCGAAATTCGGACAAAATTTTAAAAAGCAAATTTGAAATCTAGTAAATTTAAAATTGAGAAAACCAAAATTTCAGCCAAAATTACCAAAATGTTGCAAAATTGACCGAAATTTGGGAAATTTTCAACCCTATGTGAAATGGTCTCCTGATGCTAGAAAAAGTTAGGAAAAAATATGAAAAATTATGCAAGCATTTATCTATATTTTATATTTGTTTAAATGCAAAATATTGAGTATTAGCATATAAAATTCCCAAGTTAGGGTTTATGGTTTGGGCTGAAATACATCATGAAAGGCTGAAATCCAAGTTAGGGTAAGGGTTTAAGCCGAAATTCAAGTTAGAATTTAGGGTTTAGGCCAAAATATAATTTAAGGCCAAAAAACAAGTTAAGGTTTATGGTTTATACCAAAATATAATTTAAGATTGAAATCCACATTAGGGCTTAGATCATAATACATCATTTAAGGCTAAAATCCAAGTTAGAACTTAGGGTTATGTTTGCATAATTTGTATATATATATTTTTGTGCAAACTTTTCATATGTGTTCCTCATAAAATGCATTACAATTCTCCACAAAAAATTGATACAAAATCTGGTCCAAAAAACATCAAAACAGGTCGAAAAACCATGTAAACCGTTCTAAAAGCCTAATTTTCAAATTTACTAAAAATACTGTAACAAAACCTAATTTCAAAAAAAATATTTCACCAAGATTTGTAATTTTGTCTCAAGTCAAAATCCAAAATTTTGCCGAGATTTACCAAAATTTCACGAGATTTGGAACCCCGTGCCTGTTTCGAAAGTGCCTAAGTGAATTTTTAATCAAGGGGTCGCAAGGCCTCTCAATGGCCCGACTCAGCAAAATTTAAGATGTATACCGTTCAGCCAAACGCCCCTACCCAACAGGCGGTGGATCTTTATTGCTTTGGGTGCGTGTCAGATGGTGTTACAAACGAGGGCTAAGGGTCGCCTCGACCGCCTGCAAGTGTGGGAGAGTTCGGAGTGAGCTAGAGCCGTTTGCTCAGAAAGCCGCCCCTTCCTAAGGGTCCCGCCTCCCTTTATATAGACGAGGGGCAAAGTTACACGGGAATTTGGAAAAGAAAGGATGGGGTGTTCTACGTCTAGAAGTCCTGGTCTTCGGTCCTGGCGAGTGACCTGTTCCTGCTCATCCCATGCTGGGTCGGTAGACACATCGAGTGGCGCTCTATCGGGAAGGGGCGCACCTACCCTCTTTGCGCTTTGTCAAGTGCCGACGTCAGAAGCGCTTTGGCTCCAGTGTTTCCTCGAGGAGCGTGTCCTCCCATCAGTGCATGACTAGGCGACGAGATCGGGCGCTTGACTTCGCGATTCTCGTCGCTTGGGAAGGAGCCACCGCCTCGACGGCCATTCCGAGCCGTCAAGGCCTGCGGGGCGTGACCAACTCGAGATCGACCGGCGATGACCTTACATTCGATCCTTTGCGTAGATTGCCTTGGTCGAAGTCCAGGGCGCCCGACCGAGGTTCGGCCTGACCGCCTCGGTGGGCTTGATCAGTGACGAGGGTCCTTCGAGACCCAATGGTCTTTCGCCAGAGCTGGCTCGGTCACCCCATTCTGCTCCTACCGGGGTATCCATGGTATGAGTATTCGCCAAGAGTCTTCGAGCCCCGAGCGAGCTCGTTAGAGGCGGTTGGGTTTGCTTTATTTCCAAGAAATCCGACCGAGTGTAGCGAGTGGACTTGGCTCTGGCTTGCTGCTCGTTTCTCGGCGCCTATTCGACGGCGGCGAACCGATCTGGCGTGTGGGCGATCCACGCCATTTATGCCCCGAAAGCGGACGGAGGCTTCCTTTGGGCAGAGTCCGACCGACTTGGTCATGAGATCCGATCGATGCGCGGCGAAGCGGGCTCGGTTGGCTCAAGGCCCCGAGTGGATCGACGCTGCTTTGGTCACAGAGTCCAATCGATTTTGGTTTGTTGATTCGACCGTGCGCGCAAGCGATCCGGTGGGTGAAGCCCCGAGTGGGCCTGGAGAGCTAGCTTTGGGGTTTACTTTTGTCAAGCGAGGTCGAATGACTTGGTCGGCGGGACCCGGCTCGACGTTGTCTTGGTCGGCACGAACGCCCAGTTTCCTTAGGCAAGGTTCTGGTGTCCGAGTGCTTGTTTTATGTCGTAGCTCGACGTGGCCTTGGTCGGCGCGGATGCCCAGATGCCTTAGGTAAGGTTCCGATGTTCGAGTGCTAGTTTTACGTCGTAGCTCGATGTGGCCAAGGTTGGCGTGGACGCCCAGTCGCCTTAGGCAAGGTTCTGGTGTCCGAGTGCTAGTTTTATGTCGTAGCTCGACGTGGCCTAGGTCGGCGCGGACGCCCAGACGCCTTAGGCAACGTTTTGGTGTCCGAGTGCTAGTTTTACGTTGTAGCTCGATGTGGCCTTGGTCGGCGCGGATGCCCAGATGCCTTATGCAAGGTTCCGGTGTCCGAGTGCTAGTTTTACGTTGTAGCTCGACGTGGCCTAGGTCGGCACGGATGCCCAGATGCCTTAGGCAAGGTTCCGGTGTCCGAGTGCTAGTTATACGTCGTAGCTCGACGTGGCCTAGGTCGGCGCGGACGCCCAGATGCCTTAGGCAAGGTTTCGGTGTCTGAGTGCTAGTTTTACGTCGTAGCTCGACGTGGCCTAGGTCGGCGCGGACACCCAGATGCCTTAGGCAAGGTTCTAGTATCCGAAAGTGTCGATTCCGTCAGAGCTCGATTATGTTTATAAGGCTAGTTTTACGCCGAGCTAGGCAGAGGGCGCCCGGCCCCGAGTCCTCACCGTGAGGTTATCTCGGGAGGAGTGGCTGCCCGTCTCCCCCACGGCACGCCTGGCCCGCAGTGTGGGACTTGGAGGGGTGAGCGAAGGCGTGTTTATCATGTTGGTTTGAACACCGTGCTCGTGGAGCTAATAACGGGTTATTCGAGTGGGACCTGGAGATTCCTCCCAAGGGGGATCTCCTAGCGGACTATCCCTTCGTCGGGCATCCAACCCACGGGAGAGTGTGAAGTATGGTCTCGAACACGAGTTATGGCGATTGGGTCGTCAGCCAACCCAACTGGAGGCCCACTGGGGGCTCGCCTTGTCCTCGCCCCTTGCTCAATTTTCTGTTGGGGCGGCTCGGAATCCACTTGGTGGATCAGGCCTTTGGAACCCGCAGTGCTAGACTAGGCTCCGAGCGTGAGCTATTGAGCTCTTTGCCACCGAGGTCAGCAATGCCCAAAGGCCTTTTATACTCGCATGTGGCTATCGACCTAGCCCAAGGGCGAAACCGAAGGTCAGAGGGCGTGGCCCGACACTGTTCTTGCGTCTCCTGTTAGTATTTAATGCGTAGTGGAGGAAATTAATGCGAAGTGAAGGAATTGGGAACCGATGCGTCTCACCACGAATTCTGCTGCGGGCGCTGGACAGACGTGGGACGCTTCACCCGAGGTGGTGTCCGTTTGACCTGCGTTGCTTATCGGTGCCTGCTCGCCCTTATAAATTCGGACGTAAGGCTGCAAGGTGTTCTTGCTTTTGCTTTCCTTGCCTCCACCTGTGGCCAAAGAAAAAAAGAGAGCAAAGGAGCCAGAGAAGTGAGTTCTTCACCATTATTGACTTTCTAAATATCTGTTATTATTTTATCACAATTTATGATTTTCATGAATTTCTGGATTTATTTGGTTTTTCTGGGATTTAATTGAATTAAATTAAATTACCTTTTGTTAAGAAATAATTATAAAAGAGAAATTTAAAATAAAAACTGCTCAAAAATATTTTATCCGATTATAAAAGGTTTCAAGTATCTTTGGGAAATTTTTTCTTTCTCCGGGAGTGAACGAATTAATTTAAATAGTTAGTTTAAAAGGAAAAGAAAACCGAGGAGAACCAAATAAACCCAAGGGATTATAGAATGTGGTTGCAGAAAGGAATTATCTCACGCCACATGGAATCGGACGCTATTTGCTATATGTTAGCTAACGGTTATTCTCCAAAACGCCGGCCTTTTCCATGCGGAGAACACGAGTCGAGATTTGAGTTCGTGAGTCGGGCGCCGGTTCGAGTCCTTCCATGCGGGAGCCACACGCGTCGATCCAAGGACAACGCCACCGGCCATCGGAATTCAGAGTCGTGTTTCAAGGGATAAGCACGAGCGCCTCGTCCTAATTAAATCACGCCAAGCCATCGCGAAGTTCGAAAAGTATCGCTACGGAAGGAAGGCGCGGGTCGAGATTGGCAAGGATCAAAGCCGTGTTCGAAAGGGAGACCTTCCATGCGGAGACCTTCCATGCGAGAGCGGAAAGTGCAAAAGCGTAATATTTAAGCAAATACCGAGCAACCAAAGAAACAAACGACCGAAGAGGAACCGAGCGAAGAAAAAAGAAGAGAGTCGCGAAAGCATGAGCCGAGTCGTCGCCGAAAGAAGCGAAGCGCAGAAAATCGCAGCCACGGGTTGCGCTGCCCAAGGAAAATCGAGGGCGATCGAGGAGTTGCGCCATTGCTTGGGATTTCGCTGGCGATGGCGTGCATCGCCAGAAGATTTCCGAACGCTGCCGCCGAAGTTGTCGCCGAGGCCGCCGCCTTCGCCTCCGGTGAATTCAAGTCGTTGTCGCTTTCATCGCCGATTGGGAGTTTCATCACCGCTTGGATCTTAATCGAGTGCACGAATTCATCCACGCCACCGCGAATCCAGAAGCCTTTAGATTAAATATCAAACCGCTGGATTTAAGCTCAAGGTTGATATTAGACCACGAGTAGATTTAACCGTGAATCAAGTAGATTGAGTTCATCGCCTAGATTTCGCCACGCTTTTGTCCGCATAAGTCGGGCAGAAAATTCGGATTTTCTTTATAAAAATAATTCAGAAATATTTAGAAATTCTAATTCCGAGTTTAGTCTATTTTTACTTAAATCTAAATGTTATAACTTTTACATATGAACTCCGATTTGGGTGATTCAAATCCCAAATATTTGTAAAATTGAGATCTTTCCAATGGTGAATTTTATTTGAATTTTCGAGTTCATTTGCTATTTGTTCTTGGTGTTTATTTGCTATTCCTTTCGATTCGCAGTAGACGTTGAATTGTGCGAAGTTTCGAGGAAGAATTCACAACTCAGAATTATATTCGCATCAAGACCGTGAGCTTAACGAAGGCAAGTTGTGCTTTGATCATGTTGCACCCATAAACTAGATTGCTTGCTATTTTGATTTACTTTATCACTTGTTATTTTATGTGTATAAATGATTTCAACATAAGTTTGGGATTAGCTATCGCACTTTTGAATTATACCCTATCTTGCTAGTTGTATGCCATGATCCACTTGTCACCCTAGGTTGGTTTACTATAGTTGGTTAATAATGAAATCAACATGGATGATTAGATCGGATTAGAATGCTTAGCCATGCCACGCCATCACATGTACTTGAATCTTCGATAAATAATCTTGACTAATGGAATATGGAACAATGTTTTGAATTTGTGTGTCATGTGTGGTCACACGATGAGATTGAGTTGTGTTGGCAATGGATGTCACGAACGATATTGAATTGTTGATGGCACGTGGTGCTTGGTAATCAACCGTGGTTATGATTTTGGGCCTGAGCAAGTGGCAAGGGCAGATGTTCGGTGGGCCCAATGGGCAAAGGATATGTGTATGTCTTGCTTTGATCAAACCATAAGGACACCTTTAGAGCTTTTGACCTGAAGTCAATCATGCAACCACATGTCATTATGGGGCAGCCTAGCCGATTAATTTGCAATGTCTTAGCTTGAGTACTATCGGGTGGAGTGGTTCATCCTTTTAAATGAACCCAGATGGCGCAAGAGGGGGCCCTGTTGTGGTTTTCAGACCCTTCTGTTGAAACCTTAGCGGTAGTACCGAGTTAAGATAGAGCATTGTAAAGGCTTTGTCATGATTCTCTCCGCAAGATACCAAAGGAAGTGTGCTAATGGCGTGCATAAAAGAGATTATCATGTCATGTGGGTAAAGTGCAAACCTCCGCAGAGTGTACAATCTATTCGGATAGCCGTGTTTCACCAGATTGAGCAAGCTCTGGGATTACAAATAAGGGTTTAGATTCTTTTTGCAAATTTGGGATGGATGGCAGTTTTACATGGAAAATTGAATCTTGACTTAGGATTGGAAACTTGTTTTACTTGAGAAATACTGAATCTATCTATTATCGTTATTTGTTTTATCGTTTTTCAATCTACATATTGCTTATGTTTGAAAATGCCGCCATCGCTTATGAGCCACTTAGCCTTTCCTTTGGAATAAGCCTTGCATATAGCTATAGTAGGATTGCATTCTCGTGCACAACTTGTTGAGTATGTTGTATACTCACCTTTGCCTACAAACATCATCAAGGTCAAGAAGGAGTACCATGGAGAGACGAATGTTTAGGGTGCGAGCCTTGTCGGGCTGTTCGTGGTATATCGAGGGTTACCTACGCCTTCATTCCGTCATAGCTTCAATTTGTTGTTCAAATTTTATGAGGCATTGCTAAGTAAGTTGACCATAAGGTCATACTATCGCTAAATATTTAGTATATTATGTCTTTATCTTATTTACGCTTGTGTATGATTATGATATTCACTAATGTTGAGCTGTGGTGCACTAGCGTGATCCTCGACTAGTGCAAGATACACAGAGGGTCCGGATTTGCATATTCGGGTCCCGACAAAAGTGGTATCAGAGCCATACTGACTGTAGGCCTTGCCCCTAGATAGTCGATCGACTCTATAGGTCCTTCAAAATTATTTTCTAAAGTAAAAGATCTAATCTGAAAGAATAACATATTCTTGACTTATCTCATTCTTCTATTTCTGTTCTTACCCAAAATTCTTTCCTTGTCCCTTGCTGAAATTTCTTCTTCTTACCTCTGCTGAATTGAGTTAAATTCTTACCTGAATTATCTTAAATAGAAAACGATATACCACACTTAGGAGATGACATCAAGTGCCTGTTGCTACCATCATGATCATAACGAAAGGAATCATCAAGCTCATGGAAGAATGGATCAATGAAGTGTATCAAGAGCTAGAAGACTCAAGATTTCAAGTAGCCTGTTGAGACTCATGTGGGAGTCACGCCCTTAAGATAGAAGTGTCGCCATGTAGATGGTAGTTTTGTGTGTTTAGGTTGAATTGGTTCTTCCGAATTGTCGAAAAGTGCAAGATGTGTTGCAAAGCTTTTAGGCTTATATAAGCAGCCATACCAAGTTATTAATATTGGTTGTTCAAGTTATTGGGTTAAAACCTATCTCCCTTGAATGAGGATTCTTGCTTCTTACCTATGCTATTCTCCCTCTCTCACCTAACCCCTGTAAAGTAATCAAGCAGATGATTCCGATTAGTAATAGCAATAAAGTCAGTAAAAGTGAAAACCAACTCAATAGAAAACTCCAGGGATGGATTAGTTTTTTAATCGTCACCATCAATAGATTCGTAGAATTTCAAAGAGTTTTTGGCCGATCAGACTCAGCTTAATACAGCAATGATAAAGCAAATACGTATTATGACCAATCAAGCTAATGTCAAGAAAAGCGCCTCGAATCGTTATTAGTGATCCTCAGACTAACTCAAGGTTATTAGAATTTATAAAGACTCGCCCACCAACGCTTTTAAGTAAATATTTCACCTTTAGAAGCCGAGAATTGGCTCGAGACTATGGAGAGGAACGCTACCCCGCACCTTGTTCAAATCTAGACATTGTTCTAGGAGGCCACAACCAAACAATTTAGAAGATCGTGTGCATTCGCCAGGAAAACGCACCTCTTGTACCTATCAACCTTAATCAAGAAATCAAGAAGTGGTCATCAACCATAGTAGGTCTTTGTATGGCAAAGAAGATCGCTGTGTTAAGGGATGTTTGCGAATCGTGAAGTAATAAATCACAAGGAGTGCGGCATTGAGTGCTACCACCGTCAGCCAAAAAAAGAAAAAAAAGAAGAGAAGCCATCATGATAACCGATGTCCACAGAGAAAACAAATAATTCCTATAGCCATGGATATACCGAAGTTACCTTAGTTCGATACATAACGCCAAGATTGAGCTATGAAATTACGAGAACAATTTACCGAGAGAACCAATTGAAAAAAAAACATGCCAAAATGTATACTAAGGAATTAGTGGAAATAGAGAAGCGATCAAGAGTTACTTGGAAAAGTTTTGAAAACTTAGTATATCACCATGGAAATTCTGCTTCATTAAAATGCAAATGGAAGATCAAGGAGAGTGCACTAAATCGTGCTCTAAATAAATAAAATATCAAGAATAATTATCCAATATCAGGATCGACTACATGATTGGACAATCGAGAATAGAATTGGAAATTCTTTAGGACAAAGTTTCGCTTAGGCTATCATAAACTTAGGAGACATGGGAAGGATGTTTCTAAAATTTCGCTTCTATATGAACAATATAAGTTTTGGCTAAATCTCCTGAATTAACTGATGCCCCGCATATCTAATGAACATGATAAGTAAGATATTCATGGAGTAATTGATAAATTCATGGTTGATGACAATCTAGTATACCCTAAGACAAGAGAAGATCATGCAGAACATGTTAGATTGATTTAGAAGGATTGCAAGAAGTGGTCATACGCTAAGTTCAACTAGTGTGAATTCCGGAAGTGAAATGGTCAAAATCCTTAGTCATATAAAGACTGCTAAAGGAGTTATTGTTGAACCAAACAAGGTAGAAGTTGTGTTACATCTAAGCAACCAAAGCACGTGACCTAGATTTAAGGTTCTAGAAATGGTAAGATAATACCATCGGTTCATAGGAAGGTTTTTCGACAATAGCTAGACCTTTTGTACGCATTGTTAAGGAGAAAGAGATGCATGGACACCAGAGTAACGAAAAGGGTTTTCGAAGTTGAAAGAGCTGTTACCATTAACGCATGTGTTAATATTACTAGTCGTGCGGAGTAGTTTCAATATATAAGGATGACGCTTTCTAGACATAACTGAGAAGTGAACCAACGTTGTTGCATAAACGATGAGGCGCTTGAAATTACCCTACGCCATGACTTGGAGTTAGTCGCTAGAAAAGCGCAGAAAAATGGTGTCACTACCTCATCGAAAATAAACCGAGCCTTAAGAATCTAAATATATTTACTCACCCAACCTTAATATAGGCCAAGATAATGGTTGGAAAGGATCAAGAGTCTAGTGTCGTAATCCATAGGCATTTCAAGAAGGCTAAGGTGGTAGTCGACGCTTGAGTTAATATGTCGATAATAAGCGCTAACTGTGGTATGTAAAGAATCTAAGAAGTTGAAATTAAAGGTCGCCCACAAGGTTTCATAGTTGCCTTGGAAATAGAACCAACATTAGAAGATCGTAACATAAGAAGTTCAAGGAAATGAAGTACAAAATCAAGTTAAGGAAAGAAGAAGACTTAGCCAAGAAGTAGAAATTTGAGTGATTAGGATACCATAAAGATTTAATGTTGAATCAAGCAGCGATAGGAAGATCCTAAAAAAATTTGATACTTGAGAAAACTCATAATTCTAAGTATTGAATATACCAGAAGTGCCAAAGAGAATCAATATCTTAAGGAAAGGTTTTGATGACCTAAGGTGAAGGGTGAAACTATTGGTTATGATACTCAATATGATGTGAAAAAAGGGCAATGCATTAGAGATCTAAAGGTTCGCTGTAAATCATTATAGATTCCTCAGAGGAAGCAAATCATTAAAATGATCCCTAGAGTAAATGGACCCTAAAAGTTATGAATTCAGAGGAATCATTAATGATTAAATTAACCAAAATTACTCATTTCATATCACCGAGGGCTACGATAAAAAAAGATCATTTGGCAACTGTCTGTGATTTAATAACTACGAGGTGCCTAAGAAGATTGTATCCGATAGAGGTATCCAATTTATCTCGAGAGCTTAGAATAAGTTACATGAAGCAATGATAACTCGCTTGAATTGCAAAGATGCTTATCATCCGCCACCGATAGTCAAATGTAAAGAGTTAATCGATTCGGAGGGTATGTTTAGAGGTTGTGCATTAGCTTACGCCACGCTTTTGGGATAAATGTTTGCCATAGGCGTAATCTGCTTATGACGATAGTTACCAAAGCTAGTTTGCAGATGTCACCATTTGAAGTCTTATATGGACGAGCTCGCCGAACCCCGTAAGGGAGTGTTCAAGATTCGGTCCGAGATACTCAGAGAGGTCAAGAACAAGTTGCCATGATCGGAGAAAGGCCGAGAACAAAGACAACAAAGTAGAAGAGTTATGACCGACAATCGTCAGAGTGAATTGAGCCTTGAACCCAATGATTTCGTATCTTAGGTTACTTCCTTAAGGGTGTGAAAAGGTTTCAAGTCAAGGGAAAACTTGCACCTAAGTATGTTGGGCCATTTAAGATCTTAAGCCATCAAGGAGAGGTTGCATAGTAGTTGGAGTTACCACACTATTAGCGTGAGTTTGCGATGTGTTTCATGTGTCTCACTTAAGAAATGTCTCAGGTGCCAAAGCAGAAAGCAGACGCTAGAAGCAATCGAGTTGCAGGAGGATCCGACTTATAAAGAGCAAATGATTAAGATTTTGGATGTAATGGAGCGAGGACTAGAAATAAGTCTAGTCGCTTTTGGCAGAGTTCAAGAAGTAATCATTCAGATAATGAAGCAACTTGGGAGTGTGAAGAAGATTTGAAGAAAGAATTCCCAAACCTATTCTTTAGCTGAACCCTAAATCTCTGGTCGAGATTCCATAGGGGGAGGTTTGTAACATCCCAATTTTTGACTTTCTAAATATCTCGTTATTATTTTATCACAATTTATGATTTTCATGAATTTCTGGATTTATTTGGTTTTTCTCGATTTAATTGAATTAAATTAAATTACCTTTTGTTAAGAAATAATTATAAAAGAGAAATTTAAAATAAAACTGCTCAAAAATATTTTATCTGATTATAAAAGGTTTCAAGTATCTTTAGGAAATTTTTTCTTTCTCTCGGAGTGAACGGAATTAATTTAAATAGTTAGTTTAAAAGGAAAAGAAAACCGAGGAGAACCAAATAAACCCAAGGGATTATAGAATGTGGTTATGAAAGGAATTATCTCACGCCACATGGAATCGGACGCATTTGCCATATGTTAGCTAACGTTATTCCCTCCAAAACGCCAAGCCTTCCATGCGGAGAACACGAGTCGAGATTTGAGTTCGTGAGTCGGGCGCCAAGTTCGAGTCCTTCCATGCGGGAGCCACACGCGCCGATCCAAGGACAACGCCACCGGCCATCGAATTCGAGTCGTGTTTCAAGGGATAAGTACGAGCGCCGTCCTAATTAAATCACGCCAAGCCATCGCGAAGTTCGAAAAGTATCGCGCGAAGGAAGGCGCGTCGAGATTGGCAAGGATCAAAGCCGTGTTCGAAGGGAGACCTTCCATGCGAGACCTTCCATGCGGAGAGCGAAAGTGCAAAGCGGGCTATTTAAGCAAATACCGAGCAACCAAAGAAACAAACGACCGTAAGAGGAACCGAAAGCGAAGAAAAAAAGAAGAGAGTCGCGAGCATGAGCCGAAGTCGCCGCCGAAGAAGCGAAGCGGCAGAAAAATCGCAGCGCGGGTTGCGCTGCCCAAGGAAAATCGAGGGCGACGAGGAGTTGCGCCATTGCTTGTGGATTTCGCTGGCGATGGCAGTGCATCGCCAGAAGATTTCAACGCTACGCCGAAGTTGTCGCCGAGGCCGCTGCCTTCGCCTCCGGTGAATTCAAGTCGTTGTCGCTTTCATCGCCGATTGGGAGTTTCATCACCGCCGGATCTTAATCGAGTGCACGGAATTCATCCACGCCACCGCTGAATCGGTAAGCGCCTTAGATTAAATATCAAACCGCTGGATTTAAGCTCAAGGTTGATATTAGACCACGAGTAGATTTAACCGTGAATCATAGATTGAGTTCATCACCAGATTTCACCACGCTTTTGTCCGCATAAGTCAAGCAGAAAATTCGGATTTTCTTTATAAAAATAATTCAGAAATATTTAGAAATTCTAATTCCAGAGTTTAGTCTATTTTTACGAAATCTAAATGTTATAACTTTTACATATGAACTCCGATTTGGGTGATTCAAATCCCAAAATATTTGTAAAATTGAGATCTTTCCAATGGTGAATTTTATTTGAATTTTCGAGTTCATTTGCTATTTGTTCTTGGTGTTTATTTGCTATTCCTTTCGATTCGCGTAGACGTTGAATTGTGCGAAGTTTCGAGGAAGAATTCACAACTCAGAATTATATTCGCATCAAGACCGTGAGCTTAACGAAGGCAAGTTGTGCTTTGATCATGTTGCACCCATAAACTAGATTGCTTGCTATTTTGATTTACTTTATCACTTGTTATTTTATGTGTATAAATGATTTCAACATAAGTTTGGGATTAGCTATCGCATCTTTGAATTATACCCTATCTTGCTAGTTGTATGCCATGATCCACTTGTCACCCTAGGTTGGTTTACTATAGTTGGTTAATAATGAAATCAACATGGATGATTAGATCGGATTAGAATGCTTAGCCATGCCACGCCATCACATGTACTTGAATCTTCGATAAATAATCTTGACTAATGGAATATGGAACAATGTTTTGAATTTGTGTGTCATGTGTGGTCACACGATGAGATTGAGTTGTGTTGGCAATGGATGTCACGCAACGATATTGAATTGTTGATGGCACGTGGTGCTTGGTAATCAACTGGGTGGTTATGATTTTGGCCTGAGTAAGTGGCAAGGGCAGATGTTCGGTGGGCCCAATGGGCAAAGGATATGTGTATGTCTTGCTTTGATCAAACCATAAGGACACCTTATGCAGCCTTTGACCCGAAAGTCAATCATGCAACCACATGTCGTTATGGGGCAGCCTTAGCTGATTAATTTGCAATGTCTTAGCTTGAGTACTATCGTGGTGGAGTGGTTCATCCTTTTAAATGAACCCAGATGGCGCAAGAGGGGGCCTGCTAGGTTTTCGCATCTTCATGTTGAAACCTTAGTGGTAGTACCGAGTTAAGATAGAGTATTGTAAAGGCTTTGTCATGATTCTCGCAAGATACCAAAGGAAGTGTGCTAATGGCCGTGCATAAAAGAGATTATCATGTCATGTGGGTAAAGTGCAAACCTCTCGCAGAGTGTACAATCTATTCTGATAGCCGTGTTTCACTGTGATTGAGCAAGCTCGGGATTACAAATAAGGGTTTAGATTCTTTTGCAAATTTGGGATGGATGGCGTGTTTACATGGAAAATTGAATCTTGACTTAGGATTGGAAACTTGTTTTACTTGAGAAATATCGAATCTATCTATTATCGTTATTTGTTTTATCGTTTTTTCAATCTACATATTGCTTATGTTTGAAAATGCCGCTTATCGCTTATGAGCCACTTAGCCTTTCCTTTGGAATAAGCCTTGCATATAGCTATAGTAGGATTGCATTCTCAGGCACAACTTGTTGAGTATGTTGTATACTCACCTTTGCCTACAAACATCATCGCAAGTCAAGAAGGAGTACCATGGAGAGACGAATGTTTAGGGTGCGAGCCTTGTCGGGCTGTTCGTGGTATATCGAGGGTTACCTACGCCTTCATTCCGCCGCAGCTCAATTTGTTGTTCAAATTTTATGAGGCATTGCTAAGTAAGTTGACCATAAGGTCATACTATCGCTAAATATTTAGTATATTATGTCTTTATCTTATTTACGCTGTGTATGATTATGATATTCACTAATGTTGAGCTCGGTGCACTAGCGTGATCCTCGACTAGTGCAAGATACACATAGGGTCCGATTTGCATATTCGTCCCGACAATTTCCGCTGCCATGGCCGTGGGAGCCGATTACATTGAGGTGAAGCTGCCGTCGTCGAATTGGGGGTGGCACTCCTAGTGGCTTTATGTCTCAAACCTCGGGAGGCAAGGTTCTTTGCCACCGCACGGCTTCCGGAGGCGGGGCCCGAGTGGACTTGGGGCGCCGACCGGAAGGAGAAGAACAAGGTGGCCACGATCGTCGACCGGATCAATGCCCAGAGGGAGCGGGGCCTGACCGGCGACGTCGTTGTGCGCACGTTCATGAGGATGCGAGTCCAACCCCTTTTGGATAGGGCGCACCCCATGTTCCGGTACGAGGGGGCGTCTAACCCCATGAGGACGGCGAGTTCGGAGCTCCCCGCGTCGGAGATCGAGGCTCGGGTGTCCGTCGTCACGGGCGGGAGTGCCACTGTGGTGGCGGGTGGCTGCCCCGAGCCATTCTCGGCGCGTAATCCCCCGGACCTGGTAACCCGAGCGATCCTCTTCCTTTTCTCCTTCTTCTCGCTTAGTCCTTAGTACTTGGTCCCACCAGCCTCTGCAGGCTTCCTAGGGGCTTGCTAGGATGGTCTCTCGGCATGGTCGCCGGGGAGAAGGAGTTGAGGGTCATGTCTGCAAGTGAGACCGCAGAGACGAGTCCGACCGCAAGAGGCTGAAGGAGGAGAGGAGGAGGAAGAGGAAGGCGGAGAAGAAGCAAGAGCGCGTGGCGATGGTCGTGACGCGTGAGGAGGTTCCACACGACAAACCGCCGACCGGTTGGTCCGAGTCATCTCGCGCGATGAAGCGGCGGGCGGCACTCCATACCATGGGCTTGACTTCGCCCGATCGGGCGGTGGGTCCGGATGAGGGTGCCAGCCAGCCGCCCATATCGTGTTCTCAGTAGAGGCGCCTGGAGGCGCCCTGGGGAAAAGGAGGGGTGACTCGCCCCCGCAAGGGGGCCGCCGGAAGAAGGCGCGCGTCGCACACCCGCTCGACGCTGTAAGTGTCCCCTTTGTTCCTAAGTCATATTGTATTAGAGTTGTTCGAGTAGTATCCGATCGATCGCTGTATGCGTGACCTACACGGGTGGCTGGCGGGCGGGCGACGCTGTCTGACGGTGGGCCTGCTGGGTGTCGAAACCCGCAAAAAGGATACGGGCCCCAGCTGTGTTTACCTGTACTAGTCCCTGGATCAATAGCTAGTACACACGATCATAATAGTAAGGACCATAACCATGCGATAAATAAAAATCTAATCAAAGTATCAATTTATATGGCCTATTATTACAAAAGTTGGACCCAGAGGTCATACAAATGAAACATTAAATCGGGCAAATAAACTCGACGGGTTAAGTCCAAAACACCATAGGCAAAGACGGAGAAAACGTGATCCTAGAAGTCCGGATGATCCTCCTCTTCAAAACCTTCATCGCAGATGTCGAACGCGGAATGCGTGCTCTTGGATAGCTATCTTCGATCTCGATCCGCTTTATGGAATAAGCAAATCAAGAATGAAAAGCGAGGGTGAGTATGCAACATACTCAACAAGTCCGGAAAGAAATGCAGTATGTAGTTGAATTCAAGTGAAGGAATTAGTTAATTTGCCAAAAGCCAATTTTTATACTAGAATTTTTATACTATCAATCAAGTAACAAGCCTTCAATTAAACATACAGATAGTATTTAGCATAACTAAGCACTACTATTATACTAAACAAGGTGTCAAGCCATTTATATTATAATTAATCATTCTAGGGCAGCCAAAGGACAGATGAATTAATATGTAACAAGCATACATATTAACAAGGTATTTAACTACAGTCTATCATAATATTTTTTTTTGTAATCAACATAGCATGCAAGTTTGTAAATTTACAAAGCATTTTCAAACATGGATCAACATGCTTCAAGGGAACTTGCAAAAATTTGCTGGGAACTTGCTAAGAACTTGCAAAAATTTGTCGAACTTGCCTTGGTCAGCGAGAGAGAATCGCCTTCTTGTCGATCAAGAACGGGCCGACGCTTAATCGCTTTATCGCATTAAAAACAACGAATAAACACACAAATGGTAATATTTACAAATCAAACTAATTCGTATCTTCATGAAAACTTCCAGATAATTAGTTTAGCATTTTCTAGGATTTATAAAATTTATTTTGACATTTTTGGATGTACAGGTTAGGAACAACAAAATTCATAATTTTGAACATTTTGTGAATATTTTAATGGTATAAATTTATTTATAAAATTTTATAAAAATTATCGTGAATAGGTATTAATTTTTGCCAATTAAGAAAATTTGTTACATACAATTTAGAGCTGAAATGAGTTTGCAACGAAATTCACAAATTGTTGAAAAGGACATGTACAAACTAGATCGATCTTTTTACTGTAGCTCGCGATTACTGTAGCAGATGTGATACAGAACATCAAATGATAGCCGACGTGAAGGAGAGAAGCCTGTGAAGCCGATCGTCTGCCGAGTGGTGGCGGCACGGCTGCGGCGAACTCACCGGCATTTACGGGCGGCGAAGGAGGAATGACTAAACGGTGATGGCGATGGAGGTATGCCGGTAGCAAGAAGGACCTGAGGAAACAAACGCACTGAATTTCTTCAAAACCGTGAAACAAGGACACGGAACTCTCGTGAAGTTGTTGAATGGATTGGTGTTGAAGAGAGGAATACATGGGTCCTTTTATAGTGTGGAGGAAGACCAAAGGTTAACCATGGCAAAGGAAAATGGGAATTAAACGAAAAACGATGTCACTTCATTTCTCGCTTATGATCAAACTAGTGGAAGATTTAATGAGGGGACTACCGTGGATTGAAGAGGAGGCGATTATGATTCTAAACTGATTTTGTTGGAATTTTGGTGTGAAAACAAAGGAGATCTGGAAGCTTCGGTTAGGCTCTAATGGAGGAGAGAGAAGGAAGTAATTTTCTCTGGAAACGCTTTGACTGAAGAAGACGACGCTACTGTAGTTCACGTGGCCTTTTATTTTTCTTTGGAATTTGAATAGTGTTAAGAAGAGGAAGCGCTTGGAATAAAATAGTAAAATGACTCTAAAAATCCTGGAAAAATTCCTTAAAATACTAGGG
Organism: Guadua angustifolia; assembly: GCA_036346375.1. Classification (NCBI taxonomy): domain Eukaryota; kingdom Viridiplantae; phylum Streptophyta; class Magnoliopsida; order Poales; family Poaceae; genus Guadua; species Guadua angustifolia. Next base: position 3,818 of record JAYEVE010001205.1, on the reverse strand, counting down.
AATATTTGGAACCTAATAAACTTGGTTTTGGAATTTTTTGATATATAGATTTTCTGCAAAAATTCTTTTAGTAAATCAGACACTTGTATAAATCTTTATAAAATCAACAAACTTAATTTATAAGTCAAGTTTTTTGAAAATATTTGAAAGGAACATTCTCATTTTTCAAATGTTTTTATTATAAATAAATTTTTATTATTTTTTATCTTTTATTATTATTCTTTACAAATGCTACATGCGTGATTTTAATTTTTTTTGAATGAAAATGAGGATGTTACAAACCTACCCCTTAAACGGAATCTCAATTCCCCTAGATTCGATAGAGCCGAAAAATATTTGGGAATTTCGTCAGAGGTCTTCTTCACGCCCTAGGTAGCCTCCTCTCTAAGATGGTTGCTCAATCGCACCTTACGTAATTTGATACTTCATGAAGTTTTGCGAATCGCCTCATCCAAAATCAGATTGATATTCCTTATAAGAAAGATCCTCGTCAGAATCTAACTGTTTCTAAGGACATGTGTTCCTTTGGTATCAAGACATTTTCTTAGCCGAGACACATGAAATACATCATGCACGCCGCTTAGTTGTGGTGGTAATTCCAATTGATACGCCACCGCTTTTCTAGCCAAAACTTTGAACGTCCAATATATCTAGGCGCAAGCTTTCCGCTAACCCAAATCGCTTGATTCTTTCATTGGTGAAACTTTCAACACACGAAGTCGCCTCTAAGAAATTTCGTGTCCCGACGCTTGCTATCACCAGAATTTTCTCGCTTGGCTTTGAGCAGCTTTTTAATTTTGGCCGGATCCACCTCACTTGTTCTTCGCCTCCTTGAGTACATCTCGTCCAAATACTTTTGCTTCTCCGCTTCTTCCAATAAAGTGGTGTTCGACACTTGCGCCCATACAATGCCTCGAAGGTGACATCTCAATACTTGATTGATATCCATTGTTGTATGAAAACTCGCGATAAGGCAAATTCTTATCCCAAATTGTCTTGTTTGTCAAAGTGCAGATCTCGAGCATATCTTCTAGAATCGATTTACCCTTTCGTCCGACCGCCTGCTTAGGATGATATGTCAGGTCAAGTCAAGATTCGTGCTCAACAAACTATGCAACTTTTGCCAAAACTTTGAGGTGAACCGAGTAATTCTATCCGACACAATTTTCTTGGGTACTCCATGCAAACACACTACCTTTGTCATGTACAACTCGCCAATTTGTCTCCGGCAGTAAGTGGTTTTAATAGGAATGAAATGAGCAGATTTAGTCGACGATCAACTATAACCCAGATTGAATCATATCCAGATTGAGTCCTTGGTAATCTAGTGATGAAATCCATTCCGACCTCTTCCCATTTCCATTCGGGAATTTTTTACAGCTTGTAGCAATCTCAGCAGTCTCGATGCTCGCCTTTCACCAAGGCGATATCGCATATAGCAACAAACTCGAAGAAATCTCTTCATACCGTCCACCAAGATGATTCTTTCAAATCCAAATACATTTTGGTACTTCCTGGATGAATTGAGTAGGCGGTCTCATGAGCTTCTTTTAAGATCATTTCCTTGATTTCTTTAAAATTCTTTTCCCAAACCATAGGGTACCTTTTTAATCTCACTACTACGTAACGCACATTACTATCGCTTATCTCGTGTCGGTTCTTAAGTTTTCGTGAAACAACGACAGATAGATAACTTCTGACGGGTGTTAGTAATAATCACTATCGGTTCTCGAGATTATAGTGATTGTGATATGGACTCGACATATCTCAATCGGTTCTCAACTAACAAGCGTTTATAGTGATATGGACCGCCATCTCTATCTGCCCAAGAAAATAAGCGATAGTAATGATCACGATACATCACTATCGGTTCTTTTTATAGAAGTGATAGTGATGTAGTATACATCACTATCGGTTCCAAGAAAAGAAACGATAGTGATGTTCACGTGATCATCACTATCGCTTATGGAAAGAACCGATAGTGATAAACGGGAAATCACTATCGCTGCTTAGTTGAGAACCGATTGTGATGTGCCTCGCTAGGTTATATATACCACTCGAACAAGATCTCTTTGTTGTTCCAGAGAGATTTCTCCGCCGCTACCAAGAAAACAATCATATTCTCGTGCTTGGAAGCAATACTTGATGATAAAATTTGAAGTCCTCAAGGATAGGTGTTAAGAGGGCAAATTTGAAGCCTTATCTTGAGGAGATTCCTCTTTTACCCTCGCTTGTGTTTTCAAATGTGAGCAATCCGCCTTTAAATTAAACCCTTCAATTTTGCACTAGGTAATTTTGATACATCGTGAATAAAGTTTAAGTTGCACCGAATTGAGTATATGCTATCGATTTCACACTCTATTAATTTGTCAAGCACACATCTATTTAATTATTGTAGTGCTCTTGTTAATATGGAATTATTGTTAATTTCTATCATGTGATAAATGCTAGAGTTTAGGCTTTAACCCACGCCTCCTGCTCGAGGATGTTGTTTATAAATATGCCAACAAAATGGCATATTTATAAGTGAGCATCCTTAATTGTCCACGCTTTTTAATTGATAGCTGAGGATATGTGGGGCAAGTTCTCGAAGTCAGTTAGGCTAACTCAGAGTAGATTTCGCATCGTCTTCTCGGTGTTCTCCATATACACACCCCTCTTGACCTATTGTCGAGACGTATATGGAGAACAAATGAGATGTCGCCAAATTTTCTCTCGAGTTGTACAACAAATTAGGAACTTTCCCTAACCACATATCCTCGAATGGGATTAGGACCTAACCTATTTAGAGATTAGAGTCATCGTTGGTACCCTTTGTTTTGTTTTGTTGTAGTCAAAAGATTTGCAAGTACTACAAGAGCTATATAATTAGATTATTTGATATCATTGTTGATGTTAAAATGTAGGTCTCCTATGTAAGGAATTCAAAGCACTAAACCGAGAAGAATCTAGATATCGATCGGAGTACATATTTTATATATCTTGAACCTCGCCCTCTATTTCAAAGGTAATATTAACCTAAATGATGTCTCAATATTTCAAATAGCTAGCTAGGTGTCTCAATATTTATTGTGCGGTTTAATTACAGATGGACCGTAGGAATGGATGTATCGTAAAAGTCGCTTGAGTGCTGAATTTCAGAGGGGTGTTAAGGAGTTCAAAAATTGCCAAGAGGACATTGTGAGGAGGTGTAAACTTCATATATTGTCCTTGCATTGATTGCACCAATCTGAGAAGATTTAACAACTCGGCTCAAATCGAGGACCACCGATTCGACGTGGCTTTGTGAGGAATTACACGGTTGGATCCATCACGGCGAGACAGTGGTACCTTCCTGTGTAACGTAAGATACGGTGGAACCGATGACGAAGTTGCAAGATGATATGTTTGAGGATGAGAATTTGGAGCAAATGTTATGGATGTGGAGGGTAATTACACGGAAAGAGAGTTCAAAAGTTTAAAAGCTTGATGGAAGATTTATGCCAAACCGCTGCTCACAAAGTTGCAAAGCGGAATACACCAAGTTGGGTTCGGTCCTTGCATTGTTCGAATCAAGGCAAAACACCGCTGGATGATATAAGTTTCAATGCACTTCTAGTTCTTCTATCGGATGTGCTTCCGTATGAAACGAGTTGCCAACAAGCATTTATGAAGCGAAGAAGCCATCGTGTCCCATGGGAATGGAAATAGAAAGGATACATGCATGTCCTAATGATTGCATCTTGTACCGTGAACGCATATCAGAGCTGCACGCTTGTCCAAGCAGTGCAAGCAGCCCTGACAACAAACAAAAGGAGAAGCGTGAACGACAAGAAGCG